>JABSTQ010010670.1:600000-916686 GCA_013358835.2 Ixodes persulcatus
GCGCCTCGCACGCCTATCTGGGTTCGTCGAGTCACGAGGCATTAAACAAATGGGAACACATGGCCATAAAGATTACCATGAATTTTTTTAACTGCCTGAAGAGCAGCAACAGAGTCTTAAATGTTCCACTCATGAGCCACATAGGAGTGTCATTCAATTTCCTCAAGTTTCTGTCGGTGAAAAAGGATTAATAAGAGTTGAGCTCCGCCTGCGCTAGTCGCCCCGCAGAAACTCCCAACCATCTAAAGTTGTTCTTAACTCGCCCTCGATTATGAGCACATAAACAGTGTACAGCTTGTCTGGGCAGTCCGCTTTCCTGTTCGTATGCAGTGACGCATACATACCAAGCTTGCGATGTAAAAGAAATGTGGCAACAGTCAGTATTCTTCCCTTCTAAATGGTAGCCTCTTTCCAGGCTACCGGAGAGGAGTGATGTCTCCTATTGCCCTGCCGACCTAATGGTATAGCAAAAATGCTATATCATTATGTCAAGTCCTAATGGGATTCGTAGTGGAAACAGTTTGTCGAAGAAACCATCTAGTTGCCTCCTTTATGGCATTAACATGCATGTGGGAAAACAGTGACACCGGACGATGCATATGGCAGTTTTCCTATTGCAGCTTTGTAGCGTAGTAGTAGAGGTGCCGTGAAGGCAGTGTTCGAAAGCAGCAAACTTTTTGTGTCGAACCCAGGCAGAGCTAATAAATTACAAGCTTTGCAAATTCGAAACTCAGCAAGCTTTGAAAAATTTTATACCCTTTAAGCTCGAACTTTGGGAGGTTCACAGCATCCCCACATGGGAGAGCTTTTTATGTTCTGCGAGTGGCCAATTGCTGGATCGTAATTTTTCGGGTACCCCGGGTTTTCACGATACTGGTAGGGAATTAGCTGTTGTATGTTTGTTCTGTTTCATATAGGATTATACATACTTGATTGAAAAGGGTATTTACACCTTACCAACTTTCCATATTTCTAATGGGATAATTGTTTATGTTTGTTTCATGAAGCCCTTCTTCCTCAATCGAGAAAAGGCCCCAAAGAGGGAATACTTCGTGGCAGATGGGTATCACGTCCACCGTATCCTTGGGGTTCGCAAGATGAGAAAGCTCATCAAGCACAATGTCAGGAAGAAGCTCGGAGCACAGTGGATTGGTGTCAGACACTGCCTGGAGCTACCGCAGATCCACTCGTGCAGCCACTGCACACTCGTGCAGCCACTGCAGGACAAGAGACCACAAGTTGTGGTTGTGCCTAAACTTCATCCGCCACCAATAACCATGGTAAGCTGGGCCAAACTGCATTAAGCTAAAAAAACAACACATGGTTTCTTTTGTTATCTCCAAGACGACTTGAAGGCGAAAGCCCAAGCGCCGATGCATTAAAGACAGACACATGATTTACGGATGCGGCTGTAACCCAAGTGTACACCAAGTAAACAATGTAAGCTCGAAGATTGCATAAACATTGTGGCTCCCTGAAATCCGAAATCCACTATGGGCAATCTTTATTAAGGAGAAAACCTTACATGTCTCATCGTTCAGTCCTTGAGAAAAAAACACGTCGACAATACGAAAGGTACCGAAACGTTTACGTGATATCTGCAAATATTAATAATCCTCCAGAAAGACTTTTAGCCCACTTCCCTTGGCTGGTGTCGAACCGGCAACCTTTCGTTCTGTAGTTCAACGCAGTACCCCTCCGTCCGTGGCGGTACGTAAACGTTCTGGTACCTTTCGTATCGTCGACATTTTTTTTTCTCAGGGACATAACGATGAGACATAAAAGATTTTCGCCTTAAAGAAGATTGCACATAGTGTATTTCGGATTTCAGGTAGCCACAACGTTTAGGCAGTCTTCGAGATTAGATTGTTTACTTGGTGTTCACCATGCTAGGCAACCTTTGATTTCTTTTGTATGCTTGTCTAAACAAATGATTTGATGCAGTAATGCAACCGTAGTCAGCACCATGAATTCATTGAGTGCATTAGTTATGACAAAGTGTGCGTACTTATTAAATAAGGATTAGGTGTTTTACGAAAAATTTGAAAAAAATCCAAAAATGACTAGCCGGTAAAGATCCGTCAGATTGTATTTCTTTAATGAACTTCCATTGTGAAGGTTATACATGGCCAAAAAATAAAACCACTGGGTGGCATTTTTTTGCAAGACTACTCAATACAGGCTCTGACTGTCCAAGAAAGGATCTCGCTTCCCTTTCAAAATATTGACCATCTAAAGAAGAGGGGAATTATTTTGCTAATTTCTACTAAGGACAAATCGTGGATCTATTTCTGGGAGAGATAAAAAGTTAAGTAAGCCAAGACCTGAATTTTCCAAAAACTACTAAATCTTGAAAACATGGAACCCTATTTATAAAGGAACACATTTGCTTTTGAGTGACATCCTTCACCCTCTCTTCTCTTCCTGCAGCCAGCAAGCCATCGACTGCCCGCCAACGACGCAATTCTTGCAGTGCCGGACCTGCCCGATAGAGTGACTGGGGAAGGTTTGTAACAATATTACTATAGAGGATGCGATACACAAAGACTGCTGGACAGCACACGGCAGCCCCGTTGCTGTACATTGTTCTGCAAGCCTTGCGTCGCACGTCCTCTATGATGGTAATGTTACTTATTATTTATAGTCAACCACTCTTGACAGCACTGGCAAAACCTTCTCAAACAGCCTTTTTAAAGGCCAACCATATCCGTTTTCAAGATGCCCACTCGTGGAAGCTGCCTCCCGTGTCTCGGAAACTTTATAGTTGAAACCATTAAAGGAAAGTGTCCAAATTACCTGGAATATGCAAAAATCTGCATAAGATCACTTTTACTGTGCACTCCCTTTGCAGAACAATCTGCATAGCGGTGAAACCACAGAAATTATAATATCCTTTATGTGGGGATGCTACAAACTTTTTAGGAGCCTTTAAGTTAAGACACAAAACACAGAAGTTAGAGAGGTACAAAGTTTAACATTTATTACGCTGAAAGCGCGATGTTTCAGCCCAATATGCCATTGAAATAAAAAATGTGCCTACAATTTAAACATAGAAACACACTTCACTCATTTTAATCACGCATCAACCTATTTTATACCAAATAGAGCAGCATGTCGGCTGCCCCTGGACAAGTTTGTTTGCAGTCTGCAGTCTTTCTAGCCTCCAAGAAAGGCTGGCACTTCCATCATTTCATGCACCGAAAAGTCAAGGGAAAGTAAACAAGCGAGAAAGTAACTGTATGGAAAGGTTTTTATTCCGTGCTGGTCTTGGGGGGAGAGGGAGGGGGGGGGCACAAAGTTTTCTTTTGCAAGCAGGGATCACAATGACGTCGCGGCAAGACTTGTAGCAGAACTTGCATGCCTGTTTGTTTGCGGGTGCAAGCACCAAGTCTACCAAATTGGAGTTCCGGTTCATTTGTCGTGCGGCAAACATTTCTCGCACTGCTAACTTTTAGTCAAGGCAACAAAGTCTTGGCCACAGTGTGTACACCCATGATGCGCGATAAAGATGAATCTCCATTGTGTTAAAAAAACTCCTATCCAGCAAGCAGGAGACACGTTCTCTAGCAGTCAGGCTATGCCGAGAGCCCCAGGCCCGTACCTGCAAAATACACACAAAAAGAAACAAAGAAAATCAAGAATTAGACACACAATACAGAACTGAGCAGTCGACAAAGTGCTCAGTTCTCTTACTTGGTTACTCGGCAAGAGTAACCCAAGCTGACTAAGCCCATGCTGCTACCAAGAAACGGCTGCAACTGAAGTGCGTAGACATAGTCAGGGGACATGAGCGCATGCATTTTAATGCAAACACTCAGGCCCGATACAGCTGTGATCAAGTAAGATCCCTGTCGCGCTGCAGCACAGGAATTTCCGAACAGCACAGTGGCTCGGCGAGATAATAAATTAGCACAGAGAAAAAAAAACTGATCTGAAACTGTCGACACGACGCTCACAAGGAAGCTCGCAATGTCTTTGCACACGTGCAGTCAAACATACCTAACTTACCTGCAAGCACCCTCAGATCCACAACCAAGACATGCGGTTAGAAAAGCAAGCATGCCATGTGGCTCAAAACAGCTGTGAGCGAGGAACACCCCTAACGCTTTCAGCAACGAGCCAAACCAAGAAGCACAGTGCCCCGGCCAGCTGGTGTTATGCTGTGAAAAGAGAACATCTTGGGCAGCAAGCAACAGATGCTGCATACAGTGCATGCACGAAAGTTATCATGCAGTGAAAGCCTCCTCGCCGAATACAGCAACTGCTTCGCGACGTCGTCGAAGGTGCGCCAAACCACCGTTGCGAAGCATCGCATCGTCACCGACGACGACGCGCTCCCTGTGCACCGATCGCCGTACCGAGTCTCCATAAAAGAACGGGAGGTCATCCAACAGCAAGTGGAAGAAATGCTGAACGACGACATAATCCAGCTTTCAAGCAGTCCGTGGGCCTCTCCAGTCGTGCTGGTTAGGAAGAAGGACAGAACGCTTAGGTTCTGCGTGTCCTACCGGCAGCTGAACGCGGTAACGAAGAAAGACGTCTATCCACTCCCCCGAATCGATGACACGCTAGACCGCCTGCGCCACTCTCGATACTTTTCATCGATGGACCTGAAGAGCGGCTACTGGCAGATTGAAGTCGACGAACTGGACCGAGAGAAGACAGCTTTCGTTACGCCAGATGGCCTGTACGAGTTCAAGGTCATGCCTTTCGGTCTATGCACGGCGCCGGCAACGTTCCAGCGTGTCATGGACACAGTACTGGCAGGGCTGAAGTGGCAGAGCTGTCTCGTCTACCTTGACGACGTCATAGTGTTTTCAAGTGACTTCGACGAGCACTTGCGACGACTCCGAGCTGTTCTCCAAGCCATTCAGACCGCCGAACTCACACTCAAGCCGTCAAAGTGCCGGTTCGCCTATGACGAACTGAAGTTTCTAGGCCACGTGGTTAGTAACAAAGGCGTCCGCCCAGACCCCGAGAAGACTCGCGCCGTCGCGGCATTTCCAGCGTCGACAGACAAGAAGGCCGTGCGAAGGTTCCTTGGACTTTGCGCCTACTATCGAAGCTTCGTTCGGGATTTCTCTAAAAGTTCCGCACCGCTCACAAACCTCACGAAGGACGCCGAGAAGTTCGAATGGGGCGAGGAGCAGCAGCAGGCATTCGACGAGTTGAAACAACGACTCCAGACTCCTCCTGTGCTTGGTCATTTCGATCAGGATGCGGAAACCGAGATTCACACGGACGCAAGCAACGCGGGACTTGGCGCAGTACTGGTCCAGGTGCAAGAATGCTTCGAGAGAGTCATCGCCTACGCAAGTCGGACACTGTCCAAGGCGGAGAAAAATTACTCCACGACTGAGAAAGAATGCCTTGCGGTCGTCTGGGCAATCACGAAGTTTCGTCCGTACTTGTACGGGAGCCCGTTCCGCGTGGTGACGGAGCACCACTCGCTTTGCTGGCTTGCGAACCTCAAGGACCCGTCAGGACGCCTCGCTCGATGGAGTCTCCGACTACAAGAGTTCAACATGACTGTGGTCTACAAGTCAGGCCGCAAGCACAGCGACGCCGACTGCCTGTCCAGAGCCCCCGTCGAAACCCCTTCCGGCTGCAGTGACCACAATGACGACGAGTGCTTCCTAGGAGCAGTCAACACCGACGACATGGCACGACGTCAACGGGACGATCCTCAGCTGCGCGCATTAATCGAGCACCTGGAAGGGGGCGGGAGTACCGTGCCCCGTGTTTTCTCACGAACCCTGCCGACTTTCGCCATTCGACAGGGTGCGCTCCGCAAAGAAAACTTCGGAAACAACAACTCGCCGTGGCTGCTGGTAATCCCGGCCGACCTTCGAGAGGAGATTTTTCAAGCATGTCATGACGACCCGACGCCCGGACACCTTGGTTACAGCCGGACACTGGCCCGTATTCGTGAAAAGTATTTCTGGCCCAAGCTCGCCAAAACGGTCCACCTCTACACCCGATCCTGCCACGAGTGCCAGCGACGCAAGAAACCTCCGACGAGGCCGGCCGGACTCCTGCAGCCGATTCCTCCGCCAACTACACCGTTCCAGCAGATCGGAATGGATATACTTGGTCCTTTTCCGCCGTCGACCGTGGGAAACCGGTGGATAATCGTCGCCACAGATTATCTCACGCGGTACGCAGAAACGAAAGCCCTTCCTTCAGGGACTGCTGTGGAAGTCGCCAAGTTTTTCATCGAGTCCATCGTCCTCCGGCACGGCGCTCCCGAAGTTCTGATTACAGATCGCGGATCATCGTTCATGGCACAGATGACCCAAGAAATCCTCCGGCTCAGTCACACCAGCCATCGTCGTACCACTGCGTACCACCCGCAGACCAACGGGCTGACGGTGCGACTCAACAAGACAATCGCCGACATGATCTCTATGTACGTCGACGTAGAGCACAAGACGTGGGACGAGGTGTTGCCCTACGTCACGTTCGCCTACAATACGGCGGTTCAAGAGACCACTGGATTCACACCTTTCCAGCTGGTACATGGTCGGAAGGTAACGACCATGCTGGACGCCATGCTGCCCCATGAGCCATCTGACAATGAGAGCGACGACGCCCAGGCGGTTGCTCAACGGGCCGAAGAAGTCCGCCAGCTCGCCCGACTCATGATTCAAGACCAGCAACGCGTCGACGCGGGCCGCTACAACCTTCGTCGCAGGGACGTCCACTTCCAGCCAGGAGACAGGGTGTGGGTGTGGACGCCCATCCGCCGCCGTGGCCTCAGCGAAAAACTCTTGAAGCGCTACTTCGGACCCTACAGAGTGCTTCGTCGACTCGGGGATCTGAACTACGAGGTGATGCCCGACGGAACACGGACTTCATCACGCCGCCCTCCACGACCAGAAGTCGTCCACGTCGTGCGCATGAAGCCGTACTACGCTCGATAGGACTGTGGACCTTCTCTGTTCCAAATGATTCTTTAGCTTACCGTTCTTTTTTTTTGTTTGGTTTGTTTTGTGCTGCTTCGGGGCGATGCACTTTTTAAAGGGGGGAGTAATGCCGCGCGCGCAGCTTGCAAAGTAGGTAGCGCGCGCGTGGCCTAACGGTTATAGCGCCAGCCTTCCACGCGAAATGCCAGGGTTCGACTCCTGGCCGCGGGGACGCCTTTTTGTTGACATCTAATCTAATGTTCTGGTAAATTCGAGGACCGTGTTGCTTGTTCGAGTTTAGAAAGTTCTACACGCCGAACCTTCTACGCCGATTATTCCTGAAGCTCACGCGTGTACATAAGGGGCTTCGCGTAGCGAGCCACGGTCAGTTGCGCCTCAGCGTTCGATCTTGCTGCTTCGCCGCCTTCGACGTTCGCGACGCTCTCTTGTTATCTTCTGTTTCATTTTTATTTTCGGGCGCAAGTTCGCCCCATTAACGTTTAGTTTTCTCAGTTATTCCTTGTTTGTCACCTTGTCATTCGTGACAATATGACAAAAGTAGTGATCCTCGATTGTGATTATACACCTGCACAAAGCATGCCAGACAGTTAGTGTAGCGAGTATACCTGCGGTGTTCAGTGCAAGCAGCCTTTAAACCCACCTGATAGTACCTATGGTAGTACACACCATTAAAGGCAAAAACAGCGCTTGTTCTTGTCTCGCACGCGAGAGGGGGGGGGCAGAGGGAAGCAAAGTACCTTATCTAGTCAGTCAAGCGTTTAGACGTTAGTATTACAAGACTAAACCTTGTGAATTTGCCGCGTCGCGAATGTAGAGTACCTTATTTCACTGAGATGGTGCACGCTTCACGTTTATATTTACGCGGTGGTACATATGATGAAAAATATACTAAACATACCAAATAGAACCTAGCATAACGTACCTGGTTCTTGACATACAGAAGGACTCAAAGTCCCGGCCGTCGGGGTTCCTGGTACATCTGTCGCACAGTGGTGTCGTACTCGCCGAGCGTCTTTCTAGACCTCAACAGCATGCGGATGGCCCTTCGCTTCTTCTTGATACTCAAGTACTGCTCACATGCAGCCGAGAAAGCAGTCAGCCGAGTCATGTTGACGGTTCTTGAATTGCTGACGTACTACCTTACCACACAAAGGTTCATTAGCTCAGCAATCCCAGCTTCGTACGTGGGATTCACTCGGAACGCCGTCACGAAGGCAAGGGAATGAAGACGGCGCGACGGCGCCGACGTCGCCGACGGCGCTACCAGCGCAGCGATTCCCACAGATTAATTTTTATTAGACACTCGCTCGGGACCAAAGTTGCATTTCGATTGGTCGTCACTTCACCGCCAGAGTGCGCTCGTGCCTGCGTGCGCGCGTGCGCGCTCGCCCGAAACTGGCACCGTCCTAAACCAAACCGCACGGCTCTGACTCAGAAAGCGCACAGGAAACAGCAAAAACGTCACGAAATACGTCACATCCGCAAGCCGCAAGCCGCACAGCCGCAAAAAAACGCGTTGGCTTGGACCGCGCTTAACGATATGATGCATGCGCAAAGGCGGCTGCGGAGTAACGGGTATCGTTATCGGAGTCATTGGACCGATCTACTAAAATTCAGTATTGTTGAAATCGCGAAGCTGTAGAAGTCGTCATACATCTAGCCAAAACTAGAATAAGAATTGATTTATGCACATCTTACTATCCCGGCATATATTGCCAGACAATAGCAAACATATCTGTAGCAGTAAGGTGATAATTAAATAATAAATAAGCTTTCGCTCGATATTCGTCTTCCTTTGGTTCTGAACAGGTCGAGCCTCGGTTGAGACGTTGGTGAATAAGAACAAGTTTCCAATATATAAATATAAGTAACCGAGAAAAGAAAGAAAAACACCAGGACACTCATAAGAACAATTACTTAGAACCTCGGTTAAAACAAGGAAGTGTAAACGCACGATTGCCGTGTGTACCTTTCTTAATGCCGTTCAAAAACGCACGGAGCACAGACCGACTGCAGTTCACTCCGGTGTTCTCCAGATAGACGTCCGCTGATGCCACGGGCAGCGAAGGGCAGAGTACTAAGTAAGCCGTGCTATGCCCCCCCTCACGAGTTTGACTCTCTCCTCAAGGCCAAAACCTCAAGTCTACGTCAGCCACCATTATGTTATATATGTAAAAATATCTGCTTGAGATAAGATGCGTTCTGCTGGGGTAAAAACAGGAAGACTACTGCTGTGTAAAGTCTGTGCTCTTATTTTAATTGTGGCGTCTCCCGAATTTTGGAGTATTTTTGAAAAAAAAAGGAAGACTATTACAATTTTCGAAGTGCTCAGAAAAAGCTGACTCACAAAAAGGGTGACTGGGATGCAGATAACCTGGCTAGAATTTACAAATAAAGTGGGCCAACCTAAGAAGTTGAACTACAAAAAAGTAAGTAGCTTTTAAAACAGGGTCAAATAAGGTATAGCAAGTAAGTTATAAAATTTAAAAGCGCTAACAAAGACGAGGACAAAAAGGGAGGCGAACATTGACGAGCGCTTACTCTCAACTGAACATTTATTTAAAATAGCTAAAGCAAACAACCTCCGACAAAAATACGCTGAATCACTCAGTGGCGTCACTCCCCATCACCACACGTCAATAAAATCACAATTTTTGGTGCAGAAAAATTGACCTCTGGCTAACGCAGCCTTTAGTGCCTTCTTTCTTTATAGCATGCGCTTCGAGCACTTCCCTCGCAGCTTTTTCACGGGACCTCCCCACGATCGTGGTATTTTGAAAGTTGGGCTGGCACAGACAGTCTCTACAATGAAGAGGCAAGTGTCCTCCAGGTGTTGAGCGCAAAGCCAGGTCTTGCTCGCGCATCGTCTTATTTACGCACCGTCCTGTCTGGCCGCTGTAGACTCTACCGCATGTCAGCGGTATTCGGTACACCACACTCACGTCACAATCTACAAATCTTTTGGCATGATTGACGGTGCATAAGCGCGCGTCGTTCTTTTTTTCCTGAATCCGCGGGCATAATTGGGCAAACTTACATGGCGCCGAAAACACAATATTAAGTGCAAAAAGCAGGTATTTGTATAGGATCTTGCGTCCCCCCGTCTTTTGTGACATTTTCTTAGCCAAGTTCGACCAAAATTTTCAGATTGGCGTAGATGGTAACAAGTGTGTAAGGTTGTCCGGTATGTGTGCGACTATTTGGTGCTATGGCAACGGTCTGACAATCTTCTGATGCACCAGGCTGTTGAGAGTGTGCTAAAGTGTTTCGCGACAACTCAAATGGCTTAAAGTTCACTCACGAACTCCCGGACGGTTAGTTTCTCCAGTTTTTAGACTTGAGACTGCAGTTCACGGGAAACCTTGTGTGTTGGAGTTACCACCCGCGCTCCAAAAAGGTGATCCTCGCCTACGATTCGGCACATTCTAAATTAGTAAAAAGGGGCATTGCTTCGTCTTGTTTCCAGGCGGCACTTCCGAAGTCATGCCACCATGTTATGCGTGGCAGCTTCAGCCTGGCAGGTTAATGGACTTAGAGATGCCGGTTATCCAACTTCACTTTTGCTTGGAGTTGCCGAGACGCGGCTGAAAAAATATCAAGGGCAAAGGTCAGGGTAAAAAAGAAAAAAACAAAACAAAAACGAGACCTCAGGACATCTCCCACTTGCACAAAAATTCACATAGCTTAGAAAAGGTGGCGTAAAGATTTGACGTGCCGCTTGTGTTTTCGGCGCCATGTAAGTTGGCCCAATTATGCCGCGGATTCAGGAAAAAAAGAACGACGCGCGCTTATGCACCGTCAATCATGCCAAAAGCACACTGCCGCTGACATGCGGTAGAGTGTACATCGGCCAGACAGGACGGTGCGTAAATGAGAGGATGCGCGAGCATGACCTGGCTTTGCGCTCAACACCTGGAGCACACTTGCCTCTTCATTGCAGAGACTGTCTGTGCCAGCCCAACTTTCAAAATACCACGATCATGGGGAGGTCCCGGGAAAAAGCTGCGAGGGAAGTGCTCGAAGCGCATGCTATAAAGAAAGAGGGCACTGAAGGCTGCGTCAGCCAGCCGTCAATTTTTCTGCACCAAAAAGAGAGTGATTTTATTGACGTGTGGTAATGGGGGGGGGGGGGGGGGGGGGGGCTGTGACGCCACTGAGTGATTCAGTGTTTTTCTGTCGGAGGTTGTTTGCTTCAGCTGTTTCTAAATAAATGTTCATTTGAGAGTAAGCGCTCGTCCTGTTCGCCTCCCTTTTTTGTCCTCGTCTTTGTTAGCGCTTTTAAATTTCATGTCATGAACCAACTCGCCCGCTTCGCCACTTTTGTAGCAAATGAGAAGTAGCAAAAAAATAAAACATCCTGTTTTCTAAGAGAAGATAATAAGTGTGCAGCAACTGAACGAGGATGCTTGTGGCAATAACACCTTCACATATTATCGCATCTCTTCAAGTGGATTTTAGGGTAAACGGAGCGTTGTCTCGTGTTGTGAAATTATGAAAATGATCATAGTCACTATAACCGAGAAGGGCATTGTTAATTCTTGTCTGTGCACTTACCGTCTCGAGCTTCTTGGAGGGGCACACAATCATCTCGAGTCCTCCTCTCCCCGTTTTCGACAGCAAAGAAAAACAAAGGGATTAAAGAAAGCGGATATAGCTTGCTCCCCCCCCCCTTTTTTTTCTTTTTTGTAGAAATGCTTATTGTTAGGGTCTAAAAAAATAAATTCAGGGGCTTGGTGTTGTAATGAAAGGCTTCGGGGAACTGAAGAGTGCCAAGCCTCCTTTGCGCTCGACAATGAGCGTGACAGTGTCACTGCGCTCGGGATTACCAAAATAAAAACAACCTTTTCTTTAGAAAGGGGGGGGGGGGGGTTGGTCATGAAAAAAATGTAACGGATTACAAGGAATGAGTAACGTAAAAATAAAAGCTATTTACAACTCCTTGTAACGCCGAATTAGAGCGCAGCTCTTGAGGAGGAGGAGGGCAAGGTACGGAGAGGGGGCTATGCCCCTCCTCCTCTCCTGCTCGCCTCCCATTTAGGGGAAACTTTTCCGCTAAATTTAGCGGAAAAAATTCCCCACTAAATTTAGCGGGGAAATTTTTCCGCTAGATTTACCAGGAAATTTTTGTCCGCTAAATTTTGCGGGGAAATTTTTCCGATAAATTTGGCGGGGAAATTTTTCCGATAATTATAGCGGGGATTTTTTTCCGGTAAATTTAGCGGAGACAATTTTCCGCTAAATTTAACGGGAATTTTTTTTCGCTAAATTTAGCGGGAATTTTTTCCGCTAATTTTAGTGGGAACAATTTTCCGCTAAATTTAGCGGGGAAAATTTCCCGCTCAATTTAGCGGGGAAAATTTTCCGCTAGCTTAAGCGGGAAATTTTTCCGCTAAATGAAGAGAGGAAAATTTCCGCTAAATTTAGCGGGGAAATTTTTCCGCTAAATTTAGCGGGGAAAATTTTCCGCTAAATTTAGTGGGGAAATTTACCCATCATGCACTGCGCGGTTACGCCGACGCCAACGCCCACGCCCACGCCGACGCCGCTCAAGCCGGAAAGGGGCGCCTAAGAGCTGCGCTCTAAAATGTAAGGGAATTACTTTAAAATTACTCAAGAAAATTTGTAATTATTCGGTTACTAAATTACTGATAAATGTAAGGGATTACAAGTAATTTCGTTACTTGTAACAGATGACGTACAAGTCTGGGTAGCAGTGTAGTCCTGGCCGGTGCTTCAATAGACCCTTTACGAAAGTCAGTCAAGCAACTATGAGATACCGAAACCGCCGCCATTACTGCGTCGTCGTTTCGTGGGCGAGCGATGGCAGGTGCTTGTGGCAGTACTCCCGGTACCTTTGGCTTCGGTCCTCAGGGACGACTGACTTTGCCTTCCCCGTGGAACACAGACCTCACTGCAGTTCCGCGTAGCTTTAACAAATGTAAGATAGAGGCGTACCGCGCCTCGACACTCGCTTCGAGCCGCCAGGTTACCCGAAGCAACAAGTTCATCACCGAGGCCTACGTTGATCCGGCGTCGGTTCAAGTGTTGAGGTAAGCGCTGTTCTTTCTTGTCGCCCGTTCAGACCTAAGCGTGAACAAACCCAAAGCTACAAGCGCGCGCATCACGCCGTGAACGTGTCTTTTACGTGCAGGCGGACTTGTGCCGTCTGCCGCAGCGCCGTGCACAAGGAAACGCCAAAAGAGGCCTAAGACACTCGCACATATTCGGCCTCTTTTGCATGATGAAACGAAATTCAATATTTTCCGGCTCGTTGACTTCTCACAGCTTGAGATAATGTTGCGAGCCTCAGTGGCGTACGGACTAAAGAGTACGAGGCGGGGGGTGAGAGGTAAACAGAATCGCTCTTGCGTCGTGCCGGTGAACTTCGCCTCTGTACGCCATGCTTCATAGTTTTTTTGTTTTTTTTTAGCAAAGGCGCCTCTTTTGATCGTATTGCTTTCTGTGCTGGCAAGTTTCACGTTGACGGTTTGACGTGTGTGGTGCCCGCGAGCGTGCACTATGTCCACTATCAGCACGAGCATGCTATCTCAAAAGTTAGAACAAACCAGTCCTAACTTTCGGCGTAATAAAAGCTTCCGGCGTTTAGTAAACGAATAATCGCATATATGACGCGTCTTTTCTTACACGTAGTGAGCACTGCTAAGATTATGCCTCTTACTTATTTCAAAAACAATGTGGGTGAACACATAGTACGTTTGTTCACTGTACAATCTATGCAGTAAACATAAGTAAACAAGAACGCCAATTTATTTCAGATCCACCACCGGAGTGCTCATCAAAGCAAGCTGCTTCAGGAGCCAGAGGAAAGCCAAAGTAGGAAACCTGAAAGTAGAAATATTGCGGTTAGAGAAAAAATGTAATTGTATAACTTAAACGATGCAGACGGAACTTTGCAATAGAAACTTGTTTCCGTTGGGCTGTTCTACTGGTTGTTTTTAAACAGCCTTCTGTCAAGACTCAGGTGTGTCTTTCTGTCCCTATTTGTTTTGTTACAAGCTCTTGAAACGACCTTAATAAAGTCAACTCTCCTATGCATCCCATGTGCACGTCTGTTTTACTCTCCAGTATTATTCTCAACAACACATCGTTCATTCATTCGTTCCATACTTTATGTTGTGGCAGACAAATATGCTGTGCGATGTATTCTATGGCATGCTGTGGTGCCTTTTGCGGTTGTGATCGGGTGAGTTCTATGCTCACGGACAAAGTTACGAGGTAATGTGATCAAAGCACTTGAAGAGCAGCTCTAGCAGAACGTTGCGGGGACGAGCAAGGCAAATCGATCTCGGAGGCCCGATACCGCCCCGGGCGCGCGCTTGAAAACATGTTTAGAAGTTGCAGCACGAGCTCCCGATACAGGCATTAAAGAGACGAAGTACACCTCTCCGTGCTAGCAAGAGCAACCATGCAATGCCGATGTCGTGAACGTCAAACAATGTTCAATCGAATTCCATGTAATGTTGTGACGTGCGAGCACTCCTTGCGTTCGTTCTTTTTTTTTTTCTTTTTTTCTTTTTTTGCGCGAGTGCTTGTGCGGACGAGGTATTATCCGAAGCTACGTGCCCATACCTACTAGGAAACTTCACACAACTTGTGGTCGGACACCACAACGCAACGTTGTCAGAAATCAACTCTGAATACTGGTCAGGAGTCGCTCGCAGCTACGGGATCCATCGCACGATTACTCGTGCAGTTCAAATGCATTTCGGAACGATGTCGCGTGGACAGGGGTTATCCTCTATAGATTATTTTTATTTGTGCTAACTTTACACTCCGAAGCGGTGAACACGCGCTCGAAGCTTCGAAAAGCGTTGAGGCAGCAGCGGACAGGCCAAATGTGATCGTCGCTCACTCCGCCCGGATCTGCATGACCAGATTTCTTCGAATACTGGTATTTTTAACGTGAAAAAAAAAAAAAAGACTCACCTTGTGTTGTTTTTCATCTTTTGGCCCTCTTTGGGTGCATTGAAGGACGCAGCAATGGGTTGGCATGTCAAACACTATCACCACTGCCGAACGCAGCGGAATGGTTCAGGTTCAACCGTCACCCTCGATGCTTGACGCAGTAATGGCGGATTTTGTCAAGTTCGCGCAACCGACACTAGAGGCGCTGACTTTCGTAAAGGGTCTATTGTAGGAGAGGAGAAAGTGCTCGCCTACATGAAAAACATTAAGAAAAAAATTCGCTATTTCGTTAACACCGCCACAAATCTTTTCAATTAATATTTATACATGTTTTGTGAGTTAGCACGGAGAGTTTAAAACAATGCCAAAAACTATGTATATCTTCTATGCGTTCAGCGACGTTTGTATACATCTCTGCCTTAATTACCAGGGCCCACTGAAGCAGCGTTTTAAAGAAGCAAATCCGATGTGGCATTTAATTACTTCCCAAAGATCTTTAAAACGTGGTATGGCACTTCGTTCCTCCTAGTGCAATTCGAAAATAAAAAAAAGCAGAAAGTTAGGAAGGAATGGATAACGGAATGTCTGTAAATATAATAAATAAAAAAATGCTGTACCATAACGTGGTCAAAACACGAGACCAGCAATTTTTTTAGTTGGTTTAAAACAGTAAGAAACTAATTAACAGCTGATAAAAAATCAAAGCTTGAATATTATCAAAATATGTTCAACAATATGAAAAAAAAAAAAGAAACGAGCCGAGGAAGATACGGAACGCAGTGAATGATATAACAAATAGGAAGTCTTTTTTTGTGTGTATATATAAAATTATTACCTTAAAACATCAAAGGGGAATATGTGCAATTATTATGAACGTACATTTTGTTAGCGTGGGTGAATAAAAAAAGAGGATGACCCCGGCGATTTTGTCGTGGACGGAACAAAGACATTGCTTAATACTAAAATGTTGAAAACAACTACTCTATTCGATATTGATATACTGATTTAATCATTAAATACCAACAATGCCGCCGGTATTGACGGTTCTAAATCTGTTCCAGTGAAACACGTCTCTTAAAAACTTAGTCGCATTCTGTCATTCATAACAAATATTATGCTACAAATATGAATATTTTCGAGCGAGCGAAACATTTCTAGATTTAGTCCAATATATAAACGCGGGCATAAAATAGTTTGTACAACTATCGGTCAATTTCGACTATGCCATTTTTTACAATAAAAAGTTGAAACTGTAATATATACTAGATTAGAGGCCTTTTTGTACGTATAATATAATAAATAAGGCACAATATCGATTAAAAAAAAGAAGTCTACAGAACACGCGCATCTTCACATCATAGACAAAACTGTCAAGAATATTGGAGATAAAATCAATACAGTATGCTTCTTTTAGACTTTACAAAGTCTCTTGACACAACACAACACAATATTTTATTAATTAACCACCACTATTATGGGATTCGTGGCGTGGCATTAAAACCTAATTTAAAGTTATTTAAACAATCGAAATCAAGATGCGCATTTGAATGAAGCAGCCTCTGATAAGAAGTGCGACACGCAGTGCCGCAAGGATTCATTCTAGCCCCTTTGTTATTTACTATTTATTTAAATTATAATGTAATCATGCAGAATTAACCAGAACTAATCATGCACGGAGACAACACGAATGCCTTCTTCAATGCGCAATCTAAAAATACATTACAAATAATGACCAACAAATACTTGGATACGCTTGCAAGCCGTCTTAAGATTAACAAATTACAACTTAAAGCTAAGAACTAAATGCAAGATATTTCTTCCAATTAACAAGCAAATCAAAACTTCTATGCTTACTAAATTTTGATAGAATGCCTTTAGAGCAGATCGAAATGTCAACAATTTCGAAGTATATGGTTTTTTGAGGATTTCAACAAGTCAAAACATATAAAAACAATTTGTTTTTAACTTTCCAAATCATTAGGACGTATATATAAAATTCATAATCCACTCCTTTTATGGTTAACAATGTATTATATTATTATTTATATTATTCATAATTATCATATAAAGAAATTTGTACAGTGGACCACAACTATGGCAAACTATAATAAAATATTTGTCTTTCGAAAATGGATACCTTTTATGCTTGATAATTTTCAGTGTAAATTACGAGACTTGCATACACACCCATTTTTTTTAAAATACAAAACGCTTTAGTACTTTATCATTCTTCAGAAGATACAAAAAGAGATGCTATACATAAAAAGTGTTTACTCAGAATGCACACTGAACAAAAGAATATGTGGGAAAAACCGAAAGTTTGAACCAATTACGGCAAGCAACAATTTCATTATCAAGTTTCTTCCTGTGTTTCTTTCAGTGTTTCTTTCAGATTTTCAAATGAAATACTAAATAACTGGTTGCGAGCCATATTGTTTATAAATGAGGATGAAATGCGAAAAGGATCATTCGCGTTCAATCTGGCACAAGTGTTCCTTATTCATTTGTTTGCTTCTGCATGTGCATTTCTAGATGTCCGGTTTTGCGCTGTCTAGTAAAGGGAGGTAGAGGTCCCGTGAAGCTAAAATGGTAGGTTTTTGCTTTTATTTTTTGCCTTCCTTCCTCCCTTTTTTGTTTGGCGGAAATGAAGTATTCGAAAAAACGTGTCCTTCATCCCCACCCCTTCCTTTCATACATACTTTGTGAACGTGTTCGAGGGCAATTAAGTTAAAACATGAACTCGAAAGTGACAAATCCTAAAATTTGAATCTTTTTTTTTTTTTCATATGTGCATATAAAATAAATTTTCCTTATTCCGTGTAGCAATAGAGCTATCGATGAATAAACAATGTTAAAATCACTGATGATTAATATTTCGGATGCGGAAGTTTTTCAAGCTTCCCTCTTCTTCAAGAGGAAGTCCGGTCGTCGTCAAGCATAAGGGAAAACCTTTTTCTGAAAACAATGTACATGCAAATGCCCTCTTTATGTTTACGGGAGCGGTATGTTCAAAATAAGTTAATTCTTTTCTGTTTCTGTCTTCAGTGCACTCAAAAGAGCGTTCTAAAAACTGAGAGTTTGGTTGGCCGCATTACAAACATATATGCATTGTACCAGCAATAAATATGATGCAAAACAAATCTACGTTTGTGTTTACACAGCTTGTATGATTTATTTATTTCCTTGCTGCTACCCTCCTCGGCTACACGATCCAATGGTTTGCCAACACATATTCATTTACTGACTGTTATCGCGCGCGTTGCGATCCAAAAGCCCCCGAGCATACTTCTGCGCCGGCCTTACATCAGCGGCGGAGCGCCGCTCGCGTGGCGGATTAACCTTTGCCACCTCGAGGTGGAAAAGGGCCAGAGACGATTTTAAGTGCGGACAACCGGGTTCAACGCCTTGGATCACTAGCCTTCCCACAAGCGTAAGCTTGGTCAACCTTTGAGAACCGGCGACACTGATTTAAGTTGTATATGACCAATTGAGCCAGTGCAGAACAACTGCTTGCCTGGGGTCTTTAACGTGCACGACGCAGAAGTGATGCATGTCCGCAAGCCGGAATGATGCGCATCCAGATCAAAACGGGCAGAGATGGGGATTGACCTCAAAACCCAGGGACCTTGCAGCGCGACCAAACGACCACGTCAATAAAGAAAAATAATCTCTTACACTTCCGTCCGACAAGAAGATGATGAGCACTTTCCTCTAAGTAATCTTTACGAACACCTCCATTTTGTTGGCTGAGGATTTAAATATGGTAAGGCAAAGAAATTCACAACTCGCCCTTGGATGAAAGGAAACAAAAAAAAGATTCCAGTCGCACCACCCCCTCCCCCCGCCCTTCTACCCCAATGAATAAGTGAATAACGTTTAACCCTAGAAGTGTTGTCGTGCAGCAATTCAGTCAATTCAGAAAACAAATATTTGAGAGTCAGAAGACCACAATTTTAACGACCCCGAGCCGACCTGATTTGATTACATTCCAGTGTGTGTATGTTTCTTATTACACGCTAATTTTTGTTGCAGTTGAACATTTATTGTGCGCTCTGCGATTAGGATCGCGTTTGCGATCCCTCATGATGATCATAATTAAAAACCGTTCATGAGATACAAAACCGTTCATGAGATACAAGTCGATGAGATACAAAATTTATAAGGCATGCAGTTTTCCGCCTCTCGGTAATTATAATATTTGGCGAAAATATTACAATGACGTTTTAGGCAAATTAAGCTGATCAATTTTTGAAAAAAATTTGAAGCTACTAAAGTTTGAAGCTACTAAATATATACATATTTTCTTAATTTCGTGTCAGCTTAATTGTGCGCCGTTCGCATAAGCGGTGCCCGGTTGAGCGACTCCGCAAGTAAAGAATTTTAGAAGCAGTTTGTTTTTTGGACTCATTCTGGGCCATTGTTTGTCGCACCCCCGCTGTTGCCGCTAAAAGAAGGCAATTAGGGAGAGGATTTCCGGTCGGCGGCGACAAATTCCTGAGCAATTTCCGGGCATGTTCTTTAACGGCTAAAGAAAGAAGGAGCCAAGAAATCAGAAGTACCGCATCATCTCTCTTAAACGTGCTCGATTGGTGTGGTCTCAAAACATCATAATAAAATTGCGGTGGCTTAGCTCGGCTATGCCAGGATATACGTAGCGTCAGCTTATGCGCAAAAAATGAGAGGCGCTAGCAAGCGGCTACCCATTGGTAACGCTAAGGAGTAGAATCTTCTGCCTAACGAGAAAGTTTTTGCACGTTGTACAAACCCGTGCCACTGTTTTACCCCACTCAGGCGCCGCCGCTAAACTCAACGTTTCACGCATGGCACTACTTACCGGCGTCAAGTCTTTCATGTGCCACAGTCCTTCACACACGTCGCACACATATCTAAACGGATTGTTTACGAAATCCGCCTCGGGTCCAAGTCGCACTGGCGCTTTCGCTAAGTTTCACCGTATAGTCAGTCAATCGGCGAGCCTTGATGTCATCGACGGCGTCTTGCTGTTGCTGCTGCTAAGATGGTCGGGCACGTCACTCAGCCTCCTGGCGATGTCGCTTTGCTAGACGTTCCTTCCTTTGCTCCGATGTCTCCGCAGCACGTTAAGCCTTCTTCTGTTCGGTCTTCCTACGCTCAACCGCTAATTGCCGGGCAACTACTTTCGTGAGCCGAGTTAAGCTTCGCCGCTCTTCTGCGCCGCTGAGGAGCAATTTCGCTCTCCTTCTCCATGGCTATAGGTCTGTTTCTCTCGGCCAGGGGGAGCTGTAGCGTTCACGAGATACGACCACAAAAGTAGCGCTTCCGATAGCGTCCGCGAGACGCGACCATTTAATGGTGACGTGAAGCGGCGTCCTAGCGTTCCATCATGTAAACTCCACGGGCGCAAACTAGCGTCTGTATAGCTTCCCTCGGTGTCTGCTCGCGTCTGTCGCGGCTATGACGTCACTCCTCTGGAATGCGTAGACCGGCGAGGCGCGCGCGGTGGCGGCGGAGCCCGCGGCGGCGGCGTCTCCGGCGCGACAGCTGTGCGCCGTGTGACGTCACTGCTCCTCGCGCTTGCCCAGCACGGTGCACGGCTCATTATGCGAGCCACGCGAAACTGCTCAACCTCGGCCAGTGTAGCTCACGCTACAAAAACAAACTCTTGCTGCATTAGAAGCATTAAAGCTGCCCTAAGGAGGCTTTTGAGATCGCCTAAATATGGCGATAACTCACTCTGCTGGCTCTAAGTATCCTAGAAATTCCTAAATCATGAAAATGCGGGGCAATTTTGATATTAAAAAAGCAATGAAAGATCGCAACACACCGAGGTCAACTCCAGCGATGGGAGGAGCATGTTCCGAAACCAGGAACACTGTTAGCCAATAGCAAGCGAACGATCCTCGATCCTCCAACCGGTGGAACCTCGGAGTGATATATCGAATGCGCGTGGCTCGTCGCCCATTCAGCCCAGAATAAATACGATTCAACCCAGCGAGCGCGTGCTCGAGAGCTGACGACCGGACACATAATGCCGCGCGCGCAGCTGGCCAAGTAGGCAGCGCGGCCGTGGCCTAACGGTAATCGCGCTATCCCTCCACGCAGAAAGCCAGTGTTCAATTCCTGGCCGCGGGCTCCCATTTTTGTTGACTCTAATGTGATGTTCTGGTAAATTCGAGAACCGTGTTGCTAATTCGAGGTTAGAATGTTCTACACGCCGAAGCTTCTACGCTAATTGCTCCAGAAGCCCACGCGTGTACAAAAGGGGCTCCGTGTGGCAAGCCGGAGTCAGTCTCGCCCCAGCGTTCGACTCTGCTGTTACGCCGACTTCGACGCTCGCGACGCTCTGCTGCTATCTTCTGTTTCCTTTGTATTTTGGGCACAAGTTCGCCTCATTAAACGTTTCGGTTTCTTCAGTTATTCCTTGTTCGTCACATCGTCATTTGTGACATTTTGGTGGAGCTGCGGGGTATCGCATCCTATGCCCGTAAAGCGTACCCCTCCAAAGACATCCCGGCCAACCGACGAGCTCAGCCCTGGAAGGCTACCCTTCGCCAAAGACACTGACGCCCGAAGAAGCCGTCGTAATAGAGGTTAGTCCCCTGAGCTTGGTCTCATGCCCGAGAAACGGAAGAAGATGATCCCGACCATGACCACCCCGCCCGTCGTTGTCCTGCCCGTCACTCCGCGGACATCTGCTCCCTTCCTTGGCGAGATCTACGAGGACGTCAAAAACTGAATCAACCAGTACGGACGCGTGGCTTGCCACAATAAATGGAGTCGCGAACAGCGCCTGAGAAACCTCTCTTTCTCACTTGAAGGAACTGTAAGGCGCTGGTTCGAAAACCATGAAGCTTCGTTGACCTCGTGCGACATCAGCGAGAACGAGCTCACGCGAACATTCGCCAGTCAACACCGAAGGGAGAGGGTCGAAGGACCTGCTGCAATCGAGGACCCAGGGCCCCAATGAAAGCGTCACGAGCTTTGTGGAAGACGTGCTTCGCCTCAGCTCCCGCGCCGACTCTCAGGCCACCGAGGAAAATAAGCAGCGTATATTGATACGTGGCGTGAAGGACGACATCTTTGGTGGACTCGTACGGAGGCGACTAACATCGAGCGGGCTCTGCATGCCCGAGCCAGGCACTACCAGAGGCTACCCGGCGTCAGCGCGGGTACACAGTCCCCTTGCGACCTTGCTCACGGCATCCCGGGCATTCGAGAGCTTATTCGCGATGTCGTCCGGGAGGAGCTTAAGAAGCTTCTGCCGACTGCTGAGCGCCCGGCCTCAATCTCAATTTCCGAGGTTGTTCGGGACGAGGTTCAGCGAGCGTTCCTTACGGATGCCCCTGTCACCGTGGCCGCAGCCGACGAGCCGACGCTGACCTACGCCGCAGTGGCCCGACGACAACCGCCAGCTGCTCAACATTACCCGTTGGCGCCACAACGAGACTCGCCCAAGCAGGCGTACCCCCGACGCAATGACGAAGGACGTCAGTACGACCACCAAGATCAGCCGGCACTAAGGAAAACCTACGTGTGGAGGACAGCGGATCGACGACCCATCTGCTATCACTGCGTGGAAGCCGACCATATCTACCGCCGTTGTCCCTACCGGCAAATGGGACTGCGTGGGTTCCACCCGAACGACCCGCGCCCGAGATACGGAGAACGCCCTCGCGACATCGAGGAGTACCTCCGACGCTCGCCGACCTCAGCACCGTCTCTCCACCGTGAATCCCACTCCCCATCGTCACGACGTTCAGCGTCTCCAGCGCCACGACCCCGCCGAGAGAGCCTGTCTCCGCTGCGTCACCGGGAAAACTAAGTGCGGCAACGCCTGGAGGTGGCGTTGCCGAAGACGAACAAAGTAAAGAGCCTCCAATAACACCGGAGTGCTCACACTCTCTCGACGCCGCGCATCGCAACGACGCCCCTGCAACGGTGTCCAACAACCTAAACGTGGTCATTGACGGCCACGACGCATCAGCGCTCGTGGACACCGGAGCAGACTACTCAGTCTTGAGTGAGAGGCTCTCCCGCCGCCTTCGAAACGTCATGACGCCGTGCGATGGACCACGAATTCTAATTGCCGGAGGACACCTTATCACGCCTGTCTGAAGGGGCACTGCTCGCGTCGAAATTATAGCGAAACGTGTCCTCTGAAGTTAGGCGGGAAATTATCTGGGTCTTTACCATCACTTCCCAAACCTGGACTGGTCTTCTGTTTTAACTACCCCTGACGTAAATTCAGCTTGTGATGCTTTCACCCAGCATGTAACAGATGATGGAGAGCATTTTATTCCGCTTAAAGAAATAAACAGCAGAGGTATCTACGGTGGTTTTTATATGAACTGAAGCGCAAAATGAAAGAAAAATCTAGGTTTCATCGTCAATACAAACGTAGCAATCGGGACATGTGGTATGCGAAGTTTAGTAGTGCGAGGGCGGAGGTAAAGTTTCTTTATCAAAGAGATAAAGAAAACTTAAGGAACAACACTCAGAATGACTTTCTGAATAATCCGAACAATGTTTGGAAGTATAAAAAAGATGCACTGGGCAACGGGAGCGGGGAACGTTACGTTGACGAATGATACCGGTTTTCACTCCGACCCCGCTGGTGTATGTGAGTTGTTTGCGTCATACTTTTCAAGCGTCTTTATACATGATACGCAATCTGCAAACTAACGTACACAGGCGCTTAACGGTGCTGACTTCGCGAAGACTGATAGCGTCCTCGGCCGTTCGGTCATTGATCATGCAGCAGTTTAAAAATGCGTAAAACGTCTGAAACCAAAATTGTCGTCCGGTTTCGATACCATACCATCATCTACTCTTAAAGGATGTTCGGATGCTTTTGCACCTGTCTTGACTTACCTTTTTAATTTGTCACTTTAAAATTGCATTTTGTTTTAGAAAAATGGAAGTCAGCAGTTGTAGTGCCGATTTTCAGATCAGGGAACTTGTCAGATGTTGCAAACTATAGACCTGTGTCATTACTCTCGTCATTTTCAAAGCTTTTTGAGAGCGTTGTAGAAATGCATCTTTCTAGTCATTTTAAAGAAATTTTAAACCAATCACAACACGGCTTTATTAAGTCAAGGTCCGTGGAAACAAACTTGGCCAACTATTTCAGTTGCGTTGGTCCTATCATATACTACCGTGGTCAGGTTGACGCCATTTATTTTGACCTGCGCAAGGCATTTGACCTTGTGCATCATGAACTATTACTTTACAAACTGTCAGAATATGGTGTGTCTTTGCCATTATGTTTGTGGTTCAAAATATACTTGATTGGGCGCATTAACAGAGTTCGTGTTAGCGGTGAGTTATCAAGATCATACATATGTCCTTCTGGTGTTCCCCAGGGTTCAACTCTGGAACCTTTGCTATTTAATATTTTTGTTAATGACCTTATCGTTGTGTAAAACATTCCAAATTGCTACAGTTCGCCAATGGCATTAAGATATACAGACATCAAATCGGATGCTGAATCCGCACTTTTACAAAAAGACATATCTGCAATCTCGTTAGTGTTGGAGATGCAAAACTTGCTTGTAAATAGGAAAAAAACGCTCGTCATTTCTTTATCACGCAAAAAATGTGTTCTCAATTTTTTGTATAAGCTAGATAATGAACCATTACGTCGAGTGGATTGTGTGCGGGATTTGTGCGTTTATGTGGATTCCACCCTCAGGTTTGATGCACATTTGTCAAATTTGGTGAGTTCATGCTTCCGACTTTTAGGTTTGTTTTCGAGAATAACCCACGATTTCAAGGAGCCCTCGTGTCTTGTCAGGCTTTAAACCTATCGTGTGCGTTCAAAACTTGTGTTCGGCTCCGTGGTCTGGAAGTGTTTGAGTGTGGCAGGCCCTGAGAGGTTAGAAGAAGTTCAGAGGAAGCTGGCACGCATTGTGTACGACTGTTATTACGGTAGCCAGATTTTGTTTAGTCACGAGTCAATGTTGCACAGGATGAATTTGCAGACATTAGTTGTTCGGCGAAATTTTCGAGATTATGTATTTTTGTACAAAGCTGTGCATGGAACATTAAGTTGTACTGAACTTGTGTATCTGCTCTCTTTATCCGTTCCGCGCGTGAGCAGTCGCAACCCCAACACGTTATATGTGCAAGACCTTTGTTCTCTTTCCCCCATGTTGCGTATTAAAAATTGTTTTAATATACTCAGCGCGGAGATTGATACCTTCGACAGTGAAGGCTCGTTTAAAAATGCCTTAAGCATTCAGCTTTATTAGGATCAATATTTTTGTGTTTCCTTTTTGTACAAAGAGCGTATTTGAGTGTACCAGCATTTAGGCTTCGGCTGTTCCTGAACACAAGAAAGAAAGAATAAAAAAAAGAAAAACTAATGACAGATCATTTCTACTCGGCCTCACTGGTTAACCAATTTTAGGTTGTAGTCGAAGACCTGAACTACCCGCTGAGCATTTATACAGCGCGTAGCGTATGTACCCTCCACTGGCATTGGTCCATTGAAGTGTTGCTCAGATTTGAAATTAGAGCATTCAATATACCTTGTATTCCCGTGGCGTAGACACGACTCAATGTATTCTCAGATCAATATATAGGGTGTCCCAAGTCACCAGGCTCGATCTAAAATGGACCGTATAAATCGACGCCTGCACGTAGCACTCTATACTTTTCATCAAAGATGCATTTCACTGGTCGGTTTTCTCATGTAAAATTACAAAGCGTAGCTACCATTCAGTAAAAAATAGGACCAAGAATCTCGCCAGGGTCAACGGCGAGCAGTGACGCAGACGAGAAAGTCGAGTTGCGGGGCGCGTTTAACGGTCGTATTGATAGATGGCGCTACCTCCCTATTGAGACTGCTCGCGACCAGCGTGGTTTAATAAAATGAACATAACCTTTTTGTAATGCAGCTTTGACTAAAAATCAATGCAGACAATAAAAGCAAAATTTGAAGATAAAAACAAAATATTGAAAATGCGGTTGCATAACGATGGCGTTTTTGCTACCGACGGATTTTGTTTGCATGGCGTCCGCTTTGTTTCCCTAATCGGCTACACCTTCCCGATGCCGCTCTCGAGGCTATATTTCAATACGATCGCCAAACGAGCCCCGCAACTCGACCTTGTCGTCTGCGTCGCCGCCCGCCGTTTACTCTGGCAAGTTTCTTCGTCCTATTTTTTACAGAAAGGGAGCTACGGTTTGTAATTTTACAAGAAAAAAACCAACCCGTGATACACGCGTTTGACGAAAAGTTTAGATTGCTACGTGCAGGCACCGATTTTTACGGTCCATTATAGTTCGAGCCTGGTGACTTGGGACACCCTATAATTACATACTACGCAAAATCGTTGAATTCACTGGCCGATGCCTCAAACGACGCATATAGTGAGCTTTGTTTTACTAAAAGTAAAACGCTGTGTTTGTTAGTACCTTGCAAAAAGAAGATCACTAAACAGTATTCGCAAACGTTGCAAAGGTCCGAAGCGAGGTTTTGACATGTTGCGATCTGTGAGAGGGAGTTATCTACAAAAAACTCTTTTTTTGTATTTTTATTGCATAGGTAACGTCTAGCAGGTTTCTTGGGTTCGCGTTACGTCTTGGCCATAAACTTTCCAGCTTTAACCAAAAAAAACACGCGTAGACAGCCGTTGGCGTCCAAAATGCAATATCAAATTATTAGAACCGGGAAACACAAATGTACAAGATTTAGCGTCAAAGATACCAAATCGGCTAACACTAAAACAACGCCAATTTCTAAAAATTTCGCTTCAGCTTCGATCGTAAACTCTTGCCTCTTAGAGTTGAACTTTTGTTTTTGATTTTTTATCAAGTTATAGTCAATGTCTTTAGCGTCCGTTTGCAAAAAAATAAACAAAAATAGATCTTTGAAAAAACGAATGAACACTGAAAAAAACATCCGCACTTTTTCTTTTATAAATGAATACCGGAAAATATATGGTCATGTTCTACTTTAAGTAACAAACATAAAAGAAACGCTACGCGAATTTTATTGCGAGGTATCCACACTGATGTCGTTTTCGGCGACTTCAGACATTTTAATACTATTGGACAGAGTGGTGGGGGGGGGGGGGGGGGTTAATTAAGAATGGCGACATATATATCTTGCGTAAAAGCCACAATCTTATTCTAAAAAAAAAATAATTGTGTCGCTACCGCGCTCCAGCCCCACTTATTTTTCAATGTACTCGGCCAAAACCCACGTCCTTGGAAGAGACCTAGAAAGCCTATCGATGCACGGTTTTTCTTTTTTTTTTTTTTTACATAAGCACAATAATGTTGTTTTGCGAATCTTTAAAAAAATGGAGAATAAACGTAAACGATCTATTTGCCAAAACATATTTCTCACGGGCAGGGGCCCCTAAAAACATGTATTTGGAGTTCCATTGCTGCGCTTGCGGCAAGACGAGTCGGCAGAGTAAGTCCTGACTTTTTAAATTCTTGCTTTTGTTTCATGTCATATTTAGTTTGCTTTTATGTAAATTTAACCTTGTAAATGAACAAACACACATACAATAAACTCGCAAAACAAACACGGAACTGGTAATTAAAACATGATATGTAAATATAAGTTAAAGAGTGAGGTACCTCACCTATTCTAATACTTCGGCCGAGAGCCAGGGAACAAAAGGCATCGCAGCACAAGAAGCTCTGCAACTCCAGCTTTGCTGCACATTCACCCATATAGAGGGGAAGCAACGTTAAGGCGACTGTGAACTCTTTATTCTCTTCGTGCAAAATATATGAGAGCGATAATAACAAACCACCGGCCGTTATAAAACGCGTTTACTTAAAAAAGATTGAGACTCTGTATCAGCAGACAACACTTCGACACGAATGCTGCGCTAGCGCTCGAATGGTTAAGCAAACTAGGGTCGGCGGATGCTTGGCGCTTTCCCCGGCTAGCAAAGATTCTTTGGGTCTACAATTGTTTTTTGTCTTGGAATTTAGGGTTTTTAATAGCCCCGAGAAGGTTACGTATAAATCCAAACTTGACTTTCCTTGGCCAGAGTTTGAGTATTTTCGCTCCAGTTCAACCGAAAAAGTGCCAAAGTTAGGCTTCATTGGGTATAAATTGGCTGTCATTTGGCACCTTTTGGGCCCTAAATCGTCAAAGAAGCGCGAGAGTTGAGCTTCAATTGTGGTTGTTCGGTTTTTGATGTGGCAACCTTGAGACTAGATGGCAAAACAAGTGCCAGATTTAGGTTTCACTGCTGCAGGTATTGCGGCAGGGCATCTAACATCTTTGGCTGAAGTCTTGCAATTTGGCAATCATGCGACGAGCCAGAGAAAGACCATGAAATGTGAAAGAAAAGTACTTCGGCACTAACTAATGCCATGAGACCAAAGCATATTGGGCCCAGTTAGGCTCCTAGCATTGCCAACCTTGGGCGTTTCTCTGGTGGGCAACCTGGGATTGCCTGGCCCCAATCATTGATTTGGAACGTATCGCAGTTTATTCAAGTTTAATAAAGACAAAGAACGCGAGAATGGTTTTGAATATTAAGTTTAGCAAAGCGCGGGGGAAAGAGGTGGGAAAATTGTGCAAATTGTGAAGAGCTATACCCTTACAAAAATATAGTTATGTGCACTCTCTTGAAGCGTAAGTCACGGCGCGTGTTCAGGTAAAAATTCCCGCTATAGACATGCCTGCTTCAAACATAAGGGAACTTATTAGAATGCCCGTTCTTAATATATTTTACTATGGTCCATTCGGGAATTTTGCGCAACTGACAATGCACAGAGCTCTAACGTTTCTGGCCTCGTTGACATCAGTTCTATCCTTATCGTCATGCCACATGTATGCGCAAAAATATAGGTCGGCTCTATGCGGATGACAAATTTATCAACGTGACACAGTTCAGGCAGGGGTTTCGTGATAATAAAATGATTTGTGTCACGTGAAAACCCTCAGGGCCTTACGCTGAAAACCTCTTGCCTTCATGGGACGCCACTATCTAAGGTTGGTCTTTTAGAACCGTGTGTATATCCACAAGAAACAATGCATCCGTATGTTGTTTTCAAGCTTTATGGAAGACCTATTTAACTCAAGGTCAATGGCTGTTTTACGTAAACTCATACCGGCTCATTACAGTCGCTCTTGCAGTAGTGCTTTGCCAATGTCCTTTTTTGTACGATCTGCCGTAATATCTTTGCGACTGACGCACTGCACCTTCGCGGCTCTTGACCTGTGTTGCAACTGAACTCTTCGACAAGTGTATCAGAAAAAAAATAACCCCTATGCAATATTCTGCTCAACGATCCCAATTAGTAAATAGGGGGTTGTGCAAAGATGCGTCTTCGTATTCTTTTAGCTTTAGAAGAGGGTTTGAGTGCTTCGGCTTTGTTTTGCGCATGCGCTTACGAGCGCCTTTAGGCAGTGGGGTCAGCGGCGTTTCGGTTTATATGCTGTAGTTAAGGCTGGTTCAGACATCTACAACGAGCGCGTTAGCTACAACTGCGTCCGTTGTGACTGGAGGGGTGTAAACGACCGCTCGGCACCTCGCGTATAAATTATCCTGCAACAACTGCAACAGGCGCAGCAGGTTGTCAACATGCCGGCCACTTTTCGTCCTCCGTTCGCTGTTTCCGCGGTGCCTCTAGAAAGAAGGGGACGCGCTGCCACTCACTGGGGTAACATTAATTTTACAGAACGTTTTTTATAACTTTAATCTTTATTAATTTTTATTTGTTTCCGAATATGCACGTAGGGCTGAGTGAATAAAACAGAGAAACATCAGTTAAGCCGTCTTCGTCGATCACGAGTTTAACACACGACTTTGCCAATAATGCAACTGTCGCTGCACGCGTTTTTTATGATTACAGAAGTCGATAGACTTTTAGCAGCGATATAGTAGCGTAGAGATATGACTTTGTGGTCACATACACGTTCTGAGCATTGGTTCTGAGCGTTCAGGAATGCTGTTTTATCTATAGGCGCAACAGGGTTATTAAGTCTTTACAGTGGGGTACAATTTAGAGTCCTCAATTTAAATACGAATTTCGTATCAGTCCGGTGTATGTTTTATGTGCAATCCAAGCTTAGAAGAAAACTTTGTTCGAAAACAAAACCAGAATAAATTACTCGTATAGATTTTAAGATGTTATCAGTGTAAAAAAACCTCAACTCCGCCTTAATGATATCTGAGGAAGAAACCACACCGACGTTCACAAACAAAAGAAACTTTTAAAAGGTTGTTTAAGAAGTTTACTTTGTATGTCGATAAAACTGCGTAATTTTATCCCAATTAAAGCCAGTGTAACAAGCATATTAGAATAAGGTGTTGACACAAATCGCGCACTAAACAATCGGTTCAAAACCGAAACGGAATGTGAGTAGCTGTAGGCTGTGCACTTTTAACCGAAAAACACTGATTTACATCTGACGGTGTCAAAATTAAGAAAAACAAAAAACCGGTACTACCTAAAAACACAAAAAAATATATGTTTGTGTCGATAACAAAGAAAAACGGTTAAAAACAAACAAACACCGATTTGGTTTCAGCCAGAACTTTTTACCCTGCCGTCCTAGACTTGCTCTTAATGTTGTATTACCTTTTTCACCGATAATCATAGTTTTCGTACCACCGAAATACAGCAATATTAAAAAACATATACACTGAAAAACCTCCGGCATTTTTAATTACATATAAATTCCGCAAAACTCTACGGCCTATATATAAGGCACGAGACTGGTAAACGACTGCCGTTTAATTTAAATGACCCAGAAGAATGACTCTTTTTCCCATCACCGGTACACTGCCAACAAGCCGTGTTGTACGTTACGGCAAACGTGTGAAATGGCCGGTTCTGACATTTGAACGTCAGTTTAGAGCCTTTCGTAACGCCGATACTAATTTATTTAGTGGATTGCAGCGTGGCAGTTTCCCTTTGGGTGTCGAATAGGAATGTCCCTGCGAAACTGCTCTGTCCCGGAAGGTTTGCTCCGTTTTTGTCAATATATTGACCTCCTTTCAATATTTTATTTTCGTGTCAGACGTTACCGCTTAGAGTCTCCACTTCGTGAAATGACATGTGAGACAATCACGCCGCGCCCGATAGAAAAAAAAAAAGAAAAATAAGATTTCAAAAAACAATTGGTGAGTGTGTTGGAATCTAATATTTAGGTTTAGTTTTACTGCTTTCTTGTTTCGATAAGCCAGACATATTAGTTTCGTGTTGACCGCTGTGAATCGTACCTGACGTAGCAATTTAAAATGTTCCGTTCAAAAGAAACGTCAGACAATAAGGGGAAGACAGATATCAAAAAGTAAAAAAAATGAACACAAACATGTTTCTCTTCATTGTAGTACAATATGACCTCCCAGTATTAAACACTGGGTGACATGTCCGTGCATTTTATGAGTTTTGTTGACTCGACAGATGTAAATACTCGTATTGTGGTTTTGTTAATGCCGCAGTGAATATGACTGATTCTTGGGGTCAAATAGTGTTTTGAGTGCAGTTATGAACTTTTGGATTTTATGGTGTTTAGCATATTAGGACATTTTGCATTCGCATATACCTAGCGACTATATTTTCGGAATTAACATATACCGGTCCATAAGATGCTAATGCCTGATAAAAGTCAAGCCATATTGAAATATGCAATTAACAAATATGATAAAATATGAGCAGTCCTGCGTTAATCCAGAGTAGAGTCAGAGCGAAAACTGGGACACGTCACTGCGAAGTCGATGGGCATCGACGTCGCGTTCACGCACCGTGGGTACGTGAACAAAAGTGTTAGGAACAAAATAGAAGTCTTACGTAATTGTTCGAAACGATGCTTTTTTTTTTGTCTTAGAGGGCGAGAATGCGCGTCTCCCGGCGCGACCTCTTGGTATCAACAGTGCTATGACGGCATTTTGTTATCAGCTATTTATTCGTACTTTTCCAGACAGAGCCTGTAGTGGACATCCGGTACTACAAGAATCCTAAATATATACGGGCTGCAGACGTTGTAACATAGCTTTATGGTAACTCCTCCGCTTCGCACTCAGCGGACCTAGCTTCGATTCCCACGGCTGGCGGACTGTCTTTTTCGATGATTTGGCAACGTGGATAACGGACGTCCTGCAACGCAAACCACGAGAACTACAGCATTAACAACGGACGATATTTCGAGTGGTGGGAAGAACCCCTAATAACTACCGCTATAATATAACTGATTATTTAAATAATACCGCACTTTGCGCACGAGATCTTGTTTAGCCAATATAATCTAAGGATCTTAACATTGAGTGTTTACAGTCATAAAAGTTATGGGCTCTTCCCAGCACTCGAAATTGCGTTTGTTATTGATGTTGTAGTAGCTGTAGTTGCTGTAGTTGTTGTGGTTGTTGTCATGGTAGATGTTGTAGTTGGCGATGCACGGTGTTCGTCGTCGATGTCGCCAAATCCTGGAAGAAAACTTAGGGGAGACTTAAGCTTCGCCTTTAAGAGTGGAACGCGATAGCTTAGTCGGATCCCGTTCGCAAATCCTTCTCATATAAACGCGGGCTCGTTGCCAAGCCGTGCAAGAGCCGGTGTGTGGTCTAGCCGGTAGCGTCACCTGTCACGTGATGTCACACGTGTCTGTGACGTCATGACACTATCGACTCGCTAGATTTGGAGGGAAAATTCTCCGCTAAATTTTTTCGGAAACAATTTTCGCTCAATTTTTCTGGAACATTTTCCGCTAGATTTTACGTTAAAATATTTCGCTATATTTGGCGGAAACATTGTCCGCTTAATTTTACTGGAAATTGTTTTGCTAAACTTGGCGGTAAAATTTTCTGCTAAATATATCGTACATTTTTTGCTAAATTTGGTGGGAAAAGTTTCTGCTACATTTGGCGGGAAAACTATCCGTTACGATTTGCGAAAAACATTTCCCACTATATTCGGTGGAAAAATGTTTCCGCCAAACTTAGCGGGTAAATACCATAATACAACGTGAGCAGCCACGTGTGACGTCACGTGTGACACACTTGGCTGCGCGCGTTGGATTATGGGATTTTTTGGTCCCGCCGACACCGAATTTTCTGAGACAAGAGCCACCAAACACTAGCGCGTTAAAATCGCCCGCCGCGTCTGCAGTCAGACGGGGGCGGTGGTTACAGTTTTCAAGCGGAATAGTCAAGAGCTGCTTCTGAGCGACCGCACTTTGTTTAGATTTTTTCTTTTTTTTTAGAGCGCAGCTCTTAGGCGCACGTTCCCGTGGTTTGCAGCGTATAGATCTATCAGATTATAAATTCTGAATATGCAAGAAATGTTTTAGCGGGTGTGAAATTGTGCGCTCAGAATAAATTTTCCATCGAAGTAATTATCACTTAGGCAATAAGAAAAGTGATAACTTTTCGAAGGTCCTGCGATATCCTCGCAAATAGAGGCAAAAATAAAACCCTTTCGCGTGCAAAAATATAATTTATCGAGGCAGTATGTAAACAGCATGTTTTATAAATTTCTTTCCGTTCTATTACACTCAATCTTAATCGATGAATTAAGCTAGCTGTTCTTACAAAAGCAAGGATGTAAAAAACGAAACACAGATGTCATAAAGGCAATTTTGGCGAAAAGAATTCAAGGTCGTCGCACTATAAAAAAGAAAAATGTTAACCCTGATTCTTTTGAACCTTAGATTTAGAAAGAAATATAACGGTACACATAACAAAGAGCGTCTTGAGAATTTCTTGCAAAGCTATCCCCTCCGATTCGTGAGACTCGTTTGGAAGAACCGCTAACAGCGAGTTTTGGGCAAAGCCGTTCTTTTGTAAATCGAATTTAGTTACCATTTTTCAGAATTCATAGTTTACTAGCCATTGCCTTTCCCCTTGCGGGCTGAGTGCAGGCAAACAAACAAATGTAGCGAAGTTGCTTAGACTAGTTTTATAGTGCTCATAAAAACAACAGAAGTAGAGGAATAATTCAAGAGATAAAACAAGAATACCTGTACAGCCATATAATTAAAAGTTTGGTTTCTATAAAACCAGTTGGTTTCCTTTTTTTTTTCGTTGTTCTTGGGACAAGAATACAACATATTTAAAATTAAGACAAAACATCTTCACGTATTGTTTGGTTGGCAGTTTTGACTGTACAAAGTGTATTGCACAAAGAACAAACTCTGAACTTGAAATAATAACGGTTATTACAGCTTCGCCAAAAGAATTACAGGGACCAACACATCACCTGATATATCTTCTCCTGTCTTGATCCCTGTTGAGGTACCCAGCCGAGGCCCGTTGTCGCTCACTGTGAAGTCAGTTTACAGCAGACATGTACAGCTGCTGAATAAAGTAATCAAGTTAATTTACGGAGCATTGGCCTCAATGAGTAGTGTAAGTAGTGTAGAAATTATTCAAATAAAAAGTAATTAAGTTATCTACTAACTACTGTAAGAAAGGAGCGAATTCCTTTTCAAGTTACTGTTAGATTTTTTGTGGTAAAAAGAAAGTACATAGGTCTGATCCCTTAGCAAATTTCTTCTAGCCAAGTATAAAGCTGCTTGTGTTTACATAAAAATGTTTTAATAGCTCGTTAGGCTTCTGCATGCCAAATTGCTTTGTACTTTTTTATGTTTTTGGTCAATAAAACACTGCGGATGTATGATGTCTACTTTGACGTTTAGCACTGCTTGATCTCGATTTTGCAGACAATATGTTCTTTTTTACTGTGCTGCGTAAAGTACATCTAAACCGTATTTGAAGTAAAGTGAAAAGCAAGCGAGAAGTTATGTACTTCAGGTAGAGTAGTTAGTACATCGTACGCAATGTACTTTCAAAGTAAGGTACAAGTACCTCTTAGCATAGCCTTCCATGAAGCACTTTTATTTCCTATAGACTGTGTTTTTAACTGGTATGCATTGCTCCAGGGGTGATCGGATGTGCATCAGGTTTTTTTTTTTGTGCAATGGCGGCAAATATTGGATAAAGACAAGTCGCCACAAAGTATTTGTTTTACTTTAGTTGCCTACATATTTAACACAATAAACTTTTTTTTTCAACTTAATCTTTATTGTTTCTATCCAGGAGAGAGGGAGAGGGAGGAAACAAAAAAAGCAAACTGCTGTCGCTTGCCAGAGTTTCTTTCTCCGCCCCACCAGCAAAAAGAAACTTATTTGTATTGGTCTTTTAGCCGCCATTACTTAGAAAACTGAATATTCTGAGTTTTGGGAGGAAAATCGATGCAAAGAGGTAACCTTTGCGTTGCCCTTTAGCACGCGATTCTTCAAGTACATCTCGAGCTGCGAGAGCCTTAGATGAGCTTCAGAGTGGATGCGGCATTTTGTTTTCTCTTTTGAGTGAGGATGCAGTATGTACACTTCTTGTAGTGGGCGAGAGTTCGTACGTTGGGGAGAAGCGGGGAGAAGCCCTTTCTTCAAATACGTCACGTCCCCGAATATCAGCTGATTTTCCAGCATACTTTTTTGTGTGCAGGAATGTTTGTAGATACGCAAACCTACCACTGAAATTCAAAAAAAAATAATTTGCAATTTGAGTAGAAGCAACTCGGAAAAAGTAATTAAACTACTAATTACCAAAATAAAAATGCAATGGAAAGTTACCGAACTACTAAGAAACGTTGTTAAACTACAGTAACTTGAGTAGGGTTGTTGAACCACGTAAAAGTCTGGTTTACAGGAACCGACCAGCTGTAGTTCTGTACAAGTCAACCGCAGAATAAATCTGAGCGTCAATCTCCGCTGCTATTCTCTCAGAGAGGAGATTCTTTGAATCAACTGAAGTATTCCTCCTTTACTTTCCCCTTCCCCTACAAACAAAACAACATAAAAATATTCGAGAAAAGTTATCCATAATCGTAACACAGACACACACGCACACGCACACTCACGAACACACACACACATACACACAAAATATGTTGCAAAAGCCTTGAAAAGTTTTACTACCGTATTTTCCGGACTATAGTCCGTGGACTATACATGTTTCAAAGGTGAAATTTTACCCGATGCGGACTATCTACAGGTGAGGACTATACAAGGATTTGTCTTTTTTAGATCATTGATTTGTCAAGACGGGAGAGATTTTATGAATAAAGTAGTTTATTAATGTTAACTTATGTACTATACAAGCTTCTTTGTGAGCTAATACAGGAGACATTTTCCAAGGTTTGCATTTTATGATGATTTTTTTTATTGGGACTGTGCACGGAGTGCGGACTATGCAACGGGTGCGGACTATGTAAGTGAACACTTTTACATTTGACTCCAAATTTGCTCCTGTGGACTATACACAAGGTGGGGATAATAATCCAGAAAATACGGTACTTTCATTAGCCATCCGCCTTTCGTTTGCGGTTTCATGGATGTCCTTTGTAATTTATTTGTCAGAAAATGTGTTGAGAAGATGACTTTGGCCAAATTGATTTCATGAGCTGCAGGAAACGCATGAATAGGTTTGGACTTCATTGTGTTTTTTTACATTTAAGGAGACGAATAAAACGTGAATGATAATGAGATGACGGTAAAAGGGTTTCAATCTGAAAGACTACAATTTTGGATTGACAAAAAATTGGCTGCAGGCACTGTCTTTTTTCATTTTGCAGAATAGAACTTTAACATGAACTTCGTACTAGCGTTTTTCTTGTGCGAAATCAATACTATGCACGTTAAAGATAATTAAAACATGAACGCGGTTTAATTGTCTACAGCTTTACGGGGACGAAAAATTTAAATGCGAATGGGCCTTTTAAAAACAATAATTGTATCAAAATATTTTCACGCATAGAATGTTCTTAAAAGTATAAGATAAAAAGAAAAGCTTCTGCTTCATATTGGTCGATATTTTTATGTAGAGTAAAAAAAAGCTAAAATGTCTTTTGAGCTGTTCAAAACCATGTGCGCATGCAAAAAAAAAAAAGGCCAAAGGCCAAAGACTCATTAATATGCTTAAAAATATATATTAGATTAAAAAAAATTAGCAGGAATAATGCAGGCCAGACGCTTTCACAGCAGGTGGTTTTAGTAAAAAAAAAATAAATTGAGTAAACAGGAAACGTTTAGGAAGGTGGGCACTTCGTTTCAATGAGGACGAAATACGCAATTATGACTATGCGATTTATGTTGTGCATTTGATCAGCTCCACGGCGCGGTTAGAAGAGAACGAGCGATGACAGACAACGACAGACCGAGCGGAAAGTATGAAACGGTTTGTTATCCGCTGAGCCTTGGATGGTCTTCCGTATTAAAGAAGAGCACATTTTTACGACATAAATATGCAAGCACGGCCGAGGACTGCAATGTAATCCGTGGAAGCAATGTCAGCCGGAAGATGACAATAATGTTTGTCCGCAGCAAAAAAAGACGGATGTGTAAACGCGGCAATTCATCTTGGCGTCTATCCAGCACGTCGTATTCTGGTTAGTTGCCGATTTGCGCACTATTCCCAAGTAATATCGTCCTTCGCAAGCACAACAGCAGAGTGCAAAGGAATCGGCACACTTCATCGAATAAACGCGTTGACCATGCAATAAGACTGACACAGTTGAAGCTCCCTCTTTGGCAAGGACATTGGGGCTGCGAACATCGCCAAAGCGATAACTGAATGTCCCTTTTGAAGAGAGCGGCAGACGTCTTGACGTGGTATGACTCAGCAAGCCAAACGTACTGATTTAGGTCTCTGTCGGAACTGAGACGTTATGAAAAACTGCTTATGACATTGGAAAAAAGTTTTTGGATATATATTTCAGCTGCGGATATAGTAATACAGATCTACCAATGTGGCAAAAAAATTCAAGAATGTATTGTACGAAATGAACGTAAGAAATGGTGTGGAATAAAATAGATGTGAATCACGGCGCTTCATTCAACTCATTTGTGGTAGAGTGAAACGTTTTTGTCTGCATTTAGACAGTATCGGCTTCCTCAAATTCGATACGCAGGGCGAAGAAAAAGGAACGAGCGCGGAAGGAATAAAAACAATATTGAAAAAAAAAATGTGCTGGAGGTTACAGCTACTCTTAGCTTGGTTTTGGACGTCGTCGGTGTGAGCAAATCAAAACACCAGAGAAAAGCAAGTAGAAATTTACTTTAGAGGCTCTCACTCATCGACTTTTGTGAAACGTATTGATGCCACTCTTTTACACTTTGCAAGTGAGGCAGACCTACGTCCTACGACATTTTAGTACTCTTGAGAATAAGAAAAAAAATATGTAGACCGATATCATTTTAGAGAGTTCAAAGCTATGCTTGCCAAAGTTACAGACTCCATAAGTAACAACATTCGTAGCTTTATATGAAGTTGAGATAGTTTTGCTCTATAACCCGAAACATTTAACAAGTGCAATTTTTAAGGGCATAAGCAGACCAATGACAGGCCACAGCCATTTTGGCTAATGCTAATGTTGCACGTGGGCTTACAGCATAGTTGAGACATAGTTGTGTATTTTTCATACCCGTCTTCAGCCTTGAAGTTAATTACTATTAACCGAAATGCGTCACTCAAACATATGTTCAAAAATATATATACAAATTCAGTAAATTAAACAATACTGCGGTTATCAACTAATCGTAACTCATTTTCAACGCCCTGCCAGTTCTCACAATATTGGCAGAGCAGTCTTTCTTTTCTCAGTTTGATTAATTCTCAGGCTTAGCCACTTATATGTGAAGATATCATTTTTAGTTAAGCTGGCTGCATATTGTTCAACTTGTTCGCGGTATGCTATATTTCCCTAGCGTTCATCTCACTATAACCGCGAGTTCCACGCTTTTGCTAAATGAAATATATACGCTCGAACTAAATTGGAGTCTTGTCTGGAGTGCCAGAGAAAAGTAACATTAAGACATATTTTTCTCAAAGCTAGACTTTTTAATATTACCTACAAAAGTTTTACTAAAACGTTTCATTGTAAAAACAAATTGTCCTAAACAGCAAATAATTTGGTTTGCCTTTATGACAAAGTTTCAACCACTTATTCCCTGGCTATGATCCACTATCCTTCCCGCCCATGAAACCGAGCTTGTTGGGTGAAGTGACGGAATGTTCTTTCCTAGTACAATAGCTGTGACTTCTTTTTATCTTGTGCGCTATTTTTTCGTAGCGGTAGATCGAAAAGGGGAATTTAATGTAAATTCGAGTAGAAAATTCCCACTGCGTCTTCGCAGTAATTAGATTGCGCCAGATGTCTTGATGTTATTTTTTTTGCATGGTTACATAAAACAAATAATGAAACTGAGCACACCTGACCCTGCACCCACTCGAGGAACTGAGCTTATTTTTTTTTTAAATTTTACTATGCGTAGGTCAAAGATCCGCTGGGTTATAATAGCGGATACCATCTTTTAGCATTATGTCTAAATTTGAAGTGGGACGGCTATGCATACGCTGTGCGTTAAGTATCTGAAGAAAAATTAAAGCCTAGTATAGTGACAATATTCTTGTTTCTAGGATTCACTGTTCCCTACCAACTTTCAATTTACAACTTATTGGCCAAACAAAATTATCAATGATGCTCTATGTAGCGCGGTCTTAAGTGTCTTTCCGCGTCCAAGTTCTTGTTTTATAGTTAGACAAAAGTCCATTGACCCTTCTGAACTGCCTCAGGTTTACGCTAAACTGTAAATGCTAAAACAATATTTTTGTTTTTCATCAGGAAGACACAAAATAAAAGATTATAAACTCTCAACTTTTGAGTAGCTGAAACACTGTCTTTCAAGAAACTTGTTGCTCTCGGCATCTAATAACAATGACGAGCTTTTATTGAAACAGAATTTTTTAAACTGTTTTTTTTTTTGTCTGGAAGTGAGGCAGGGACTGCACTGTAGTTGCTACTGTAATTTAGTTGTATAAATACTTTTACAGTTGCCCCGAATTTTGCTTATTCTTTCTTTCTTTTTTTCTTTCTTGTGTCCAGGAACAGCCGAAGCCTGAATGCTGGTACACACAAAAACAGTGTACAAAAAGGAAACACAACAACATTTATCCTAATAAAGCTGAATGTTTAGGGCATTTTTAAAAGAGCGTTCACTGCCAAAAATATCAATCTCCGAGCTAAGTGTATTAAAACTATTTTGAATACGCAACATGGGGGAAAGGGAACAAAGGTTTTGTACATAGAACGTGGTGGGGTTGCGACTGCTCACGCGCGGAACAGATAAAGAGAGCAGAGACACAAGTTCAGAACAACCTAATGTTCCATGCACAGCTTTGTGCAAAAATACATAATCCCGAAAATTTCGCCGAGCTACCAATGTCTGCAAATTCATCCTGTGCAACATTGACTCGTGACAAAAAAAATCTGGCGACCGTAATAACGGTCGTACACAATGCGTGACAGCTTCCTCTGAACATGTTCTAACCTCTCAGAGCCTGACACACTCAAACAGTTCCAGACAACGGAGCCGAACTCAAGTTTTGGACGCACAATAGAGGTGTAAAGCCTAACAAGACACGAGGGCTCTTTGAAATCGCGGGTTATTCTCGAAAACAAACCTAAAAGTCGGAAGCATGAACTCACCAAATTTGACCCATGTGCGTCAAAACTGAGGGTGGAATCCACATAGACGCCCAAATCCCGCACACAATCAACTCGACGTAATGGGTCATTATTCAGCTTATACGAAAAATTGAGAACACATTTCTTGCGTGATAGAGATATGACGAGCGTTTTTTTCCTATTTAAACGCAAGTTTTGCATCTCACACCATAACGAGATTGCAGTTATGTCTTTTTGCAAAAGATCGCAATCAGCATCCGATTTGATATGTCTGTAGATCTTAATGTCATCGGCGAACTGGAGCAATTTGGAATGTTTTACAAAACAACAAAGGTCATTAACAAAAATATTAAATAGCAAAGGTCCCAGAGTAGAACCCTGGGGAACACCAGAAGGACATATGTATGATCTCGATAACTCACCGCTAACACGGACTCTGTTAATGCGCCCAGTCAAGTATGTTTTGAACCACAGACATAATGGCAAAGACACTCCATACTCTGACAGTTTGTAAAGTAATAGTTCATGATCCACAAGGTCAAATGCCTTGCTCAAGTCAAAATAAATGGCGTCAACCTGACCTCCGTTGGCGACGATAGGACCAACGTAACTGAAATAGTTGGCCAAGTTTGTTTCTACGGACCTAGACGTAATAAAACCATGTAGTGATTCGTTTAAAATTTCTTTAAAATGACTAGAAAGATGCATTTCTACTACGCTCTCAAAAAGCTTTGAAAATGACGACAGTAATGACACAGGTCTATAGTTTGCAACATCTGACGAGTTCCCTGATTTGAAAATTGGCACTACAACTGCTGACTTCCATATTTCTGGAAAAATGATATTTTCAAGTGACAAATTAAAAAGGTAAGTCAAGACAGGTACAAAAGCATCCGAACAACCTTTAACAATATAATCCTAACAATATAATTATAATCCTATACTTTTTTTATAATTTTTATAATTTAACAATATAATTATAATCCTATACGCCCGAGAAGTATGAAATGGTAACTAACCTGGAAGCGTGGTTGTAATGTTTTAGAGCGCAGCTCTTAGGCGTCCGTTTCCAACTTGAGCGTAGTCGCAGTCGCCGTCGGCGTCGGCGTAACCGCGCGCGTTGCATTATGAAAATAATGCAAGCGGGCGTAACCGCGGTTTGCATTACGGGAACATTTCACCGCTACATTCAGCGGTAAAAGTTTTGCTAAATTTCCCCGCCAAGTTTAGCGGGGAGATTTTCTCGCTAACTTTGGCGGAGAAATTTTTCCGTTAAACTTCGCGAGGACATTTTTCCGTTAAATTTAGCGGAGAACATTTCCGGGTAACATTTCCCCGCTAGATTTAGCGGGAAAGTTTCCCGGCTAAATTTAGCGGCAAAAATGTTTCTTCTAAATTTAGCGGAAAAAATTCCCCACTGAATACAGTGGAAAAATTTCCCCGCTAAAATTTGCGGAAAAGTTTTTTGCTCTAAATTTAGCGGGAATATTTCCCCGCTAAATTTAGCGGGAAAATTTTCGCGCTAAAGTTAACGAAAAAATTTATCACTAAGTTTAGCGAAACTTTTCCGCTAAATGGGAGGGGAGCAGGAGAGGAGGAGGGGAGGGTACGGAGGGAGAGGAGGGGCATACCCACCCTCCCGTACCCTCCTCTCATCCAGCTGAACAGCTGCGCTCCTATTCGGCATTGCAGAGAATTGTAAACATCTTTCTTTTTTTCTCTTGTTTTGCTTAATCGTTCTATCTGCATGTTTTGCTTAATCATTCCACTGGTGTTAAGATATGGCCACATATCATATACAAAATTATATTCAGTGCAGATGAAAGATTTCATTTCGAAATTGAATGATTAAAAATAATGCTTCATAAATACAGATGAGTGTGAAGAATGTTATTCGTACCAAGAATGTGCATTCTCGGTAGGAGGAACGGTCGTGGTGTCATGGTTTCTTTTTTGTGAAGGCTACAAATTTGACGCCCCAAGACCATTTTAGTCACAATGTGGACCCATATAAATTATACTGTTAAAAACAATTTAACCTTACATTTTTAATTTTAACGTCAATACCCATACAAAAATGGTCTATGGTCGTCTATGGAAAATTATATGGCAGGCTATCACCCTCTATGGCCCTCTATGGTCGGCCATAGAAATCCATAAATACAGCTACAGCCAGCTATAGAAAAATCTATGGCCCTGTGCCTAAAGACTGGGAGCAAATAAATTTTCTTTACCCACCTATAGAAAATTCTATGGCCACAAGTCTAAAGACTGGTAACCAATAAATTGTCTTTATCCGCCTATAGAAAATTTTATGGCCCTGAGTCTAAACACTGGGAATCAATAAAATTTTTTAGATGCCTATAGAAAATTATATGGCCCCATGTCTAAAGACAGCGAACCAATAAATGTTCTTTACCCGCCTATAAAAAATTATTTCGCCCCGAGTTAAAAGACTGGAAACCAATAAAGTCTTTATGCGTCTATAGAAAAATTTATGGCCCCTAGTCTAAAGACTAAGAACCAATAAATTTTCTTTCCACGCCTATAGAAAATCACTACCGGCGCTTACTTTTTAGTAAAAACACTCCACGTTAGAAAATTAAATCAATACTGAGTTTCTGTAATGCCGGTGACAAACCATGACCCAAGATATGTTCTCTGCTGTTCCAACGAGTCGTGAAAACCAGTAATATTGTTTGTTTCAAAAATCCATTGAAATACTTGTGCAACAATTAAAATGAATTATTACCCCCAAAAGTGAAAATAAATTACACTTGCGCCGAACACTGCAGTCAAGCAATAGCTTGATTGCAATCTTCAGCACCAGTGTACTGCATGTCATCACTGCACTGTTAAAGTGATTAATCAAACTTATTAAAAAGATAATTAATAAAGTTTAGTTAATTAGCCTAATGATCTACATTTGCTTTTTTCAGGGTTTTGAATTAAGAGATGGGGGCTATTCCAAGAGACAATTCAAATAATGTATGAAGTACAAGTAATATTTGCTCCGCCTCTCCGCGTTTTTGCAACAAATAATGGGTCTCCGGCAAAGTGGGATGCAAAAATTAGACTGCCATATATACAGGTAGTGCAAACATAGCATATATAGAAAAGCCCGGTGGCGCTGCGTTGTCGCTGTTGTGAGGGGTATTGTTCTGCTTGTGTTATGTGTATACTGTGTTCAGAGATGTATGTATATATACCATGTAGCGCTCACAAATCGTGTGATCTTAAAGAAAAAAATTTTTTTTTTTAGTTTGCTGGCTAAAGAGAGCTCATAGGGTAAGCCATAGAGAAGTCTTTAGCCAACCATTAGACAAGCTAAAGAGCGCTATGGCTGCACAGCAATAGGGCCATAGACAAAGCTAATAGGCCCATAAAGGCGACCATAAAAAATGCTAAAAACAGCCATAGAAAATTCTTTAGCTAATTGGGCCAAATAGCTAAAGCCGACCATACAAAGAATTTTCTATAGAAGACCATAGGACATTTTTGTATGGGTATAATTATTCGCACCGTCCTAGTGCTTCATAAATATTGTAACTTAATGTTGGCGATGATAATGTAAACACATAAAGCAAGTTTTGCTCTTAACCATTGGTTTTGCTTAACAAGGGTTACCTTGAATGTCATTCGAGTGCACGGACATGCGTAATCCGAGAGCTTAACTTCATATGCGCCCAACGATTATTCATTATGTGGGGCAGACACTGATCTGCACAACGCCATTAGCTGACTAAGCTTGCTGTTTCTGCCGTACGCCAGCGAAAACCTTTAGGTGGTGTTACAGGAAACCCCCACAAATTGATGTACATTTTGACGACCCTGTACAAGATTCTGATCTAACGGGTGGAATGTTAATAGTAAGAAGTATCTGGGAAGCCTAGAATTTATATTATCCGAACATCAGGCACCAGCTTCTTTGGGCCAAGGCACAAATAGGAACGAGGTTCAGGTTCCGAGGCTTTCAAGAAGCCGCGGTTATTCATCAGCCAGCTTAAACTGTCAGCATCGGCGTGTGAGCCTCTCGGTTAAGATTAAAATCTTCCTCTTTTGTTTTTTTCATATTAATTATTCTTGTTCTTTCCGGTTCCAGAATAAACAAAATTGACTATTGTTTCCTCTTTTGTGTTTCAAATTTTAAACACAAAGTAAGATGTCGCTACTGCAGCTACTCCCTCCCTCCATCCCAAGCAAAATTGTAGCTTTTTTTTCCTCTCCAGTTCTTCAACGGCATCTTCTACCATAAGTCCTTTCTTCGGGAAATAGAAAAAGAACGTCGCTTCATTCATTACAGCAGTTATTCGTTTTGTTATTCTTTAACTCTGAAAGCGCAATATGGCATGCAAGTTCGTCTGCTCCTCGCGCATCTCGTGTGTTTGTTTACCCCACAAATGCGCGTACGTGCGTTTGTTTCCGTCTCGATCTCATCTAGTGACAACACCAACTTTTCTGCTCCGTTATCGCGCATTTTCTACGAGTTCCCCATGTGACCTCTGGATTGGCTCGCCCCTCTTTGTGTTTCGATATGCCAAAGACGCATTTTCGAACACTCGCTCGCCGTATTGGTTCAACGTTTGCTCGACATCGTTACAGATAATAAGACATTTATACGAAAACAAGTTTATTGACGCTACTTCCGTTTCACAGAATGATTGGAGATTTGGTGCCGGTATATTGCATCTTGAGATACGACACAAAATATGAAATGCATTATCGTGTAGACTGCTCGTTCTGATTACTCCTGCGACTGAGTAACTATAATGTTTCTTTTTAATAAAGCAAACTAGCAGTCGGTTTAAAATCTTTCTCGCATATTTTTTTTTTAATTCATGGCGTGATACTTTGCTTCAGTTCAAGGCTTGAACGGTGTCGATGCTACTATCCCATTGAGCAAATCATCCGGCGCAAAAATTACATGGACACAGCGCTCGTTGTTTTTGTGAGCCTGATATCGCCGACTAAATCAATCGTGGGGAGATAAAAAGCGTTAAGTTAACGCCGCATTCACATTTGAGGGATTGGTTTAGTCGGTGATAGAAAACACGCAGAGATATTGAGTGCCATGACGACTCAATTTTGGCGCTGCTTGATTGACTCTTTCGAATAGTTGCGTCGTGTACGGTATACGAAATAAAGCACCGCAAAATATTTGGTTCTTGAAAATTAGATAATGGCATCTTACTGGGTGCCTTTGGCACCCTAAGAAAGATACAACTCGTCTTTCTACATTGGCGCGTCGGTATAACAACACATTCTAGAAGCTAAAGCCTTCGAGCGAGAAAGTGACAGTCGGCTGGCGGGGTGGCCTGTGGCTTCGATTGGAGGTATTGTAGTAATGTTACTTGCCCGCGCGTGACGACGACCTAATTAATGGAATTACCGCTTTTATATTTAAATTTTGGTACAAAACTATGCTTTTAGGGTTCACTATTAAGTTACGGTGACTGAAAACACTTATGGTAAATAGAACCCTTGGAAGGTCACGTGCCGATTATTAGAAGGTCGGAACTGCGTCAGGCGCCGCCATCTTGGGTCCGCGCGCAGGTGGAGGAGTGACTGTAGCCAAGCCGAGCTGTAGCCGACGCCTGCGCCAGCTGCGCGGCCGCAGCTCTGGCAGCGAATCAAGATCGAGTTGTTCATATCTCGACTTAGGAAGGAAAAAGCGCGTGCTGAGCGACGAACTTCAGCGTGCGCACTCAGCAAACAGTAGAAGAGCAGCAGGCAGCGGATCGCTGGACCCAAGATGGTGGCGTTGAAAAAACGCCATGATGATGATAGCGACTCACGTGACTGCCGCTGTCCAATGATGCCGCGGCGAACCAGAATATTGTTGAATGGAGCGACTGTATTGTCGGCAAAATGCTAAAGAAAAGGAATGCGGTACTCTGAAACCGTAGCTTATTTAGTGACTCTAGTCGGAACCACTGCACAATGGCAGAACAACTGATATCGTGGAACGTGCAAGTCATTCCATAAGACGGAGAACGTCGGAGCGTGGCAAACACTTGGAGCCTACGAGCAAATCAAACAGCGTCAAAAGTACAACGTCACTGAGCTCATCACCCCTTCTGTGGGTGTGTTTTTGTCTTCTAACCCAACCAGACGTCTTAAGTGTGCCGTAACGTTGCGGTTTTAGTCCACCATTGTGCAGGGAGTCCCTAGTTGCCAACAGGGGGCAGTCTTTCGAAAAGGGTCTATATTAGAAACTTCGCCGTTTCCGCAATTATTTACATTGATCTCATTTATTAAACCAAAGCGCTGCTCTGCAATCACAATTATTTTAATCAGATACATATTTTGACGTCATTGCATACCACACAACTAGAAATTATGCGAAATTGTATTTTATGCCCGGCGCCTTTCACCTGGTTCCCTGAAATGTAGAATAAAAATGCCAGCAAGCTCTCTACCTCCCAAAATAAGTTGAACGGCCCCTTTGTTTATTTAAAAAAAATGAAAGCCGTTTACAACTCCCTGTAACGCCGAATTAGAGCGCAGCTCTTGAGGAGGAGGGGAAGGCACGGGGGGGGTCACGTGACCTCGGGGGGGGGGGGGGGGAAATCTAGCGGGGAAAATTTTCCGCTAGATTTAGCGGGGAAAATTTTCCGCTAGATTTAGCGGGGAAAATTTTCCGCTAAATTTAGCAGGGAAAATTTTCCGCTAGATTTAGCGGGGAAAAGTTTCCGCTAGATTTAGCGGGGAAAATTTTCCGCTAGATTTAGCGGGGAAAATTTTCCGCTAAATTTAGCGGGGAAAATTTTCCGCTAGATTTAGCGGGGAAAATTTTCCGCTAGATTTAGCGGGGAAAATTTTCCGCTAGATTTAGCGGGGAAAATTTTCCGCTAAATTTAGCGGGGAAACTTTTCCGCTAAATTTAGCGGGGAAATTTACCCATCATGCGCCGCGCGGTTACGCCGACGGCGACGCCGCTCAAGCCGGAAACGGGCGCCTAAGAGCTGCGCTCTAAAATGTACAGTAGTGACGGCGCTAACTAAAGGGTGGTTTTAAACTACCCTTTTATTAAAAAAGAGGGGTTTTAAAAGAGTGAGACAAGCATGCGACATGAAGTGTTATTGATGAAGTACGCGTCGGAAATTCATGATATAATAAATGAATGTGACAAAAAGTATAGTTCGTCTCAAAATTGAACTTCCTTTTGGCCTTTATGACGGGTTTTATTATTGTTGTGTTTCTGGGAGCGCTGAAGGGGAGACCGCACGAGAGCACTCTACCTTACCAGGGACGCAGAACCCCTGAGACATAAGGCGGGTGGTGGCCTTCGCTGAGGGCTGTAAACAGAAAAAGAAGGATTTTTGTAAACAACGAGGCAATCGGGGACCGCCAGCTCTCGCAAAGAGAAACACTGGCGTGCGTGCGCGCGTGTGTTTGTGTGTGTTTGTGTGTGCGTCTACCGGTAGTGTGCTTCAGTTCAAGCGGCAAGAGTGTTGACAATTTGCATCATACACTGGAGCACTGGACACTGGAGCATGGCAAGAGTGGCTACGGGTTGCATCATCTACACCTTATGGGAACCCATCGATCGTGTTCCTTCTGACCGCATCGTGCGCTGCTGACGCCATGTGACGATAACACAGAAGGGGCATTGCCGAAGTGGAGAACCTCGTGGCCACAGCGGCGCTGCCCAATGATGAAAGCTACAAAAGGTACGGAGATACGACGGTTAGGGCTCTCGGCTGCGCGGGGCGAACGAGGACGGCTGCCTGGCTTCTTGGCCGCGGGGCTTTGATTGCCGCCGCTAGCCGGCGACCTGCCCGGAGCTGCGGCCCCCCATGGAAGACGACTGCTTGGCTTCTGAACCGCGGGGCTTGGATTGCCGCCACAAGCCGGTGACCTTCCCGGAGCCCCTGGATGACAGTGCCGCGTCGAAACCAACGTGGCCACTTGCTCGGAACCACAGCTTCCCATAAACTACGTTTGCGCGCCACCAGACCATCGGGAAGCCAACCCAGGACGACGTTTGCGCGCTGCCCGCCGACTGCCCAGACATTGACGTGAGGCTTGCCTCGTAAACATTTTTGGGTTAATAAACAGTTAACCTAGAGTGTGTGTTGTGTCAACCCGAGGAAGGAACGTTAAAGAACCGCCCACAACCTCGCTGAAGGAACACCGGGCAATCGCATCAGCTGGCCCCGCACTCGAACACAATGTGAACACTCAAACTCCGGTAAAGGCTCCTTTCTCTCAGAGGGCCTTTACTGACGACCAGCTACCTGTATATTCACTTTACATAGAAGTTCTACTTCAGTGTTCCCACCTCAAGTGTGCTCCCTCAGGGCTATGCGATCAGCGTATCACAGCCCGGGCTCCTGGTTCCGCACCTGACATAGTCCTTTCCCAGTCGCAATATTATGTCAGTCTATAGAAATGTCGTGCCTCTTTCACAGTTTTCTTTTTTTTTTAACAATGATATCTTTTTTTCGGACACAGACAGTTTCTTCCTGGCTAGAACACAGCTTGAATAATGCACAAAGGCATACATTTTACCCATGCATATCTTGTTGCGAAGAATGTCAGCCTACAAGGTGAATATTGATTTATGCACTGCTTGAGGTGTGTGGTTTCTTGCACAAGTGTCGGGTCCCTCGGAACTTTTCATTGATCATGTAACCTCAAAACCTCAGCGATGTGCTGGAACAACATAAGCTTGTTCACAAAAGCTTCAGAGTGCACCACCACACATACGACAAGTTGCGTTGGGAATTGCAGTCTTTCTCCATTTAAAGCACCTCTCAGGTGATGAACCACAGCATCGTAAGGCAGTCTCTTCTCCAAAAACAAGTGCTTTCTGCAGTGATCATTCTTGAGTGTTTTCACAGTCACAGACGTGAAGTAGTCAGATACTGAGGTCAGAATAATGGTATTTGACGACAGAGCTGCTGAATCACAGCCGGTGATGTCGAATCTAAAAGCTAGAACACAAAGCAAAATAATGTGATTCGCATGCCAAAATTATTAAAATATTTTTAAAAACTCTTTGATATAATTAGTATGCCTCCTTGAGACTGCACAAAATAACGGAGTTGTTTACTACATCCTTCCGGCCACAATGACATTTAGTAAGTACCTAAGTAGAATGATAAAACAAAAATATGCCAAACCAACATACCTTTTTAAAGCGCACGTGACATGAGCTTCTTTCCCAGAATTTCCTTGGTTTATTGAATACGCCATTGCTCATCTGTAGTGGAGGGTAATACGTGGACCTTCTGTTCTCTTGCATAATTTCCCCGACACCACGGCACACAACACATTTAAGGCGTTAATACTCTCATTCGCCTATGTGCTTCATATGTCCTTCTGTCCTGTGTGCTCCCTCCACTTTTGTCCCGTCCTTTTGCGATGTTTTTAGACATGTCGCACACACAAAAGACGCTAGAAATTCTGGCAGCCGACGTACGCAGTAAATACGAAGGCTTCTTCTTGTCTTCGCTTTCCCAACGGTTTTCTACGTTGCCCGAAAAGCACCTAGCATCTCGTTTCATCGCTTCCGAGCCGCCCGCAATCCGATAAATTGGTGTTGTCACGGCGCGTAATCTTCTTATTTGTTTATTAGATTAAGTGGGTGATACTCATAACACACTTCTATCTTTGACGCCTTGACCAAACGCAACAAGGGTGACGGCGTAAAAAAAAAAAAAAAAAAAGGTATATATATCTTTTTGGGATACCCGGAGTGCTTTGTGATCATCGCCGCAGACGCTCGGTGGTAAAATTCCTCTGCTGGCTATTCTTCCTTGATCTATGAGCAGTTACGTTGCTGACGTAACAAAACAAAGCGCACAGGCTTTAGTTTCTACAAGATGTTGGTCGGGCATCAGCCGTCAGTCCAGCTCGGAAGAGACAAAACAAAAACTATGATGCAGGCAACAACATTGCACCGATCAATATAAGTCCAATGAGATATGAAAACCGAGGAAATAATACACAAAATAGTAAAGCGCTGTTCACACGTATGCAACCGAATAAGACCGGGAGAGACCAGACCGGTTTTTAAGCCTCTTGCGACGTCTTAGGACCAGCTCCTCTGTAGCGCATCCGGTCCTTAGACGTCGCAAGAGACTTAAAAACCGGTCTGGTCTCTCTGTTGCATATGTCCGAACGGGCCTTTATTCTGAAATGTAGGAAGACAACAAAGGAGCGCCTGGCGTCCTACAGCCACTGATTCGAAGGCCTAATGCTCTGAGCATTCCAGGACAAATCAAAAATAGTGCGTAAATCACTCAAGGTCCGGTTTAATTTTTCAACTAAAATTTTATTGCATATATATTTAAAATTATAAGGTGTAAAATATTGTTAGACAATTTTTGATATAGCAGGATATAAAACCTTCGCTTCTATCTTCTAACCAAAAGAACAACAGCAACAGTGGTTCTTTCTTTGTTTTGCAACGAGTTAGCTGTGACAAGTTTTCGACTATCCCCCCATTTAGCTTATTACATATAATATTTTCACTATCGTATGTATAAACATGCCGAAAGAATGTTACAGCTTATCAGTAAATGTTTATAAGGAAGCTTATAGAAATCTATAAGGAATCTATAAGGAAGCTCACAGAGGGTTAGGTGCCATTACGTTTCAACTTATAAATGAATGAACAAATAGTCTATCGAAGACAATACAATCTTCGGGAAAAGCTTCAATTGGTAAGGCGCAGTGCATATATGTTTTTTGACAAGTAAATTCGGCGCATCATTTTGCGCGTCATGGTCAGTGTCGTGTTGAATAATATGAGCTTCTCAATATTATTCGTTTGGCCCCTCACATAAATTGGAATGACTGGCTACACACACAACTTCCGAAAAAAAAAGTCAAAAAGATTTTTATAGAAAAAAAAAACGCGAGATTAAAAAAGCCAGAGCTAAACAATGCAACCGAAATTATGCTAAAAATTATGCTGAAGAGTTCGATTGTGAGACTCAGAAAAAGCACAGGAAGAAAGCCAGAACGGGAATCTCCTTCAGGAGTGCGTTCTCTCTGAGAAAGGCTAGATGCATACTGTCAGGTAGCTCACGCGAGCATAAATTACCTCTCTTAATTGGAATGCTTCTTGGCCTTGGAAGTGTTATATCTTGCTTATTAAGGCGCGCTCGCCTATTATATTATGCATGTGCTTAATACGCCGCGAAAAGACAATGCTGAGGTGTTTTTTTTTTTTTTTAATGCACCCGATTCCGAGGAAACGATGCGTCTCTCGTTGCCTGTCAGTGCCACTCAAGAGTAATCTTAATTCCTCATGGCATTAAAAAAAAAATGGTGCAAAATTTGTTTTTTTCGCGTGTGTTTTCAATGTCTATGCGGCGTTATTGACTGCTTTCTTACTTTCATATTTGTTTTATTTTCATGGTGCACTCCCCTTCATTTAGGTCCGGTCACAGTTGACTCTACGATACGACGAGGCCGATCAAACACCACCAAAAAAGTGTATTGTCATGGCGATAGTAAAATTCGAGCTTTTGTTAACCATGGCTGAACCAATCAATCACAAAAAAAAATCGCAGGTCGACTCCGCATATACTGCGCGTGTGATTGGTTCAGCCGGTGAAAGGAAAGGCTCAAAGACGACGAGCTCCATGACTATGTATTTCCGGCACTGCTTGATTGATTGGCTTCGTCCGATCGTAGCCTTGACTGTGGTCAGACTTAGTCAAAGGAAGAAAAGTGTATAGACGATATATGCTTGGCCTCTTTGCCTAATATATTGCAAAAATCTGACGTCCTTGTGTCACGCTAGATCTTGCCGCCGTCACGGTTTAGCCCAGAGAAAGTCACCGAGTAGTTAGAATATAACCCTCACAATGAAAAATTGATACCATTCTATTTGAGGGGGTCTCGATCGCTCGTCCGTGCAGTGGCGCGTGCCCGGTTGCATTGCAACAACCCTAAGGATATTTCTGCCTCTCGTACGCTGTTGGACTTATTTTTTTTTTAGTACAAACATTTATGAAATGATGGGTTACTTGTTCGTAAGCCAGAATACCCCTCCAGTTGAATTCTGACCCAGAACCGTTTCATTTAAGAATTCAGTTTATAGTTCTTATCAAGAGACGACGATGTCGATTTCATCACCTCTTGATGAGAAGTTTGAACCGTATTCTTCAGAAAACACTTTAGGTATTCGTGACTCTATTTCTCTGAAGGGGGTTAATGTCGTAATAAGTCGAATAAGTAAACAAAATTTGTTAATTAACTTCTGCAGGTATTCAAAATGAACGTACGGTTCCAATTCCAAACATAAAGTGCGTCACTGAAAACCTGAAAATCAGTCATTTTAGATAGGATTTGATCCCGTGGTAAGCGCACTATGGTAGGTTACAAGTCAAGAAGGTAGCGGCAAATGCCCCTCAAAGGGAATCATATATCCCTCCGCCACCTCCGCATCCATGGCATCCCATCGTTTCCGTGACGTCGTGGCCAACGCGCGAGGAGGGTCTTGCCTTTCTGTACATATTTGTTTTGTCTTTCGACTTTGACTTACCATTGTGGAAGCCACGAGAGGGAGATTTGAGTTTTCCCCCTCCGATGGAAACAAATACGACTTTCTGGGATTAGGTTCCCCCTCTGATGGATACAAAGGCTGCTTTCAAGGGCTCGGTTCCCCCTCCGATGAATACAAAGGTCACTTTCTTAAAACGTGGGATCGGAGACAAGTTGGCATCACTTTGTAGCCAATATCTATCCATTGAAGCGGAACAAGGAGCGTTTCCAGTGAACTCTTCTTTCGACTGCGGAGGGATTTGAAACAAACGCATCACGCTTGTGGGAGGAGCTTCTCCTACCTTCTTAACTTGTAACCGACTATAGTGTGCTAAAGATAACACCCGTACAACAGGCTTTAGGCTAGTCGTGAGAAAAGGCGGATGCTTAGAGACAAAAAAACCGCTTCGAAAGCGTTATTGCTCCGGTAGCCTGTATCTACTGTACCAGTGATAAATATAGAAGTCAACCGTGCTTCCTACGTGCCCCGAAGAATTTCTAAAATTGGCTGATTTAGCGGCTTTCGATGACGCTCAGCAAGTTTCTAATTGAAACCATATATTTAGTTTTACAAATTAAAACCAATTAACATATTTCGGTTAAATAGCCGACATATCAGGACGACTAGTCTCCGACATTATGTTACCCTGGCCCTATACCTCACCTAAACAGACCGCATTAATGTAGCTTTTTGCGGCTTAAAAAAAGTGTAAACCCTTTTTTTTCTTTTTCCAGAAAAACAATAAAAAAAAAACTTTTTTTATTAGTTTGTCTTATACGACGGTGCAACTTGTGAATGACCCTCTTTACGAAAACACCTATTTATTTTAGGGTTTCACAGATCGCAAATTACGCTAGATTAAGCCTAACATGGTTGGTTGTGATGAGGTGACTGTCCACTCAACCTGGTGGTGTAGAGGCGCATCGAGGTTGAGTTAAAATAATTTTGAACAAAACCCGAACACTCCAAACAGCCTGCATGACCCCACCAAGGAAGTGAGAACCAAGCATCCGCAGAATGCACGCGGAGGCAAGTAGAGAGCGGTGGTAAGGTCCAGCACAGAAAGTAAAAACCCTATAAATTGAATGGAGGGGTGACCGGAACAGGAAACAGGCGGTGTTGGGGAGGTGTCGGGGTGGCGATTCGTCTCCTCTCGGTGCGAACCAAACGAGGTTGGTCCCATTTCTCTTGCAGAGAACTGCTGCTCCTTGTCCTCGAGATTCACGAGGCTTTTTGTTTTCGGATTTTTTTTTTTTTTTTGCTAGCAGCTAGAGATTTGGAAAGGCCTCGGAGGAAGTAGGCGTAGTCGTTGGGCCGGCTTTACTTTAGCTATTTGGTAGACGTGGAATCGTTTTTTCTTAGTGGCATACTTGTTCCCAAAGTCTGAGTTCTCTCCGGGTATTTCGAATAGTTGTATTTGTTTGGATGTTTGGTCAATATTATCATCTCATGAACAGCGCGAACATTGCTTAGTGCACCACGAGTTTTCAAGAGAGTCATTAGTGTGCACTGTAGCAGTTTAGTTTCCCTTCTAATATTTCCTTTGTGCTCCTCTTAAAAAAATGAAAGCCGTTTACAACTCCCTGGAACGCCGAATTAGAGCGCAGCTCTTGAGTAGGAGGGGAAGGCACGGGGGGGGTCACGTGACCTCGGGGGGGGGGGGGGGGGGGGCCACGTGACCTCGAGAGGTGCGGGTGGAGAAAATTTTCTGCTAAATTTAGCGGGGAAAATTTCCAGCTAGATTTAGCGGTAAAATTTTTCCACTAAATTTAGCGGGGAATATTTTCCGCTAGATTTAGCGGGGAAAATTTTCCGCTTAATTTAGCGGGGAAAATTTTCCGCTAGATTTAGCGGGAAAATTTTCCACTAAATTTAGCGAGGAAAAATTTCCGCTAGATTTAGCGGGGAAGATTTTCCGCTAGATTTAGCGGGGAAAATTTTCCGCTAGAATTAGCGGGAAAATTTTTCCGCTAAATTTAGCGGGGAAAATTTTTCGCTACATTTAGCGGGGAAGCTTTTCCGCTAGATTTAGCGGGAAATTTTTTCCGCTAAAATTAGCGGGGAAAGGTTTCCGCTAAATTTAGCGGGGAAATTTACCCATCATGCACCGCGCGGTTACGCCGACGCCGACGGCGACGCTGACACCGCTCAAGCCGGAAACGGGCGCCTAAGAGCTGCGCTCTAAAAAGAACTACCAAGTAAAGGGAGGAGGAGGAGTGGTATTTCTGTAGCAGTCGGTTCACTATGTGAACACCGTCAATGATCGGCATCTCTGTAGTGTTCCACTGTTCAGTGCTTGGAGTCACTCGTAAGAGCTATAGTGAAGTGATGAATATACGATGAAAGTTCTGCTGGATATATAAAGATGATTTTTGTTTTTGCTTTTTGGGACCACCGAGCTTGGAACGTCTTGCTTTTCTTATTTTGTTCAAGCAACTACTTTAAACATCGCCCAGGTTTTAAGAGGTCATATTTTTTCCTATACGTATACCAAGCAGATTTACTTCCCAGAATATTTTTTTTTTGCTTGGGGCGAGGGGAATTATCTTCATGGCTTTGGTTATGAGCGTCCTTCTTTGATAAACTTACAAAAATATACACTTTATCAGAGGAAGCGGAGTTAAAGCGTGTTTATAAAATTTTAAGCTTCATTTTTTTAAATTTGTTTTGTCTTCGTATGGGCCTGATCCACTTCGGCCATTTACACGACCTAAAAAAAAAGCAATGGCTCAATAATACCCCCGTCCAAAATAGTACATGCTGAAATAGCAAATACGTGTAATTTCGCTTTATAATAGCTTGTTTTCTTTTTGTTTTTTGTCTAATATCAATGCCTGTTTTCTTTAGCAAGAGCGAGTGCCCCTTTTTCGAACCAAAATGTTTAGGAGTCGTTGTCTTCTGGAGATTGCCTGACACGCAAATAGCTATTTTCTAGAGATACTCGTATTTTTTCGCTGTTGCGAGCAAACTCGGCCCTCAGTATAGATCGATCATGACAACAGCGAGGCAAGAAAAGTTGATTTTTTTGTCCTGTCTCAATGAGATGTAGTATACGCTCAATTCTGAACAGCGCGCACCTCCTCGCAAGACTGCCTCTCTATGCAGAGCTCAAGTTCGTCTGCTTCTTGGATAGGGGTTGCGATGATGTCGGAACGCCAAGCTCTCGATGGCTGATTAAAAAAAAAAAAAGAAACAATAGTGGGCAGACCTCGAGGCATCTAGCCTTGAGGTCTACCCACTACCCTTGCAATCAAAGCCAACCAGAGCTCGGCGTCCTTCTGACGTTACCACCACTCCTGCGCAAGAATCAGACGACTTGCTCTCCGCATTACGTTTTACATTCAGTCCGACCGCAACCAAAGCTACCAATTGATGGCGCTAATCAAGTAGAAGCAAAAGTTCCTTGTCGCGGCACTGTTGTGTTTGTCCGTTTGATATCGCCGGCTCAACCATTGGTTTAGCCTGGGATAAAAACGCAACAAAAAACGACGAGCGCGGTGACAACGCGCTTTTGGCGATGCTTGATTCACTTCAACGGATCGTAACTGTGGCTGAGTACTGACTTAATAGGGAGTTTTAGGGAACCTTTTATCCACTTCCGATACGGCACTATAAGCCCTCGGGTACAAACGACGCATATGCGACCGCAGAAGACTCGCACATGCGCAGTTCGTACCAGAGGGCCCATCGTACCTAATCGGACAATAAAAAACGGTTCCCTAAAACTCTATAATGCGAAACGGGGTATATGCGCTAACGGTTCTAAAATATGAAAACGAATTCTGAACAGTTTTGCATCACGTACCTTTAGCGTCTAGAACAACTGTTTACATCGAGCCGAACGTTAAGTAAAATATTAAAAACAATGAGGATTTCCCCGTATCTGTTTTTCTATAGCGAAGCTAAAAGTAGTCATACATATCAAAATAAAAATAAAACATAGTGAAAGATGCCAATAAAGCCAAACAAAACCCACTCTGGTCATTAGGTTGGAAGCGACTGCTCACATCATTTGCGCATGTTGCTGCCACGCATGGGTGACGAAGTTGAACAGTGTAGAGGCCTCTGGACGCCCTGGCTCCAGCGGATGTCCTTCAATATGGCCATGGGGACGAAGCATACTGCAACATGGCCACCAACCTGGTTGCCTACACACCACGCTTTTAAGAGAGGCTCCTTTCAAAATGCGCTGATTTGCTTTATATTATTGTATATACTTTTAGGTGTGCCGTATAAGATGAGTTCATAAAATGAACATCACCATTTTATGACATTGTGCAAAGAATGTCTTTGCGTGTTATCTCTTCGCTTAGAAAAACAAATATTTACACACGAAAAAAAAAATTCTTCGAGATCTTCAGGGAACAGGGAGCAGCGATTATCGGATTTTCTTTCCGCAGTCAATGCAATGGCGACATTATAACCGATAAGGACGTCAGACAACGAATCACAGAGTTTTATGCATTACCATCATGACCACCTCTCGGTTCTCAAGGTGTTAGTGACCATAGTAGCAATATTAACCAGCGTATAAACTATTTTTTACCAAATAATCAAGAGTTTTTTGCTCTAAACCCAAGCTTACATTTTTTAATTAATTCCACAAATATTCGAATAATGCCCGCTTAAATAAAAGGGGGTCTAATCTATAAAAACAAGGCAGACGGTATGGGGAATGTGTCTCGGGGACCGATATTGCTTGTGAAGGGATACCACGAGTAATATAGGCTCGCTCGCCATCGCGATTTACCTATGCAAACACTCGCGAATCTAAACTGATTTGTGCATTTGTAACCCTCGTTCATTGAAGGAGATTAGCCAGGATCAATCAGAACGACAGTGGTGAAAAGAAAGTTAGGCGTACGCTTTTCGGGACGACGTTTCCTGCAAAAAGTGGGTTCGCGAATGGACAAATGCAACTCCGTACTCTAATGAGACCTCGGCCAACTGCGAATTAATCAGAATCGTCTACATTTTCTTTTTCGAAGTTCATAAGCGCGAGACAGGATTAATTTAGCAGTATTTCATCCTGACGAATCACTTTCTTGGAGTCATTTTTGGGACTTTTTTGTTTTAGGCTGAATATATTTAAATATGTTAGGCACGCACAGGGCTTAAAAATGATAATGACTGGAGGGGTGAACCGTGCTTCCCCCTAGGACATTAGACGAATCTTACCAGCTGGTATTAGCTGGTATGGCTACGCCACCGCTGCCGCACTCCACCGAGGGAATATTATATTGTTCTAAATGAGGGAGCTGGATTTGCAACAACATCATAGTTGACAGAAAATAGTGCTGGATATTTTTTGAGTCTTGTTAACCTATCGGATCTACGTTAGATGACTGTCTGAAATAGAAAATTGACTCCTCTGCAACTGTGTTAAGAAATAGCTGTAGTAACCGGTAGCTTTAATCAACATTTTTTTCTTTTCAGTTGAAGACATTAAAGACGCAAAACAAGTACAATATAAAACAAAAGTAAGCTGGTAGATGACAATTACAACGTAGAGTGATAGTTTGTTCTTTTATGAATATTTCTTACCACTGTGATCATATACATTTCCTCGAGGTAAGCCTTAGAATATAGCGCACCAAACGATGAATGTCAATACTTGAATTTAATGACGGGATTAAGAATACTGCAAGGACAAATGCATAAAACTATTTATAAGGGTCAACCTTTCATTTAGATACTACAGTTGCTATGAGTGCCCCAGTGCAACAAGCAATGTCTCACTCAAACACCGATAGACGTACTTTGGGAATGTTTAGTAGGTTGCGTAGAAAAGGATAGAGAAGGTAGTTCATAGTTTTCTGGGGGCTTCATACGCAATTCAATTTGAACCTCTAGACAAAAAGATGGAAATGTTGCTTCACTGTTTCCGACAAGCTACGAGACATGTATGGTAGAAGAATTCCCTTTCCGAGACGTGCAAGCTTCCTGAAGGAGTGGTCGTGGTTTATGGGCACCAGTAAGATGTATATGAAGTCTGCCATTGCTGCGCGTAATTTAATTTTGGTTGATTGATTACAAGTTGCGACAATAGCCGCTCTCTACGAAGTAAGAAGGTTCTTATATTAAACGCATTTTCGAAGCGAACTATGCAGTTTAAAATTGGTGCCTCTTTCTCTAAGTTGACCCGATTTTATTTTTGAATTTTGTTTTCGCACGATAATTAGCAGTTATAACATGTAAAAAATGCATACAAATGATTTATTTAGTTTTTAGTTTTGTGTGTACTCGACAAGTTATTCCGCTGCTTGAGCTGATCCACGTGCTTTCTAGTTGAAATAACCTGTGAATCTAAAATCAACATTTCAAACGCACACGTCTCTTTTTTTTAACAACCATATTGCGCATTGAGTGTAACGTATGGTTCACAATGAATAAACAGCGCAAGTTGGAACTAATGGAAAAAATATATAAGCTTATTTAAAGAAAGTAAGACTGGGCCCAGCTTTTTTTTTCAGAAAGATCGAACGCACACCGTAATAAAAGACTGCGCATTTAAAACAATTGTGTTGATACTTAAATGCCAAAAAACGCATTCCGATTATATATATATAAAAAGGGGTAGTTTTGAGTGAATTCATAGTACAGTTGGAATGATAGCTGCGACTCCTTACCGGACTCAAAAATATCCGTTTGTATCTTACACATTACGGGGAAAGAATCGTCGCCAATATCTGCTCGGAGATTAACAGACTAATTTATTTTATGCGCACAGAAGACCTAAAAAACGGACGCGGCCCGAGACTCAGGAAGCCTGATTTGACGTCACCGCACCTGCGGACACCTAGGCGGCTCTGCGCGAGTCTCCTATGCGCAGCCGGTGTACTCAACACATTCGGTTAATAATAATGGAGCTGTTTATATACTTTTATCCTTCCAGTGACAATGACGATTCGGAAGTGCGTAAGTAGAAGGATACAATAAAAATATACCAAATCAACATACCTTTGAAATGCCCGTACCTGAACTTCTTTCCCGGAATTTCCTTAGTTCATTGAATACGCCATTGCTCGTGTGTTGAGAAGGAAAATATATGGACCCTCGGTTCTGTGGCATAATTTCTACGACACTAGGGCAGACAACACATATTAGGCATCTATACTCACATTCGCCTATGTGCTTTTTCCGTCCTTCTGTCCTGCGTGCTCCTTCCACTTTTCTCCCGACCTTTGGAACTGTTTTTAGTCATGTCGTACACACAAAAAACACGCACAAAAAAATTCTAGACATTCTGTCGGCCGCCGGGCGCAGTAAATACGCAGGCCACTTCTTGTCTTCGCTTACCCAACGGTTTTCTGCGTTGCCCGAATGTGCACCTAGCATCTCGTTTTGCATTGCTTCCGAGCCGCCCGTAATTCGATCAAGTTGCGTCGTCACGACACGTAATCTTCTTTTCTTAATTTTTATTAGACTTAGTTTGTGCAGCTTCTAAGACACTTCTATCTTTGATGCTCGATGCTCAGATTCCACGCAACGAGGATGACAGCGCGTAAAAAATCTATATATTTTCCCGGGATATCAGTAGTGCTTCGTCAGCATCGTCACAGACGCTGGGAGGTAAAATACCTTTGCTGACTCTTCTTGCTTGATCTACGTTACGTTACGTTGCTGACGTAACAAAACAATGCTGACAGGTTTTAGTTTCTACAAGGAGTCGTTCGGACCTCAGGCTGTCCTCAGCGGCTAGTGCAGCTCAGAAGGGACAAAACAGAAAGTATGATGCAGGCAACAAAAATACATCGAACAGTAAAAGTACACTGAGATATGCAAACCGAGAAAAAAATTGACAAAATATTAATTGTTGAAATGTACGAAGACGACAAAGGAGCGCCTGGCGTTTTACATTCAAAAATAAAAGGCCCACAGTTATGAACATTCCAGGACAAAGAAAAAGTCGTGTGCAAATCACCGAAGGTCCACTTATAAAGTTTCCACTAAACTTTTTATTCCATTTATTCAAAATGCAAAAAAAAACGGTGTAAAATATTTTTAGACAATGTTTGCTGGAGATAAAACCTCCGCTTCCACCTTTTAGCCGTGAAAAAAGTTCTTTCTTTGTTTCGCAACAAGTTAGCTGTGAAAAGTTTTCGGCTATCCCCCCATTTAGTTTATCATCATAAATAATATTTTCACTACTGTATGATTTAACATGCCGGAAGAATGTTGTAGCTTATCAGTAAATATTTATAAGGAAGCTTGCTGTTTGAATTTATCACAAAAGGCTGGTGTCACCGCGTTTCAGATTATGAATGAATTAACGAATACTCTATCGAAGACGTTACAATCTTCGGAAAAAGCTTCAAGTGGTAAGGCGGAGTGCATAGATGTTTTCTGACAAGTAAATTGGCGTATGATTTTGTGTCATGGTCAGTGCCGTGAACATAAATAGAAAATATTTGCGCTATAATATCACCTTCTCATTATTATCCGTTTCGCCCCTCATATATATTTGACTGATTGGCTACACACACACCTTCTGGAAAGAAAAGTCAAAGATATATTTATTAAAATAAAAAAAAAAATACGTGAGCCTAAAGAAAGCAAGAACTAACAAACACTATTAAAATCATGCTAGAAGAGAAATAGTCTGAACAGCACGATTGTGAGACTCCGAAAAAGTACACGAAGAGAGGCAGAAAGTTATTCTCCTTCACGAGCGCGTCCTCTAGGGGAAGCGCAGCGCTATATGCATTCTGGCAGGCATCACAAGCGAGCATAAATTACCTTTCTTAATCCGAATGCTTCTTCACTGTGGAACTGTTCGCTCTAGCTCATTAAAGGGACAATAACATGCCCCAAATGTTTTTTTCTTTTTTTTTTTGTCAGGCGATTCATTATGGTGTCGGAATACTACCCAATTAATATTTTGCTACAGAGTCACGTATTTTTTGAATAAAGCCAAAAAACGCAACTGCTCAAAAGCGAAACCGAAACTCCCGCACCACACGGGGAAGTGGAGAGGATTGACCCCGTAAGTGACTACGTCACAACATGGCGTCTGGGTCCAAACAAACCGTTGCTTCGACGTTGCTATGGACTAATGCATGGAGGCTCCACATGAGGCTAGATTTTTGCTTACAAGTAAATAAATTATTTTTTGTAAGCAACCTAACTTCTTGATATCTAACTATGAAGATGTTATTGTCATCTTAGTGTCGCATGGCAACGATGAAAGTCATTTCTGAAGTACTGCGCTCCGCTTTGCTTTGGTAGCAAACGACACGATAGATTTGCTGGCCTCTGTTGCAGCGGGCGTCTTCATTGAATTGCGTCATTAAATGAACGACAAAACAAGTGCATCGCCATGGCCGTACAGGCCTCCGCAATGTGCGCTTTTTTCTGTGAAGGACCCAGCCTCGTTCACAGGGATGAAAATGCCGTAAAATCAAACCACGTCATGCAGATCAGTTACGACGACGACCTGAAGTGCATTACGTACATTACCGGCGTAGTGAAGGCCAGCATGAGAAAAAAATCGTACGTCGTCGAGGTAAGTCGTTTGTTATTATTATTATTGAGGTTGTTAGGTTATTAACGAATTGCATGTCTATCGCGATTTCGCAGTATTTTTCTTTTTTTTTTCCCCTTGGTATACATCAAATTCCGTGGATGTGCTCTTTTGGGAAAGATCTCCATCGAACCCGCGATGCGAGTACAATCTGTAATAAACTCACCTTATGTTTTTTATCCAGTTCTTTCGCGCTTTGGGGTCTTGCGGAAATCTGAAGAATCTGCAAGAATCTTTCTCCACGCGATGGTTACAACCAGGTACGAAGCACCCTCCCATAGCGCGAGTCCGCAAACAAAATTTGGGATCTCAACCGACCACCTGAAGTGCTTTTCTCACGGGTGCAATGCGATTTTTTGCAGACGACCATCTCGATCGACGCCCGGACTTTCGATAAACCATATTTTGCATCGCACCCCACTATAGATTCTTATAACTGTCTGACACTCATCATATTTCAAACAAATGCAATATCAGAATATCGTCTTTATTCACACGATCCAGACGCCGGCGCCGGCTTGGCCGGCCGGCGTGTGGCAGACGGCATACTTCTTGCATTCGTCGTCTGCTGCAGGCATCTTGAGGACCGGAAGTTGCAGTAGTAAATATTTCAGAAACAGGCGATTGCCGCCACACTTCTGTCAAAACATATATGTCATTCAAGCTTTCTACATTTGTGATTTTTAGAAGTTTAAATCCTACTTCTGATTTTTGAACGGTCGGCTTTTCGTAGCGAAACCTAGTCACAGGTATTTGTCCATAACAACGATCCTAGCAACGGTTTGTTTGGACCCATGACGTCACACTTACGGAGTCAATAGCAACGTTATTATATTAACTCAGTTACGGAACTGTTCATAGACGCTGCATGCACGAACAGTACCCCCCCCTCACTCACCACGACTCGCCCAGATTCGCTCGACGCGCCGCCGGACGGCTGCTTTGGTAACTGAATCGGGATACGTTCGTTTCAACGTCACTAGAAACGTAAAAACCAACGAAAAAAATTCTTTTTGTAGTAAATTTTATTGGAGATTAGTACAAAATGGGGGCGGGTGATGTTTTCTAAAATTTTTAGTTTTCAAGGATTTGCAGCACAATTAATATTGTTTTTATACAACCATGCCTCAGCGGGGATTTCAGGTAGCGCGTCCCCGACCTAGGCGCATTTTAACGGTGGGGGTATTCGCGGCGCGTCCGCTAGGGAGACGGGGGGTGGAATCCCTGTAACCCGATTGAAGCCAAAAATAGATGTCCACGTGCAGTTCGTAGAGTGACCGCTGCGGGAGAAATGGCGGCGTTGTGATCGCCATTTGGCGCTTTAGCTGTGCTCTTTAGAATGCACAGTTATGAAACTAAAATATAGATGGTGCTTCGAATGACTCTAGGCGGATTGAGGTGAGTGAGGGGGGTACTCCCCTCAGCGGGAGTTCCACAACTGAGGTAATCTAGTAACGTTGGTCAATAGTGAGACTGGCGGAAGTCACGTGGCTACACCCGACCGTGCGGGTTTTTTTGTTTTTTTTTCTCCGCGTGTAGCAGACGAAATGCGTTTGCTCCAGAGCCGTATATTAGGAGAGTTTGGACAATGGGCGGAGCAAAGGCCGCCGCCAGCGCCGAAAACTCCCCCCGCGGTTAGAGCGTAAACTAAAGGTACGACACAGCGTCGACCAATCAGGAGACCGCGACGTCACAATATTGCTAACGACATTTAAAGCGTGCAATAGAAGCTTTCGATCTCGGCCTCTCTACTCCATCCCACAAACGTCTGCAGTAAAGACAAAGGCACAGGCGCGTGAGCCTCGCTCCGCGAAATGTTTTTGTTTGTTCGAGAACTCGCGCGTAGGAGGCACTTTCCAAAGCCACGTGCTCGTGCCCATGCCTTTGTCTGCACTGGTGATGTTTGTGCAGATGGAGTATCGGTGACAGTTTGATCTGGGCCGGCTTGCTAGAACAGCGTCTAAGCTGAGGCTGGCTGAAAGAAAACAGTGCAACGGGTGGGGCGCGCGAGCGTCTTGAGACGCGGAGTCCCGCTCGGCTCGTGCGCTGGCTTTGGCAGTGCTTTCTTTCCCCGTCTCAGCTGAGACGCTGTTTCTAGCATCTCAAGTCGGCCCTGGTTTGGGGCGCACGTTCGTTTATTCTACACTTGAATTTTGGCGTGACGAAAACCTCAAACGCCCAAAGTTTTCAGTCACCAAGAGCTAAACCTTTTCACTCTAGCGACGCTAAAACGGCTTAAATTAGTCGTGTCATAAATTTAGAGCACACGACCACCGCTAGGGGCTGTTTCGCGGCCTGTGGTTGGCCCCGAGATGGTCGCCCATTCAAACCAATGTATGGCCAAACTCTCTCAATAAACGGCTCTGGTTCGCTCGCCGTGCGATTCGTTTGCAGTTATGTTTGTCCCGCTCGCTGTTCTGTACTTCAAGATGAGTTGCTTTGTACATTTAAGTGTTGGCAATTAGTAGTGAGTGCCCGAGTGCCGTAGTGTGGTGAATTCTCGTGATCGGCTCCGAAACAAATACTCCCAAGATGTTGCGTGAAGAGTTGCCTCACATGTCCTGCATCTGAAGGTGGCATTGTGCGGCAGAGTGCACAATCCATACGAAAATGGTCTATGGACGTTTATGGAAAATCCTATGGTGAGCATCACCTTCTATGGCCCCCTATGGTCAGCCATAAGACACCATAAAACACGCTATAGCTACCTATAGAAAAATTTATGTCTTCAAGGCTATAGAATCTTGACCATTCTGATTTTTATAGCTGGCTAAAGAATAATGTATGGCAATGCAGCTATAGACTCGTGACTATTCAATATCCTTTAGCGAGCTATAGACACTTTCAGCGCGCGCCAAATTGAGCCGCCATAGCCGACCTTCTCTTGTCTTACCGAGATGCCGAGCCACTGAAGCGGGCGTTGACGAGTCTCCACAAGGGCCTATGATGGCTAGAAGGACGCGGTAGAATCTAAAATGACAATGACCTGACCTACTGTGGTAATGATGCAGTGGAGCGAACGGAATAAGAAGAAACAAAAACTGAAGGTCGGTTATGGCGGCGCCCATGCACAGCTGCCTGAAAGCGTCTATAGAAATATGTATGTCCTTAATGCTATAGATTCGCGACTATTGACTGTGCTTTAGCCGGCTATAGAGTGTTGTATATCCTTAAATCTATAGACTCGCGACCATTGAATTTTCTTTAGCCGATTCTATAGTGTTTTATGTCACCCAAGCTATATATAGGCCTCCGACCTTTCAATGTGATTTAGCCAGCTATAGAGTGGTGTATGTCCCTAAATCTATAGACTCGCGACCATTGAATGTTCTTTAGCCGACTCTATAGTGTTTTATGTCACCAAAGCTATAGACCTTTCCAAAAACGAGCTTGTGGCCGGTGCCATTTTGAGCGTTCGTGCGTATGGCGCGTGCTTTGCTCTCTTTCCAAAGCGACGAACACGCACGTGCTGGGCTGTGAAGATCGCACGCTGGACTGTGATTTTGTAAACATTGGAAAGGTCTATAGGCCACCGACCTTTCAATGTGCTTTAGCCGCCTATAGAGTGGTGTATGTCCCTATATCTATAAAATCGCGACCATTGAATTTTTTTAGCCGACTCAATAGTGTTCTATGTCACCAAAGCCATAGCCTCCAACCTTTCAATGTGCTTTAGCCGGCTATAGAGGGATGTATGTCTCTCGAGTTATAGACTCATGACAATCCAATTTTTTTTTAGCCGGCTCAATGGTGTTTTATATTGCTTAGGCTATAGGGCCGCGACCTTTTTTCTTTTACTGCAGATGTAGGAAAGTCGAAGACAGTCATTCATGCGCTCGATCGGGGCGAGAATTTTCTTAAGCCAGGTTAAAGGGCCGTACGTCGCGGCGGCTATACGCCCGCGATCACAATAGCGTCCTTAGCTGCCTATAGGACTATTGCAGTTTTGCCGGCTGCATTCCCTGCGCATTGCCTAATTTCGGCGTAGACGTCATCTCAATCTTCCGTTTTTTTTAGCTCTAATTATTTGTCTTTTTCAGTGTATTTTTTAAGTATACGTATTTCGTAGCGCGCCTTCTACTTTGTCCGTGTCCCTGCCATGTTTGTATTTCTTTCTGCCTGCTGCGTTAAATATATTTAATGTTTTTTGTGTATATTTCGTCGTTCTCGACGCGGCGTCAACAAACATAAAGCCGCTGCTTACGCCACTACAGAGGTGAGCTCTACTCTTGTCACGACGGTCTATCGCGCTATAAAGTCGTCTATTGGACTCGAATGAAGTCTCGAGAGGGCTGTTTCGAATGCCGGTGCACATGTCATCAGTGTAGGTAGAGCAGCGACGGTGCAATCGCGACGCGACAGCCGACTGCGCCTCGATCTGGCTGGCCGCGCTCGCTCTGTGGAAATGTAAGCTTGGGACTCTTGAGCAGCGTTAGCTTACTGAAGATGCAAGACGCTACTTTGTCGTCGCGAATCCTTTGCCCTTGGAATGGCTGCGAAGCCGTTCCAGCTCCCGGCGTACCCTACGCAGCGTCCTCAAAACAACCGTTCGCACAGCATCGGAACCTTCCGTCTGCGAGCGCCGGTGGTTCGTCGTCGCGGGGATCATGTTCGCGGGAGTTCATGTTCACGGGGGTGCATAAAATGCTCCCATTCAAGTCGCGACGATAAATCGTCGGCGCTCGCAGATTGCCAATAGGCTCCAGAAAGATTGCGATGCTGCGCGGGCGGTCGCTGACAGGCGCAGCTGCCTAGGGTACGCCGAGCACTGGAACGTTTTCGCCGGCATTCGCAGGGCAAAGATTCTCAACGACAAAGCAGCGTCCTGCATCATCAGCAAGCTAACGCTGCTCGAGAGTCCGACGCTCACATTTTATCAGACCGAACGTGGACAGCCAGATCGAGGCGCAGTCGTCTCTCGCTTCGCGATTGCTGCGTCGTTGCTCTGACTAAACAATTGACACAGTTCTCTCGAGACTTCATGAGTGTTAAATAGACGCGTCTATAGCGCGATAGAGTGTCGTGACAACAGAAAAGCTCACCCCGGCAGCGGTGTAAGCAGCGGTGCAATGTCCGTCGACGCCCGTGTCGAGAACGGCGAAATATACAAAAAAACACAAGTTAACAGCCGAAAAAAAAATTTAATATTGTTAGGCACGCGCTACCTTAGGTGCGTCCTATTACTTCTCTGTTCTGCGAATTCCACAAATCAGCAAGCGCTGTGGCTAATTTTCATTCTTTTTCTTTAAATTATGAGACATTAAAGTCGTTGGAGCTTCTTGGAGCACACAGCCCCACCATGTGTCATCGTGGTGCGCAGAGATTGTAATTGATGACAGTGCTATAGACTGAACTCACGGATGAAGAACGTATTACGGCAAATTTTTTTTTAAACCATGCAATCAGAAATGCCACAACGATGCAAAGATTCCCAAAATTGAAGTTCAAAAATGCAAACAGGACAGTGAGAAAAAAATATATGTATATATTTATTTATTTATTTGTGGATATCCTGCGCAAAAAAAAGCATTCGCCATTAATTCTTCATTTTAAACTATAATGTGGGTTACCCGGCGAAAAATATGGTTTCTTCAAACCTGCCCCGTTTTGGGTCACTTCTGGAAAGTGCAGCTTTGGAAGTCCAAAAGCTGGCCTTCATGAAGCTGTCCTGTTCACTCGGTAGTGACAGCAGAGTAGACGCTATGCGTGATTGAGGCCAATCGAGTCTCCGGTTAGGGTCACGTGACAACAGTCTCGAAGCTGGTAATAACGCTGAACACGGCACCTGCCTTAAGCCCAAGGCCACACATAGCATCCACTGCACTATCAACCTTGGGTCGAACTGTCAACAGGATATAAGTGACACATTCTCTCGTTGTGTTCATTGTCGGTATGCCCCTGAAGATTAGTCTTTGTGGTCGCACCCCCGTTCTGGCCTTGAAGGAGCTCTGCTTTTCAACTCCTCTGTTTTCTCTCTCTCCCTAAGCTGAAAGCATTTTAGAAGGTGCGCACTGGGCGGACCAATAAATGATAGACTTTTCATCGCTTCACTCCGCTCTCCGTGCGCGTGTAACGGAAGGAGCGTGATCACGTGGTTTGACGGATGACGCATTAGCCATTGCCAATCCCGGAATGCCTGCTTGCGGACCTACACTGTAAAAAATAGACCGTCAAAATTACGGTCAGTTGACCGGAAATCTGGCTGCCATCAACTTCCCGTAATTTATACGGCAGACCGTAAATTCAAATTTACTGTCTGACCGTCATCTCCCAGTGAATTAAACGGTCACAGTAAAAAAAAGGTACCGTTAATTTTACGGGCAATACTGAACAGACCGTAAACGAGATTTACTGACTGCAGCTAAAATCACGGCATGGTGGCAGTTTATGTGCCGGTCAATTGACCGCTAATTTAATGGTCACCGTAAAAATGTTCACCGTTTAATTCACTGCCGATTGACCACTGTAAGAAGTAAATTGAAGGTGCAAAATGCTGCCACAATGAAGCGCACAGCACTTCGTACAACACGTCAAAAAGATTGCAGAATTCGACAAACTTAATTAAGCATTGTCAGATTCAATTATCTTCCCACCGCATTGTACGACATGCTTCGCGTTTCACTGCACATGTTTCGCTGCTTCGATTTACTTCCTACTACTGGTCAACAGACAATGAATGGAACAGTGAGTCATGCAGTCTCTTAGGTTAGCCATTTTGTGCCTGTAAAATATGTGACATGCTGTATATTGTAATCGGAGAGTGGTCTTGATGTCTGCAATGCGATCGTTGCGTATGTACATGCAAATGCAGTGAAGCCAGAACACTGCACAAATAATGTGTTAAATAGAAATAGAAACAGCAGATTTATTTACTTGGATGGAGAGACCCCAGGCCCATCCACCCTTTGATCTGGAAAAGAAATAAACCATTTATAAATATGACATATATGAACGTGCCGAAAAATAAGCAATTTAGTAGATATGTTATATAATGTAAGCCACGCTTTATTCGCTGTGCAAAGAAACCGATAGTGCTTAGAATGTTTGAAAAACATTCAGCCTTTCCACTCATGTGAAGGAAGACCAGCGGAGCTGTACTCGATACACTGTGTGCTTTTTCTTCGTCATCGCCTGTTTTTCGTGCTGTTTCCTACGATGAATTCCCACCAATGCGCCCAACTATCCATTCTTCTATTATAGCTGGAAAGGTTGCCGCCATCTACGAGCGACGGCGGAAACCATACTGGTTGCGTGCTTGCCGTCGTCGTTTATAGATGGCGGTAGCTGTCCACGTAGGTTTGTGTCGACACAATCCTGGGGAACATCGCCCTTAACAGCTCCGCTGTAAAAACGTTTTGTGAAAACCGAATAATATAACTTAGCTTCTGCTAATCAAGTCAAACTTCATTATATCTCAGTAGCTGTAAGCCATGTAGTACATGTATTCTGGTGCTCCCAAATACCATTTCAGTATAATATGGTGGGTGTAACAGCTTCAAAAAATGAGGACGATGAAAGGAACAGGCACGACAGGACAACAGCTGTACTCGCAACTGAACAGTTTTATTTAAAAAGGAAAAGAGAACACATACGTCAGTACCAGATAACACAATGTGTAATCAAACAATACGCCCTCCAAGAGGCTCATGTCATCAAAATAGGTTCAAAAGATAGACACTACCCATGCCAGTCATGGTCTGGCACAAAAAGGACAGCAGCTTATCACATAAGGGAACCGATGGCTCACTCACACATCTTTCTCCGAGGCACGAAATATAAAAAGCCTCGATAATTTCGCGGGTGGCCTTCTCTATACCTTCCTTCAACCGTCACCTTGTCAAAGGCGGGCTGACACGTGCAGTCTCTGCAGTGCAAAGGGAGGAATCCCCTTCACCGTGGTCCTCAGCGAGTAAGCATGCTCTCAGAGCCTATCATTAAGGCACCTCCCTCTCTGGCCTATGTAGAATTTTCCACATGACAGGTGTGTCTTGTACACCACACTCGAGCCACATAGCACAAAAGGTTTTGCGTGCCTTTTGGTAGATTTTGCCTTCACCCGATTACCAGCTCTTGCCGCCCACCCTTGCAAAAACCTGGCTCATTTTTTTTGGGGGGGCCGAGAACACTACTGGGACTCCATACCGGCCTCCAGCTTGTTTAAGCTTGTGGGAGACATGGTGGATGTAGGGGACCACCACCTTTCGCTTTTTATTTAAGTCGGTCCTCACCCTCTCATCCCTTTTGGTTTCTTCAGAAGGGCACTTGCCACCTCCGTTAAAAGCGCTGACAGGAACTCCGACGCCCTCAGACTCTTAACCTGCGCTAAAATACTGCCATTCATCATGTGAACACATGACTTCCCGAGAGAAGAGCCGAGACAGAAAACTGCTATGCCCCTCATCACCAGCTTGGAGTGGGATGATCTGCAGTCCAAAATCGCCTTTCTCGACCGCGGACTGAAAGACCAGCATACCTGTGTGTCCTTGAGACACAGCGCCAGATACAGAAACTGGAGAACCATATCCTTTGGTTCTTCAAACGTAAACCTAACTCCCCCACCACTCTCACAGAAAGCACGTAAGACATAAGCCCGCGTGCTGTGTGTCTCAAAGACACACAGGTATGCTGGTCCTTCAGTCCGCGGTCAAAGAAGGCGATTTTGGACTACAGATCATCCCACTCCAAGCTCGTGAAGGGGCATAGCAGTTTCCTGTCTCGGCTCTGCTCTCGGGAAGTCATGTGTTCACGTGATGAATGACAGTTTCTTAGCGCGAGTTAAAAAACTGAAGGCATTGGGGTTCCTGTCAACGCTTTTAATGGAGGTGACAAGTGCCCTTCTGAAGAAGGCAAAAGCTATAGAGGGGGAGGGCCCACTTAAACAAAAAGCGAAAGGTGGTGGTTTCCTACATCCACCGTGTCTCCCACAACCTTAAACAAGTTGGAGGCCGGTATGGAGAGTCCCAATAGTGTTCCCGGCCCCCCAAAAAATGAGCCAAATTTGTGCAAGGGTGGGTGCAAGAGCCGATAATCGGGTGAAGGCGAAGTGTACCAAAACGCACGCAAAACCTTTTGCGTCATGCGTCTCGAGTGTGGTATACAAGACACCCGTCATGTGGAAAATTCTACAAAGGCCACACGGGGTAGTGCCTTAATGATAGGCTCCAGGAGCATGCTTACTCGCTGAGGGCCACGGCAAGGGGGGGGGGGGGGGGGGAGCTCCTCTCTTTGCATTGCAGAGACTGCACGGGTCAGCCGGCCTTTGACGATCGGTGACGGTTGAAGGGACGCATAAAGAGAGCGCCACCGGCAGAATTATTGAGGCTTTTTATATTTTGTGCCTCAGAGATGCGTGAGTGAGCCGCCGGTTGCCTCGTGAGATATGGAACTGTCCTTTTTGTGCCAGACCATGACTGGCATGGGTTGTGTCCAGTGAACCTATATTGATGACATGGGCCTCGTGGAGGGCGTAATTAATTACACATTGTCTGGTGCTGACATTTGTGTTCTCTTCTTTATTTCAAATAAAACCTTTAAGTTGCGAGTACAGCTGTTGTCCTGTCGTGTCTGTTCCATTTATCGTCCTCGTTTTTTGAAGCGCAGCAGAGGTTGGTTGCACTATCTCTCCACGGGGCGCGGTGCCTTTGGGGCCGAGATGCGCTCCGATAGCAAACCGAAACTTAAAAACCTGTCGACCTTGTGTGGTTTTTCAGAAAGACGTAAAATGCTTCGCGTGCCTTCTATCGTTCTGCAATTTGTTGATTTAGTGTTTTTTGATGATGCTGAGCATTTTTCTAATTGAAACCATGCCCTTAATCCCAATTTTAAAAAGTTAGTTACGCAAAAATAATTAACAATGTAGCTCAGGACCAAAACGACACAAGCCTTTTTTTGTTGCGACGCGTAGTCTTTGCATTATCGAATTTGTCCACCTTTCGTGCAACACCCTGTATATATATATATATATATATATATATATATATCTCAAGCTTCTATCCCCCACCTGATGTAATCATAGCTGTCCCAGAAGTCTATTCATCCTCAATGCAAACAAGAATGCCAGACGCAGCTTACACTTCTTTCGCACTGCGATCGACACTCATATTGAACCCCACTCCGCAAACTGGAAGGGATTGTCAATATAGCGGGCGCATTTTTGTTAGTTTTGGTTTCTCCGTGTGCGAATGTTTTTTGTTTTGTTTTTTTTGCTTGCTTTTAGTTTTCTTTTGCTTTGAAGGCGCGTAATGCAAACAGCAGTCGTCTCGCTTCTAGTATCCGGTCACACTCTCCCGCGCGTAGAAACCTTAGCTCCGCCGAAGGAAAGCAGTAATAACATACGGCACGGCGAAACAAGTAAAATAAACCGAGGCCACGAATGGGCTGTTTACATTGACGTTTCCGTCCCCGCAGAAAGGCGCTTAGCGGTACGATCCCGACACCAGTATTGATCTCGTAGACTTTCCCAGACTTAGAAGGCAGGAAAACGCCGAAAACAACAAGGACGTCCACGAGGTAAGACAAACACCTCGTCTTACCTCGTCTTTGTTCATGTTGTTTTCGGCGCTTTTATACCTTTTGAGAGCATGAACCAAGTGGCCCAAATAACCACTTTACTGCAGTACTTTTCTAGAAACTTGGGCATATAGAGGCAGATGCAGCATCGCGAAACAAAAAAAAACAAAAAAACACGCCGAAGTAACTTTAGGCTGCTTACGTGTAGGAATTCGAAAGCATTATAAACTGCGGTGACACCACGCTCCCCCACTGCGCAGGCGCGGCGCCGCCGCCGGCTCCATGGCTTCTCTGACAATGCATCTGCGTTGCTGTGGTTTTCTTTGTGTTTTCTTTCTGAAGTGCGTCCGCTTTGACCGCGAGCGGCGCGTGCTTGATGACGTAATTTTATAGCCATCTTTCGGAAACAACGCCGACGTCTTTTCCCGCAATGAGACATATAAGGCTTTCACCCTAAAAAAAAAGCAAACTTTAAAAACGCCATAGAGATACTATATACTCCGTTTCACTCGAAGTCTCACCGCAGCCGGCGCTACGTTCCTATGGGGCCAATCAAGCTGCGCCCTTATCGCATCGTCTACGCGTTCCCCTCAATTGTGCGTACGGTATCACACAATAATCCAATCCCGCGCAGTGAATCAGGCGCGATCCTGCGCTCTTTCTGTTTGGTTTGATTAGTTGGGCCGGTAGTAGCGATTCCACAAAGGCAACGAGCGCAGTGACGAGCAAGCGAAGTATAAACCTTTGCAAAAATCGCCTCCTGCGCGCTGCCATCTTTGTCTGCTGCGCTGCAGAACGACCCTCCGAGCATGCGCTGTGGATCTGCTGTGCGATATATCGGACACTGCGCATGCGTCCACAGCTCAGTGACTCAGCGTGTTTCACCCGGGTGATAAGCGACACAAGGTCTATAGTGCCTTCTCGGCACATCGGCAGAACAGGTGCAGCCTTAAACGATCCGTGCGTCTGCCTTCCGGCATATCGTCCTAACAGTCCATCAGTGCGTTGCTCGGAGCGAGCTCAGAAAATTGCGTGGACGCAAACGAGTTTTCTCGCAGAGGAAGGAATTGTGGTACTTGACATGAACCGCGATAGTCTCATATTCGAGCCATGCTCGTTGTTCCATTTTGAATTAAATTTTATAATAGGGATATATTGTTCGGGTTACATTCGTAGACTGCACCGGTTGATTCTCCGAGTGATCGGCTAGAGCGTATAGATGCACGATAATTCTTTAGTGCTTCCTTGTAGTTTTCCCAATCTTACAGTCTAGTAGTGCGACGAAAGTGTGTTTTATTTTTGCCTGTGCAAGCAATGTCAGTATTGCGATGGATTGTGGTTCGGATCACTCGTGGGCGCACTCGATATCATTCGATAGCAGTGCGCAAATGTTTGATTTGATGCGGTAGGGAAACGGCTACCAGCACGACTTTTTCTGAGGGATTCGAGTGTCACGAAAATAATAATCTTATATTATAGCTTGCCGATGCAATCCTAAATTTGTTTTATTAAGATGCACCATTCAGAAGCAGTGACACGTAGTGACACACAGTAACCAACCAACAAAAAGCTCACGCACAGAATTACGCATAGACGAGGTCGTATAGTTCAGCAAGAAAACACACTCACGCAGGTGCACGCGGGCTCGTGCAAATCTACACATACATATATCGCACATTTTTAGAAAATGATGTTTGCTCAAAAAGTCGAAACGTGACTCGATTTGCGTGCACGGAAAATTTGGATTGGTCTGAACCAGGCTTGCGCCCTTTACTTTCAAATTGTAATTGATTACAATCACAAATTACCGAGTCTCAAATGCAGTGGATTACAGTTACAACTTACCTTCTCTGAAATATAGCGGAATACTTTACTCGTTACGTTGTGATTACTTTAAGCTTACTTTTCCCGCACACTTATCAGGAAGACAATGGAAAGAATTTTGATATTTTTCAAAAATGTTCTGCAACACTACTTTCCAGTTCTCATACGCCCGCAATATAGCAGTCATTGTGATAATAAAATATTGTATTTAAGGGAAAGACTGTAGGTGCACTCTGTTTACTTGTAAGTTGTTTTATATTTAGTTGTACTTTAAGTTGTACCTTAAGAACAATGTACTCAAAGTACTACCGAACACGGCAAAATTAATTGTTCTCGCTCCGGAAATTATTTTTGAAATATAAATTTTTAAAACTTAGAATCTTGAAAACATTTCCTAACAAAATACCAGAAGCATTTGCACTTGTCATGAATTTTTGTATTTTTCCCTTCTAATGTTTTTGTATATTTATCATATCTGACTACTTAATCAAAATTACTTGGAATAAGTATCTATTTCAAAAATAATAAATTATTTTGTCATAAAGGGATGCAGCTTGATTAATTGAGGGTAATATTTTGGACATTTATCAGTCAATATTAAGGAGTCGGCGATAGATCACTGAGGCATATCCTCAGAGACTCTTCGTTTTCTTGGCTTCACAAAACTTCATTGATTAGGTGATCAAGTGCATAAATATTTAGGTATCAATGTTAATAGCCCAAGAAAAAAAATATTTATTGAATTTTCTCTTACAAGGAACTTATACTTGTTATGTGACACAACAGCACGCATCCCCAAGCAAATCTATCGGTGATTCACTGTGTGTTTCTTGATATTGTTGGATGACCAAAATACAATCTCCACGCCGCTGGCCACCAGAAAGCTTCCGACTGTATACCTCATTTCTGTTCAAGTCCAGACCACGGTATAAACTATAGTCCTTAGGTGAGGACTCCTGCCCGACGCTTAGCGACCAGATAGAGTCCTCTCACGAGTGTATGCGCTGCGCCCAACAGCTCGCGACGAACTATAGTGTCGCTCACTGGCGAAACGACACAACTGGGAAAAACATAAATAGAATATCTCGTATTCATGGCATCTCTCGTGCAACCGTCGTAACATTCTTGAGCAAGGATGTCGTACTCGTCTGATGCCGTGGCAACGAGCAATTTTGTTTTATTTTTTCACAGTTGTGTCGTTTAACCAGCGAGCGATGCTAGTTCGGCGCGGGCTGTTGTGCGCGCACAAGCGCTCGTGAGCGGACTTTATCTAGTCAATCGCGTCTCATTGTTCCTTGCATGCCAGTGTCCTCACTTGAAGCGTATACATCTTACATTGTGGTCCAGACGCAGTCAACACTACGAGGGAATGGGACAAGTGAAGCAGCGTGAAAAGCGCAAGTCGCCGGGTTTTTTTGTTGTTTGTGATTGGTTCAAACGATAATAGAACACGCACAAAACATCACGAACACTACGATGGTGCGCTTTTGCCGCTGTTTGTTTGGTCCGGGAAGCTCGTAGCGTCGGCTACCTCTAGAAGGAAGATGAAACGAAGTATTCGTTCTTTCTCCTGTGAGTTGAAACATGGTGGCGCAAGTGTGCACATAGCTCCCCAACCACTTCCGGTTCTTGACTAGACGGTGGCATTCGCAGTATTTGCGAAATCAAATATACACGTCTTCTTCCGGAAGTAGTCACTTAAAGTACCGTCAGAAATTATTCACTCTTACGATAAATAATTTGTGAGTAAAAAATTAGGGAACGTGCGTGAACCGGAAGTGTGCCCGGACACCCAATAGATGGCGCCACTGAGCTTGTGGCCGAACAAAAAAGGGCGAATAGCTCTGGTTCTGGATGAGGCAGCTATACTTCGTTTCATTACAAAGTCTTACCACAGCCCAGGATACGACGCGATGAAGCCAAACAAACATCATCTGAAGTGCATCATTGTGGCGGTTGTCTTTGTGAGTTTGCTATAACCGGCTTAACCAATCACACGCGGAAACAATTAACGCAGGATCGCTGCGCATTTACCGTGCGTGATTGGTTTAGTCGGTCATAGCAAATGTACGAAGAAAACGGGCTTCATGACAATGCACTTTCAACGCTGCCTGATTGGTTCCATCGGATCGGAGCGCTGCAACTGCAGCCGATATTATTGTGAAATAGAATGCCATTATTTCGAAATTGTTTGCTTTTTCTGAAAAATATTTTTCGTGGACGCTCTCTCGTGACGCATGTGTATTCTTTCGATCGCCACACGTTCCTTTTTTTCGGTTGGAAGGCTTAAAAGAGTTTAAAGGCCTGACCACACTAGCGTGAACGGCGCCGCCGGTCGGCACCGCTGGGCGGCACCGCCGTCCGGCGTCCCAACGCGAGGAGTCCACATTGGCCTCCGTTTTGCGGGCGTCACGTGACAGCACTGGCTCTCGCGATCGCGCGCGCGCCTCCCGCCGGATTTCCCGCTCTTTCGTCGTCTGCTCTTCGGTAGATTCTTCTGTTTCGGCTCTCATCTGCCTGCATGGTAGGAGTCCATGATGACCTGGTGATCAGCGTGAATGTGATTATTCTAGCCTGCTCGTTGATCTTGCGAAGTCGCCGCGCTCTGAAGGGAAGGAGGCACAGGTTTTGGCTCCGGCCGAGTTGGTTCTACCAAACAAAACACCGAAGGAAAGGTCCGTGCTTTGCTGCACCGGCGGCGCGCCAGAGATGAAGGCTACTTTCGAAAGTGTGACCAAATCAACACGACATCCGTCACAACACAGACGACAAGCAACAAGTGCCACGGGGAAACTCACTTGTAATTCCGAATTCCCCTCCTATAATTTCCCAGCGGTTGTTCTTAGCGTCATTATCTTGGTAGTCTGGCTGCGTCTTGTCATATAAAAAGGGAACCAGTCGCACAGTTTCAAGGAATCGCTCCGTTGGGGAAGGCACCGAGGGCGAAGTAGGGATAGCAGACGACACGAAACACGTCCTTCGGAACGTGAAAGAGGCGCGGGGGACCGGCTTGAGCGTTGCCATGGCATCGCAACGTCACTATCTACGCCACCTCCCATTGGCTCCTCTCTTCTGTGGCGTGCGGCGGCGCGCTCTGAACCGTGCAAGGAGCGGTTGACTGTCCGTCGCCGTCCGTCGCGCCGCTGAAGCCGAAAACTGGCTTCGGTCGGCAACCGGCAGTGCCGACCGTCACGCCGCAGACCTCCGCGACGCCAATGTGGCCGTGCCTTAACAGAGTATAAAAACGACGGACTGGATGAAGGAGGACACAGACAGAGCGCTGGCCCAAGCTACAAACTTAGGTCGCCCAAGCTTCCACTTCAGCAACAGTTGGAAGGATTGAGCAGTTTTAACTTTTTACAGGGTTTTCCCCTTACTCTTGTCCGGGCCGTGTGGAATGGGCGGCGACTCAGCACCGACACTTGTACATTGAGCAGCGAAAGTGACTGCAGTCCTCCAGTTAAAAGTTCCCCCGTAAGCATGGATATTTGCCTTACAGGTCCGTTTAGCAAAGCACGCCTCGCTGCCTGCTCAACTTCTACGTCGGCTGTCAGGGATCTGCGATGCTGGACTCTTAGTCGGGAAAGCCGAATTTGAACAAGGCATATTACAAACGTATTGCGGAATGCGTCATGGGCCAAGCCTGAGACCAAACGTCCAAACTAAGGCATATCAAGTGCGATGTCTATGCTACGTGGGCCTACTTTGTTCTGTACTGCCGTGACCATTTGGTAGCTTACCCTAACATATATTAAAGTTTACTTCGCTTTAAAAACTGATTCGCATTTACGAACTTATTAAAACCGGGCTTTCAAGCGAGGTCATCGCAAGTAGACTACTTTATATCTAAAGTTTTCAGCGTGGAAACTACTCCTCAGGTATCTTTAAAATATCTAATTATCTTTTTAATATATTTTCACTCGACTCATGGAGCTCCTGGTAGAAGAGACTTGAATGCTACTCTCAATATAATATATAACAGGTGTTTACTCTCTTACGGCTTGCACTCTGGTTGGCTCTTGATACATCATTGTGAGAAACCCATTCGTCCAGCGTTTTCTAACGGTAACCTAATTTTTAATTTCTCCGCTTGTCGCAACATTTGTTTATCGACAGTCACGGATGCTTCTCTCTTTCTCTTTTCCTCGCTTCTGCTAACCTTACTCTCGAAGCTAGCGAGTCTTCAAAATCTTACCTTCTCTCGCCTCCTCCCATCTCTGCAAATTATGCATTTTTCCTGCAACTGGCTGACTCCCAGATGGACTAAATGTTAGTTCCACGAAGTCGACCTTTTTTCTACGTACTTTTATTTTAGCTACCGCTTTCTTTCTTTTTCTCTTCCTGTTGCATCATGCTTGTTTCCTCATGCTTGTTTCCATACACTCTAAAAAAACGTGTATTCTTACACCCGTTATCCTATATAATACATCCCAAAACTTCAGTTTAACGTCCAGCGCACCGACGTCAATCTGAAGGTACTAACTTTCACAAGAGGCTTTATAGCCTTGTGGTACAACTTATTGTAATAGCTAACGTACGTGTCACTCACTACAAAAAAAAAAGTAATCGATGTTTTCTTGGCTTCATTGGAAAACCTCAGTGTTTTCTTTATGTGGTCTTTGATACGTACTTTAGCTATTTAAGGAACTTATGTCGCACCGTTATCAAACCCCTTGTAAAATTTGGAGCCGTCTGTTCGACTAAAGCGCGCTGTACGTCGAACTGAAGTTTTGGGGTGTATAATATGGGACAAACTGGTGTAAGGTGATACCCTTTTTTTTAGAGTGTACTTGCAAGGCTGCGACGCAGATTAGGTTGCATTAAATTGGCGTGTTTTAGTTCTGTTCTTTAACTAGCTTACTCCGTGCAGTGGGCAGATGTGCTAAGCACAAAGTAGGATATATATCTACCCATCTGACTAGATTGAGTGAGTGGTAGAAAAAAATGTTCTGACTTCGCAAGAGAATGAAAGACATATAGAAGGAATGACTGCAAGAAAGAAAGAATGCCATCCCTTGTACTCATGGCCCGGGGATTTTCACACGATGTTCTAGTCGGTAACTTACTTTTGGCGAGAGTAAATCTCGAGTCTTGAACGTCGTTAGCTGACGTAAATAAGCTCTGTAATGACGGGTCAATTTGTAAGGACGCGTTGAAATTTTAAATGAGAATATATACCGCAGGCTTAAGGCCGGTGTTAGTTTGAAGAAACTTATGTGAAACTACTAAATTAACTTAAAAAAAAAAGCGTTTTGGGTACAGCGAGCCTTCGTACAAAACAAACGATGACTATAGCAGCTGCAAGCGTGAACGTCAAACGCGGAGGTATAAAGATTATGTCTAATAGAGACCTAAAGCCTTTGGTCATTTACAGGCATCTTGACATGAAGCGACCTAAATTATTGAACGTTTTCCATAGCGTTGTTCAACATTCAGTAAACTCGATGAAGGTTCGAGTGTGCAAGCTTATAATTTTGGCTGCGACAAAGTTCTTGGAGGGGTGATAAAAGTATGCCAACCTACTGTATTATACCTATTAAACTACGATTATAATAATGGCTAGCACTTGTTCACTGAAGCTGTGTAATCTGCGTACGAGTTCACGCCACGTCATCCGCTCAACGCCGAGAAGTTGGATATAAAACGAGGACATGTAGGTCGTCATAATTGAAAAACTTTTATTGCCACTAAATTGCAGGGATTCCAGTAATATATGGCTCAATTGGCGTATCTTTAAATAAAACAACATGTAGACTCTTTAGAGAACTACGCCAATAGTACTTGCGCTGTCAGTGTTCTCAATGTATTTGCAAGGAAAAAATGTATCGCCGATTGAGCAAGGTTCACTTTATTTTCTAATCTATTTTTTACGTAGTGAAAAAATACTAATAAACGCAATTTCCGCCCAACAAGAAAAAGAAGAAAAAGATTGATTTATAAGAATATAAAACAAATCCTGGTGGAGTTGTTTTGATTATATAGCCACACTGCCTAATCATTGCCGGATGAATTGAGTTTTTGATTGCACTTTTTTACACGATTAAAAACAGAATGAATCTTTTGTGACAAGGTAATCATCCCTTTCCACTTATAAAGCAATTAACACATATAGCAAGAAAAAAATGTTTGTTTTTCCGTCTATCAATGGGTATGTGCTAACCACCCCCTCTCTAATTAACGGTTCTTACTAAAAGTGTTTTCTTACTTGATGTCAAGCACAAAAGAACACTTCAAATTCAATAGAAGATACATCCAAGGCGACTAAACTGTTGAGCTGTCTCGACCTAGTACACAGCAGTAATCCGAATTTAGTTACCCCTCAAATATTTTCATTAGAAGCTGAAGAATGCATCGCTCAGTACTTATCAGGAGCTTCATCTCGCTCAGTTGTGACGCTAGCAATTGAAGTGCTTACGTTAGCCGCCAGAGGCTTGACGCAAACGCTGACGTGACACATATTTGATAGCCTGCCATTTTGTCATGGCTGCGTAACATAACAGAGAAACTGCATAAAAATAATGCCTGACATTTCCCCCAGTTCAAGTCACTAATGGGGGTATTTTTGTTCAACCTCAATCGCGTGCCTGTTTTATGACGGGTGTTCGATCAAACGTTTCCTCAAGGACTAACAACAGTGAGAGATTAGAATTCCTGATTATTTATAAGGAACATTTTGGTGCCATTTTTTGGTCCGCAATTACTGTTGTTGTCGTCAAGTGAAGGCATGTAGACAGAAGAGTCCCGATCAACGTCAACTAATTGGAAAGACTATTTTGAAGATGTTCGCTAACGGTCAGACACAGAAAGATCGCAGGCGATTATATGGAAGTTGTGAAGTTGTTTTTCTTTATAGTGCATAAATGTAAATCTTAAAATGTATTTATTAACTGCGCTTGTGCCGAACAAGGAGGCTTGGCACGTTCGGAATTTTTTTATGGCGTCTGGCGATAAAACTAAAACCAACAGTAAATGCTCCTTTACTTGCTTTGTCAGAATGGTGTGAAGGCTAACTGCTTTGTGGTAGCGGCTGACGGTCAATATAGGCTGTTCATCAGGTATTTAGGTACGTCCACATCTCAAGGGTTGGTGGTGCTTTCACAAACAGAAATGAGTCAACTGTAGCATTCAATTTTAAGGGTGTCTAATGACGTGAGCTCGGTTCTGAGAGTTACAAAGAAAACTTCGCGTTACCATAACCACGTCTGTAACCGTCGTGACACGTTATTTTATGCAAAATCGATATCAGGTTGCGGGATCTCCGCCACTGGAGCCAACCTTTTTGTTGTATTGTATTTGTTGTACCACTCTTCGGGAGGAGTGCCATGATAATTCAAATTGAATGTAGAGTATGTTTCTATCAAAAATAGGGACGTTATTTAGGCTCATTTATGAGGCGCTTAGACTTCCAAGACACCATAAGTATTTACAGTGCCTTGAAGCTTTCTTCACTTCATCCGTTCATGCTTAGTTGCGTTTTTCTGTGTAAATTCATAGTCGCATTTATTGCAGAGTATCTGAGTGCAATAATCGTTTAAAAAAGGTATAAAGAATACAATGAGGGTTGTTTGATTCTGGCTCGCGGTGTAGAGAACTAAAAGCAAGAAATACAAATTATCATATTATTATGCAGATAAGGTGAATATTGTAACGCGCACACACATAAACTCGCGTACGTATATCCTTTACTGTAACCAGCATTAGTTACATATTTTTTTTAAACTTAAATGCAATACATAATGTTTCCTTGCAAATTCCCGTTCCGTGGCCACTGACTAAATGCAAGGCATTTTGTTTAAATATAGTGGTTAGGAATTGTCAAGCTTCCGCATATATATATATATATACAGGGTGTTTTTTTTTAAGCTTAACAGATTTGTTTAAACAAAGCTGTGAAAGTTACACTTATGCCGCTTGTGGAGGTGAGTTATACGGCCAGGGGGACATATTATAGGGGGCTAATCATAATGATCAGTCAGCTAATTACTTAACATTCGTTAATTAACGTTTTAATTAATAAAAATAGACATATGGTTCCAATTAGAAACTTGCTCAGCGTCATCGAAAACCCCTAAATCAGACATTTTCAGAAACACTTTGAGCGCGTGAGAAGCGTAGTAGTGAACTGAAGTTACCGCTCGTGGAGCAGGTACAAAGCTAGAGGTTGCGATAAGGCGCCCGCGCGATTTTTCAGTCTCTTATCTAGCCCCAGCCTTGTACCTGCTCCACGAGTGGTAACTTTGGTGCACTACTACGCTTCCCACGCGCTCAAAGTCTTTCTGAAAATGACTGAATTCTGGGTTTTTGATGACGCTGAGCAAGTTTCTAATTGGAACCATATGTCTATTTTCATTAATTAAAAAGTTAATTAACGAATTTTAATTAATTAGCCGACTGATCATTACGATTAGCCCCCTATAATATGTCCCCCTGGCCGTATAACTCACCTCCACAAGTGGCATAAGTGTAACTTTCACGGCTTTTATTAAACAAATCTGTTAAGCTTAAAAAAACACCCTGTATATATATATATATATATATATATATATATATATATATATATATATATATATACTCTACGATATTCTCAAACTGCCGCATTCGGAAAATTATTATTTTATGTTGTCCGGGCAGCAATTTGTTTCCGGTCATATGCCTCGCCGTCCTACGGAAACTCATATTAACCAACTATCAATCCAGAGAAGGACACAGAATTTCAATTAGTATTGCGTGCACCCCTCTCCCTTTTTTATTATTTTAGAAACTAATATTTTGCGGAGCCATGCAATAATGCGTCACTTCAAGAGGAACGAGAACACATATCTTAAAAAAGGGAGTCTGCATCGGATCCTACATAGCGCCGATGATCAGTGATCTATTTCTCGCACATCACGACAGATTACTCAAAAAGGGCCAAGACCCCTCAAGAGTGGCAAAAGTGTTTCGCTGCTCAGATGACTTCTTACTACTCCTAGACATAAACGAACAAGACTTCCCGAACGCAGTTTCCAGAGTGCTCTCCAGTTTTGAAACTTGTTTAGATCCGATAAGGATAACAAATGAGCTTCCTGGACGAAAACCTCTAATATTTCTGAACCCTCTTTTTTCCTACCATGTATGTTGGTCATATAAATCCTGGAGAAAAAACCACTCCTTAATTATAGTTCGGTTCGTTCTAAGTTAGAAAAAGGGGTATAGTGAATGAGTGCTTAAAAAACTCTGAAGTCAGTCCCGCCCACATTCAGTCAAAGTAAGCTTTGCAGCAGAAGTATCGAGAATACAGAAAGCGGGTTACTCATCACATCTTTTAAACTCAATGGCTGAAAGCCTCCTAAACAAATAAAAACATGTGAAACGACATTTCGCAAATCACGAGACAGGAACAGAAACCAAAGGCCGGCAAATATATCCTACATTCACAACAGATCCCATACCTTTAAGAAGATTGGCAACCGAGGAAATATTAATGTTGTGTTCTCGGCACCCCAGAAGCTCTGGGGTTTATGCAAAAATAGTTAACTCTATACCAAAATCCAATACAAGCTGCACAAAAAAACATAAAACTCCTTACATCCCTATCTCAGAAGGAGTGGTTTATTCCTTCCACCTTTCATGTGGCAAACTTTACGTTGGTCAAACAGGAAGATGCGTTAACTACCGATAAAGAAAAGACAACATCAGAGCACCCAGTTTGAGACTTCTAGACATTCACTGCCGCAACTGCGAATGCCCAGCCAACTTCAATGACTGCTCCGTAATCAGCAAGACTCATCACCGACTCACAATAGAAATGATCGAAGCGGCAAGTATCGTGAAGCAGTGTGACACATGGTTTAGCAATACAATGTCACTTTCCAAGAAGGAGTTTTACCTAGACTTCACTCGAAAGTAAGAAGTGCGTTCGTCTGTGAAATAATTTATAAGAGGACGAAATACCACGTATAATATGTTGCCTCACTTAGCAGCAAAAAGAAAACAACGAAGTGTGATAACAATATTTCTTTTTTCCTTTCTTAATTCCTATCGTTGTAAAGGAAGAAGACAAAACTACAAATCAGAGTTGATAGTTCAGTGCGACGTGTTAGGTTCCTTTCGGTGTGCGAGTGGTCAGAGTGCGTTAGTTATCTTTTGCACTGTTAACCTTAAGGTTTGGCTAGCCAAACCTTAAGGGTAATGCCAAACCTTAATGTTAACAGGTAACAGTTCTTATCAAAGAAGTGCATTTCTGCATTTGGTTCTTAAACATTTAAGAAGTTGGGACCATGCAAGAATATAATACTGGGTATTTATCACCAATGTCTATGATCTAGACAGTAATGATAAATGAACAACATATGCTAAAATATCTAGACTCTAGATGTTTTAGCATCTGTTGTTTATTGCTAATAATGTTAAATGTGCTTCTTCGTTTTAAATGCTTGATCAAAGTTAGTTTTTTTTTTAATATGTTTGTGTGCTCATTATAAATGACCACACCAAAGTTTAACATAACATTTTTTTTTTTCATACGTACCCCATATGACTAACGCCCCAGCCCGCAGTGCGTACATAAGTTAAAATTTAGAGAATGATAATTACCCTGTCTGGAAGTAATGTTTTTGTTCGAGTGTATTTTATGGTTCTCTGAGAAAACTTTAATGTCGCCATCCATATAGGCTTTTCTTACTAGACGTGCAGTTCTTATCAATTCTATAAACATATTATCTTTCTCAGGAAGGTTCCTATGCAATTTAAATGATGAAAAGTAATTTTCTTATGAAAAGTTCAATCCCTCTTCCCCATTGCACATAGAAATGGCCTCTTGCTTATTTATGGTTCAAGGCTTGCCATGTTCTATCTTTTTTGTGCAAGTATTTTTTATGTTGGAGTTTGAAAAGTGTTTTAGTTTGTTACCACATCTCCGCAATAGCGCTTCTGTGCCTGTAACTTTACCTGAGAATAAAATCATGAGGGATACGGCCGCTATTTTGCAAAATCAGATGAAAACAAGCCTCCAATACAATTGGAGAGATTTGTGAGTCTTTTCGTGGGCGGGGTTATTGAAGAATAAAATTTGCATTCAAGCGGCTGAAAACAAAAGGTGGCCCCGGGACCTTGCATACGGTTAAAACTGGTATTGCTGATATCACGCGTATATCACCCAGATACATGGTGCGTGAATGCGGGTTGAGACTCAGTGGGGCATAGCCTAGAGTGAATAAAGACGGGGAACAACGCTCGCATACTCGTGCTACAGTGGCAAATTCAAGGAGAAGGAATCTGAAGTTTACATATAAATTGAAAGAGTGAGATATAAATATTAAACAGGCTCAGTAGTATATTTGTTAAATGGGAGCCTGGTGCCATTCAAAGCAAGAAGTGAGGCTTTTGTGATCATCTTTGTGAATAATGATCGTATACTTTATATTGTATATGTGACACATTCAGGTTGTTGATAGCGTGTTGATTGGGAACCCCTGCTTTTATGGGATGTTGCTAAAAAGGAGATATTTCTTCGCGTAAAAATATTTAGAGGTTGAAACGTAATAATCGGGCTTAGTTTCAATTTTGTATAATTTAGAGATAAATGAGATTTGATAGTTTAATATAAAGGTAGATATGAAGATCCCACATCCCGTGCATTGCACAGCCTCATAGCACACCTATTGTTTCATTTTGCCGCAAGCATAAGGTTAATGAAAAAAAAAAAAATAAAGTTATGACGAGACTAAAAAAAAGCACGAACTAGGTATGTCTTTATCGATTGATGTTTCTTTTTTTTTTTGCAGCACTCGCATTATAATTGTGGCAAGGTTCTTTAGGGTGAAATATAGACAAGATACAATATCCTTCGTTTTTCTTAGAACATGTATTTACAAAAAAATCAAGAGTTCATACCAATCAATGAATAAATCAACCAATCATCTTATTTTTTCAAGTCAAATGCAAATTCGAATTGAACGGTCTGCTGGCACAAAAGGCAAACAAGTTGCCCTGACGAGGTACCAGCGGCCAGTAAGAACGGCAAAATCCAGCGGCAAATCCAAAAAAAAAAAGAATCCGCGCATGCAGAAACCTAGAGCAACACAATATCGTAATAACACTCAGACATCATACAAGGTAAAAAAAAAAATTACATATGCGTACAAACAACACCAGGAAGCACAATAAATCACCCCGCCCGCCCTTAGACATTGTCAGGGAGTGAGAGAGAAGAAACACGATCTGAAAATAAGACAGCAAAACACTGGCCTATAAAGTACACTATGTAAAAATGAGTATAAGCTTGAAGTACATAATATAAAGTACATAGTGTAAAAATGAGTATAATGCGTGTGTAGTAAAAGCATTACACGATTAAAAAATACCATATATTCTACGGTCGTCCGTCAAAAAGACAATCTAAAAGAGTGACAAATAATAATGGTCAGGAAAAAAACTCCTTGCCCATAAGTCACCTTTAAAAAAAGAAAATTTATTTAAATAAATGAAATAAAGAGATACACAACAGTCACCATGTCTTTAAACAACCATGCGCAGCAGCGGGTCTCGTGTCTGGAGCGGTCGTTGTCGGCCCACGGTCGTGGCTGGCAGTCAGGAGCGGGAGCGGCTGGCTTCCGTCGATGACCCAAGAGTCACCGCACCATGTGCTCTCGCAGCAGAAAGCCGGTCAGCGTAGATTTCCATGCGCTGCCCTCACTGAACAAGGCTGCTGGTCAGAGAGCAGGAGCGAGCAGCCGATTGTCCTGGTCAGTGGTGTCGTTCCGTTCTTGCACGTTCTCCCGGCCAATCCTTCGCACGCTATTCGTGCAGGCACTACCCATCTCTGCTCTTCTTCGTCGTCTTCCCTTGACCCTCCGAGCCGATTCATGGGTTGAATTGCATTTCTTCTTTTGCACCCTGAGTCATATCATTACAATATTATTTATTTGATAAGTTAAAAAGAAAAATCGGAGATCTATCAAGCTACTAAGGAAACTTGGACATAACACATGCGACCGAGGGTTCAAGAAAACCGCTTTAAGAAATTCCTTACCTTAGACAAGAACAAAACGTGTTGCATAGTGATTATTTTATCTTATATGTCTAGCTTATCTAAGATATCTCGCGCCCACATATTCATACATTTAGGCCAGTTTTTACTGTAGGCAAATAATTATGAGACCGAAACCCCGTGGCGTGGAGCATTTGAAAATAAGCAACACCAACAGAATGTACAAAACTGAAGAAAAATATATTTATGCCTGTAAGTCTCAATAATGTTGGCGTGAGTCCAAACCTTTGTTGAATAGAAATATTGGTACGTTAAATAGGGCTAAGTGGGACATGATGTTGCAAAGCACGAGATTAGAAACAAAAGTATGGCATGTGAACTTCATAATTTAGAAACAATACCTAGAGCAAAAAATTATTCCCGCCTTAGTGTTTGGCTGTAGCTCATAGACAGAGACCACCGCGCCCGAAACATAAGAGTCTCAAACAGTCTGGTAGCAACAGCGTTCGTAGCCGGGTGTGTTCAGGTAAGGACGGGCATGGTGGTGTCATGGCTATTTTCTGTTTTTGATAAAAATGTTAATATGAGGTAGCGAAACCTGTCCACACAACGGGACAGACTTTTTGTGAGAAAAATCGCATTCGAGAAAAGGATGAAAAAAAAGGAAGACATTTACAATCCCCTTTAACGCCGTATTAGAGCGCAGCTATTGAGGAGGAGGAGGAGGGGAAGGAACGGAGAGGAGAGATTTTCCCGCTAAATTTAGCCGGAAAATTTTCCTCTAAATTTAGCGGGAAAATGTGTTCGTTAAATTTAGCGGGGAATTTTTTCCCGCTAAATCAAGAGAGTAATTGTTTCCACTAGATTTAGCGGTGACTTTTTTCAGCTAGATTTAGCGGAAATGTTTTCCTCTAAATAGAGTGGGGAATGTTTCCCGCTATATTTGGCGGGAAAATCGTTACTTTAAATTTAGCGGGGAATTTTTTTCGCAAAACTTAGCGAGGATATTTTTCCGCTAAATTTAGCGAGAAAAATCTGCCGCTAAATTTAGCGGGGAAATTTTTCCGCTAAATTTAGCGGGGAATTTTCTCCACTAAATTAGCGGGAAATTGTTTCCGCTAAATTTTGTGGGGAACGTTTCCCGATAAATTTAGCGGGGAAACTTTTCCATTAAATCTAGCGAGGAAATTTTCCCGGTAAATTCAGCGGGGAAATTTACCCATAATGCAACGCGCGGTGACGTCACGAGTGACGTCACTCGTGACCCTCGTGACGTCACACGTGACGTCACGTGTGACGTCATTAGGGGAAATGTTCCATAATGCAACGCGTGGTTACGCCGAGGCCGACGCCGACGCCGCTCAAGCCGGAAACGGGCGCCTAAGAGCTGCACTCCATAAACGATTTTTCCAACTGCGCGATGACGCAATTTTGAAAGCCGGAGGAATAAACAGTTCAATTTCTACACTGTAGTTGGTTTTACGTTTAATGCACGCGTACTTTTCTGCCAGAATGAATTAAAGTTAGCTTATATGAGCATATAATTCAAGCAAAATAAAATGCCAAACATGGCTTCCGGAGCAAACCTTGCATAAGGAGGCATTTTTCGGCGAATTTATAAGTCGCTTTAATTTTATATCCTAAAGCTTAAACTTTTTGTATCGAGTGTTTCTTGCGTTTTGAACTTTTAAGAAATTGATTAGCATTCTACAGTTGAAAGTGCTTTCTGCATTGCGCCCGGAAATTTCGACAAAATAAAAAAAATAAAAATTCTGTGATATTGGCGCAGCCACAAAAAAAAAATAAGTTTCGATCTTTTTTTAAAAAAATTCTATCCGATGGGCTCTAGATGACCCGTAATTACAAATCTGAAACGACATGTTGCATTATTCTGATTTTTAAAAAAAATGTACAACCATGTCGTAGTCTCATGAATTACCGCTTCAGTCTTAACGACGAGTGGTACACAAGTGACGCAAGCCACAGTATCCGTACTTGGTCATACTAATGCCCAGCCGCCATGAAGCACCATAAAAACTTGGTTTCATCGCTGATGTGGCTGATATTGCCGATAAAAACTGAACGTTTCGGCGCGTACGACCCTTATTAGGTTGTTATACTTGGCTGGGTACATGATCATTGTGCTACCATTTCAAGTTTGTACTTTAATATCCGTACCGGGGTGACAAAATAATTTGATTCGTATTTCTGGTCACCACTCGAAAGCTTGCTGGTAAATTCTTTGATTCATCTCTCTAGGCATCACTTGGAACTAGCGACATTGCGGAAGCGTCTGCCCCAAACGATGGCGAGCGTGGCTAGGGCGGAATGATAACAGGTTATGTCTCGGAAAACAATGGCGAATTAGTAAAAATCAAGGTTGAATTAGAGGGGATTTAGGTAGCGCAAGCGGTTCAGCGTCATTGGCAGCAGCCAAGTGTGCTCTAGGGCGCTACTCAAGTCGCTTCAAAAGGATATCTTGCGACGCCTCATACGCGATCAGAAAAGTCATGATATGTGACTGGCTCGAGACGGGCAACACAGGTATTGATCTGGGGAGATAGTTTTATGAAATTTTCAGAGGGTCATAGAGTTAAAAATCCTGCAGATGTTTATTTGCAGTTAGAACACTCTTTGTGAGAATCAGCCAGCGCCGCCACCGAATGCCGCTAGCCGTCATACGCGCACAGGTTGGTGGTTCACTATAAAGTGAAAAGAAGGAAAGATCTGCTGACGAGACGACCGGGCTACACCGTGGTGAGGTCTTGCCAATAAAGAGGACGTAAATGAAGTTTTTAAACATCGGGATTTTAATTAGAACGATAATTTAAATAGAAACATAAATAATACAATTGGGTTCACAAGTACGAAAACGTGGCAATAAATAGTCCTTGCACTTCACCCTGACGGTGCGCGGGCGGCAAAATGGAAAAAATGCCTAGCTAATACACAAAAGAAAAACAATTACTAGACAACTGAAAGCTGAACTACAAAATTGCTGAATTACTACCAACCAGGCTTCAATACTGAGGAGCTAGCGGGTGGAGGGAGTGTCTAATTTGTCATTTTCCGGGAGTTAAGGCCTTTTCCTTATCATTGTCCGAAGGGAGTGGTACCGGTGGATTCCACGGCGGGCCAGTTGGCAGCTCGATGAGGCCAGCCACACACTCTCACACGCACACAGTTCTTGCGAAGGATTTCCCAGCACGGACCTGACCCGCCACCGTCGCTTTTCCCGGGCTCAATCCGCTTTTTCGCAGATCGAATCTCACGGCTCCAAGTCCAGAGCCGACTTCATGTTTACACCGGTCGCATTCTGTGCGAGACGAAAAGAACGTGGTTGGAAGCGCGATATATCAATTAAGTTGCAGGAAGGCCTTCGAACCGTTTGTCCCGAGGGGTCTTGTTTATATCGAAGGGCGTAGGAGCTTGGAAAATGTGATGTACGCCTGGTTCGGTCTCCGGGTAATTTGACGACAGCAGCCTCTAATATATCATGGCGGAGCCAGACTTTGTGACACAAGCAATCTGCTAGAACGCGTTCAGGGGACCCAGGGTTTCTTCCACTCAGAGTCCGCGCTGCGTGCCACGTACAAACAATTCTCCTGATCTGATTTTATATATTGCTACATATGAAGGGATTGGATTCCAGGCACCCTCTTGGCGTCCTTCCACTCTAGTTTTTTTTCGTTCTCGAAATGCCTCAAGCTCGCTATGTAGAGCAAGGAGACGTTTTTCATTTTTTTTTTCAGTGCCTGTACAAACCCACGTGCAGCTTGTATGGCGTCAGTGGAAGGCGCCCGCAAATTTTTCAGGGTGGCTTGATGTCTTACAAGCCCCCCTACCTCGTCGCATGCATTCTTGCCGCGCCCTGTTGCCAAAAAGATCCACTTCGTCGTCTGCAGCTCACTGCACTGCAACTCGTGAAGTTGGTACCGCTTCTTAGAATGGGCGACCGCTCCTTCGCTAACGTAAGGTAGGCAAGAGTACATTGGTGGGTTGTCCTCGAGGTGTGCCCTACTTTTTGACAAGGCCAAGCATGGATGCGCAGAGTCATGAGTTAGATCGTCGCAAATAGCGGCATAGCTCTGCGTCGAATTTCTTGACGTTACAACGCATGTAAAGATGCTGATTTGCTTCTTCCAACGGTAGGTTTCTACCTCGTTCACAAGCACCATGGTTCAATTCTCGGTAAAGTCAAAGTAGAAAGCAATAGCACCCCTTTCATAAGACGGCTTCTCCTAATGTATTTCCTTTGCTTGCACGCGTCATAGGTAGTTGTGGGCAGAGCCGTATATGTAGAGAGTTTGGTCAATGGGAGGCGCGGGCAGAGCCAGGGTGTGCGCCAGAATCGGAAAGAGGGCTTGGCATGCTCTATTGACCAACCAGAAGCCGAAAAGAATCCCCTGGCGGTGGTAGCGAGAAACAGTTCTGATCAAAGGTCTATGTTCGTTTATAGTGTTAATAAGCGCGTAAGAGTGCAATGTAGTAACTCTTTGTGGTTGAAAATAGGGTGCACGTGATGTTTTGATCATGATCATGCAGAAAGATGTAAGAAACGAATGCGCCGCTCAACTCTGTTTTGCTCGGACAAAGTGTGACCGCTCGGACGGCAGATTCCCGGCCCTCGGCGCTTGGCGTACGAATTATATCGATCGTTCCGCTAGTCGCACTCTTCCACCATCATTTTGGATGAGCGTGATTGAAACATCACGTGTACCATATTTTCAGTCATCGAGAGTTACTCCAATGCAGTTATCAGGTTTGTTTCTTGCAACCACCGCCAGGGCATTATTTCCGGCTTCTGGTTGGTCACATTCGAATTTCTGAAGACGCCCTGGAACACGCCCAGCCCGCTTTCGGCCAATGGCGCCTCCTCATTTGTCTCCTATACTTCCCAACGAATGGCCAAACTCTCTACATATACGGCTCTGGTTGTGGGGGATTCACTTCATTACAGAATTTCCATGTTCCTTGATGAACGCTGCGGCCGTCAGCGTCTTATTAATTAACTCCCCCGATTACCATGTGGCGAAGACTACCACCTCACCATGTACAATATAGAATTTTTCTGATATCAATTCTTTCGCTCTTTGGAACTGGTCACACTTGCCGAGGAAGCAAGGGGAAGTAGGCTGCCGACATAAACATACAGCCTGCACATCTTCCGCAGAAAGTGAATCCCCTGTCGTATTTTCAGCCCCACGAGAGATAGCTGGAAGTTTGCACCGCAGGTACTAACACACACCTCCCGGCGTTAAAACACTTGACCCACTGAGGTTGCAAAGATATAAGCTTTTTGAGCCAATCGCAGAGCTGGGGTGGGCCAGTTTGTGGACGCGGTATGCTTCGCGCAGGGACCGGGTCGTGAAGCGTTTTGGAACCCAGTAGGTCTCTGCCTTTATTTTCACGCGCACATCTTTCCTACCGGTGCTTTGCCTTGAGCAATCCTGCTCGTCCTTTTTGTAGCATGCAAGCACTGCATTAAAGGGGCCATGAAACGAATTTTGGGCTGGGATAAATGATTTTAAATTAGGACTTTACTAATCGCATATCGTTTAGTTGGCCAAAAGAAAACGGGTAGATAGTCAACAGCCAGCTTTTCGGTACGAACATTTGAAAATATAGCGGACTATTTTCTACCTTCTTTCCTTCGACAGCTCTCCGCTTTTTCACTATGATACATCCCCGGTTCCCAAAGCGCGTCAGCGGTACCAACCTGACGTCAGCCGAGCCCAGCGTACGCATTGGACACGAGAACTGCGTCAGTTGGACGTATGCGTTCGTCAACAATAAATCCGTTGACGAATATTCGATTCGCGTTCGTGGCCAATGAGTGCCCTGACGGAACTTATCGTCACTCGGGAATGACAAGTTCGATGGTGTGCATAAAAAGCACGGTGGAAGCTAGGAGTCATCGCACCGGTGCCGAAGAATGTCACGACAGCGTGATTTCACAATTCGCATTTGAGTTGAGGATTAAAGCTAAGGAGGAAGAAGTAGGAAAATCGTTTCATGACCCCTTTAACATCCTCTTCACCAACCTTACACCTAGTGTAGGGCTCCATTGAAGACCACACTCATCCCGCATCAGTGAGCTTCTTCGCCTTCTGTATGACATACTTTGTTGACTCGGGGACGAGGCCATGCGCGTCCTTTACAGTCAGGTGCGGTGGCAACAACGTTAACACCTGGCAGCGTCCCTGGATGAAGCGCACTTGCCGTAAGCTGAGCGCAGGTTCTTTTTCCAGCTCATTCAGCTGTCGCATTTGTCAGGAGACACCTACGATTGAAAGACAGGAGCCGTTTTTGGAGCCTTCTCCAGTGTCGTACAGAGCGCGAATTCCAGTTCGAATTTCTATCACAACTGCTGTGGTGCTCTCCACCTCCTTTCGTTTTACATATGACATTCTGAGGCCTTTTCGTAAAGTGCTTGGTGGTCTTAGCGGCGACATAACTGAGGGGGCACCGATGACCGCGTTAATGCTTTTCACGATCTTCTCTGCTGTTTGAAAACTGTCAAGCGTTGATCTTGACTGTTCTCTGATGTTTTCGACACTTCTTATAAGCTTTTGAATGCAGTTCTCGAACAAGAAGTCGTTTTCATGCACCTCTGCCTCGGGAATTCAGTACTTTCTGGACAGTGGCAAAACGCAAGTCGCTGGCAGGACGACAATTTCGTTGGATTTTGATCTTCACTGTATGCCTGTTTGAATCGACCGCACAAAAGTATCGTCTTAGAAATGACGCCATGAGAAAGGCTCACGCGCTGATGACGACGCAAGTTATTCGTAGATTTCAGAAGGGATTAAAAGAAAAGACAAACTGAAGTCACCCTTCGTGGAATTGAGTGTGCCTGCCTTGCGCCAAGAAATTTGGCGAGCCGGAGCTTTCCCTTAAAAGTGGCTTGCCTTTTAGGTGGGTCGTTCGAGCAGCAGCTTGCGAGGGAAGCTTCCTTTGTTTAGAACTCAGATGCTGATTCTTGCTTGGAGTGTCCCCTGACGTGCGTTGGAGTCGCGTGGTCGTTTGAAAGTACCTAGCTCATCACGGCCGTGCGTTGATGGGTGGTCCCAATAAGAGATTTGGAACGTGCTGACTGTCCAACGTACTACCGCAAACAGCGCTTTGAAATGTCGTTGGTGCCACTTTCCCCAGGAACCCTTCGCAAAAAAAAATCTTAATGTACTCTGGAGCGTACACAACTGAAGATCCGAGCATCAAGCAACTTTCGTACATTCGGACAGTCTTCTAGCACCGGCAAAACTCCCCAGGAGCCCATGCACTCCCCTTCTCGCCCCCCCCCCCCCCACCCTCTGTTCTCCGTATTTATTCTTCCGTATGAAGGGGCTACTGTGCCACCGCACAAGGAAGGACTCTGTTGTTTGTTTACCATCGCCACACGCCCGGCCGGTTATGTCTACAATGCGCAGGGGTGCCACCGGTGTCGCGTGTCGCCGCCACGAGTCGGTGAGATCCGATCGCCTTTGCACGAGAGGATGTAAACTTCGGCCTCACTTTCTGCCATGGGGGTGGTGAGGAAGAGGAGGGGGGGGGGGGGGGGGGAGAGGGAAGGCTTCCACATATTTTTTTGGCAGGTCTGCATTAAAAAACACTTGTTTTTCTTCGGCGCCGTCTTCAATTACGCTCCGGCTTGGGGTCCAGCTACGCCATGAGTTAGAGTGCTATAGTTTACCACCGGCCTAACCTTCCGTTCACGCCACGCCCTTCATCGGTCGGACCAAAAGCTTCTGTAGCATCGCTCGGCCGTAGTGGTGCCTAGAACTACGAATCAAATTATTTTGTCAGCCAAGTACTCATATTAAAGTACTAACCTGATAAGGTAACACGATGAGCATCTAACCAGCCAACTATAACACACTAATTGGGATCGGACGCGCCGTAAAGTTGAGTATTTATTGGCAATATTAGACACATCAGCGATGAAAACGAGTTCACATGTTATTGGGAGAGTGCTTCATGGCGCCTGGGCATTAATATTACCAAGTACGGATACTGTTGCATGCTTCGCTCGTGTACCACTAGTCGTTAAGACAGAAACGCTTTAGCGGTAATTGATGCGACCACGAACTGGTTACACATTTTTTTTTAAACAAAATAATGCAAAATGTTTTTCAGGTGTGTAATTAGCACTCATCAAGGGCCAATCGGGTAAAATTTAAAGAAAATCGAGAATGATCTTTTTTTTTTTTTTTTTTAATTGCTGCACGAATTCGCAAAATTGTGACTTTTTCGATTTCGACGCAATTTCCGAGCGCAATGCAGAAATCACGTTCAACAGTGGAACGCTAATTAAGTTGTTAAAAGTTCACAAAGCATGAAACACTCGACACAAAAAGTTTCAGCTTTAGAGTATAAATTTAGAGCAACTTAAAAATACGCCAAAAAATGCCTCATTATGTTAGATTTGCTCCAGAAGCCAAGCTTGATTTTTTTTATTTCGCTTGATATATATCCTCAAATAATTAAATCTAACTACTTCTGACTGAAAGGTGTGCGTACATTAAACGTAAAATGTTTACAATGCAGAAAGGTGATTTGTTATTCCCCTGGCCTTCAAATGTGCGTCATTGCGCAGTTGGAAAAATCGTTTTTTTTTTTTTTTAACTTTCTCTCGAATGCGATTTTTTTCACGAATACAAGGAAAAATCTTGCAAAAGTAAGGCCTGCAGGTTTTGCTACCTCATATATAAATTTAATTGAAAGCAGAAAAATTAGGAATATGACACCACCACGACCGTCCTTATCTGAACAGACCCAGCCAGAGAATGAAAGGATTCGAGCCAGCACCAGCCACCCTGCAACTGTCACTTTGCTGCAATTATACCTTCCAAAACAAGAAGCAACCTTGCAGGTTACCGAGACTGTTTTGAGGGCGATCTTCGCGGAGGACGTGGTGGCGTTTAAAAAAAAAGCGTTCAAGAATTGAGTTTCTTTGAGAAGGAACAGGTGAACACCACCATTTCGTCCTTCATGGGTGGAACTGGAACAGAAGCTAGAATAATTTAAGCGAAAACGATGCAGAATTTTATGCTTAATGATGTAATGAATACTTGAATATGACTTGCAGGTCGTGATACTTTTCCATAAAAATTACTATATTTGAATGGAATTTCGGCTTCAATCTATTTACCTGGATTACAACCTATTCTGAGAATGATAAATGTTTTCCTTTTTGCATTTAAAAGGTCTGTGTTGTTTACCTTTTTAATATGAAGGTTATCTCAACATATATTTATTCTGATTCAAAAGTATGTATGTAATTCGATATGAATGAGCTAAATAAAATATGTTACTATTTTCGTGGGGCTAATGAAAAAAATAATTGTTTAAAATCAAGGAATTTGAAAAGGTAGTAAAAGAAACGATAAAGTAAGCATGGTGCTGCCGTTGGTTCCTCTGGTTCTTGAAGACACATACACAAATATAAACCCTGTATTCACAAGACAAATGTGATTTTTTTGTGGTTTTCCAAGCAAGTGCTTTTCGTATTTCAAAGTGCATTTCATTCTATCGTTACTCAGTTCAGCAGACCGGCGCAGCTCACTTCATTCACTCAAGTCACTATCATTGTTCCAAATGACACTCTGTTTCTTGAAAGATTGACGTCCTACGAGGCCTAATCGCTTAGATATAATACCTCAGGCGCATGAAAATCGATAAGTTGTCTGCGTAAGGAAGAACGTTGGATGTAAAAATGCGAAAAAATAGGATTTTAAGACTTTGTAACCAGAGGTCTTAGTTCTCATTACGTAATAATAGTCGAGCTTTTTACTGATGGCTTTCGCAAGCAAGAGTTTTGCATACTCGTCCTGATATCTTCGCGATTGGTGCAAATCACATGTTAGTATCCCTTTTACAACATGCCAACAAAACTCTTCGGCAACAAATAAAACAAGAATAAAAATTAAAGAATATAATCCGTGAGCTTGGTCGCCAAACAAATTTGTTGAATTGGGAGTTACGCAAGGCTGGCTATCCTGACTCAATTGCGTGGAGGTTTGCAGATACCGAATAGGCTTCGATTTCAGCCTGCGCTTACGACCGCCTTTGAACAGCTTTTTTTTTTCAGGCGCCGGCACGCTGTGGACAAACCGCGTTGTACTTTGCTGCGGGGTTCCGAAATGGCCGACGCTGACATTGGAACATTGATTTGGAGACTTTCGTAACGGTGGAAACTAATTCGTTTAGATGGTTGCGGCGCTACAGCGTGGCAGTTTCAGTTTGTGTGTCGATTCGCAGTGACCCGTGCACTCCCCTTTGTCCTGAGGGGATTACGACTTTTTTATATTGCTGCTCGTGTATTTTCTGTTAAACGTTGCGGTTTTTTGACGCGACTTTATAAAATGCCATATCCAACAGACACACCCGAAGTAAGATTGAGTTAAAATAATCAATATTTTGAGCAAATAGCTGTCGATTGTGCTGACATTCTCTATTTAGGTTTGCTTTTTTATTTTATTTTCTCTGGAAGGAGAGACAATTTTGTTTCACAGAAGACACACTAGACGCAAACAAACAGGCTCATATAATATAGACAAATAAACGCTTAAAATATCAACACGGAGAGGTTTTGTTTCTGACGTTTTAAAACCTGAGTAACGGTTGTAATGTATTATTATTATTTTTATCCTCTTCAATCATTTCACCAAATTAAGGACTTGTTGCGTAATATTTTTCAGTGCCTCAACTTCTATAGCTTTGATTCTGAGAAACGGTCAATTGGAGAAGAGGAGATATATTTCACCGCTTGTATTTTCTGTGGCTTGCCATTTGTTAGCCGTTCTTGGAACTGCGCGAAGATACAAGCTGTTGCTATTAAAAGAAACGAGGGCATAACCAATGAGTGTTAAACCATTGTCGATCAAAAGAGAACCGATTTTGCTAATAGTATTTCCCTTTCGAGGCAAGTACTGCGTTGGCGAATAAATAAATTTACCTTAGTATTGTGTTTTTTTTTATCAACTTTCGCTAATACATAAAGAGGAGTAGAACCACGGTTTCACTAATTAAAACAAGTATTAGGCACTACCATGAGCGCCATTCATTTCTTGTTCAATGTTCTTGTGACAAAACTTGCACAGAAGTATACTATACTCATGCGAATGTTTACCAGATGCATCCCTTTCGAAAAAAGTTGTGGAAAGACCTTCCACACCCCAGCTGGTTAAACGAGTGGATATCCAACCGAGGTCAATGACGGTAAGTGATTAAAAAAGTTCCTCTTCCGGAAATAAATCACACTGTATTTCCAAACTTCAATGCCTAACGCCACTTTAAAATCTCAAAGCAGCGAAACTAAAAAACAACAAAAAAAAAGATATTGGTTTTAGAACATTGCAAATGAGCGCTTAAAAACGGAGGCATTATAGAACCGCATCAAATAGTGGGCTAATTTTCTAGAAACTGTTCGCCAGCGGGCAAACCGACAGTAATTGTTTTTCGTGAGACAGCGAGAAGCTTGACATAGATATACTTAGCGAATCTAGCATACCTAGCACCTTTTGACTAGTGATACAAACCCAGCAGTGTAGATACATGCATAAACGTTTTAAATATGATTTGTTATGTTCTTTGACTTGAAATTGACCGGAAGTATATAATTGGAAAGCTTAAATGACTCTATTTGTCAGTTGAAGCGGCCTCTCTGGAGTGGGGTACTCTGTACAAATTTACAGACACTATTAACTTTTTTACACTATAGGCTGAAAAGCTGAATTTTATTACGGCAACTCGAACATTTCGACAAGTAGGAAGAGAAGTGTTCAATTTAGAAATTTATATTCTGGAATAGATCATAATAATGTAATACAAATTATCTAGCATACTTCAATCCGCGCACTTGTCATGGCTACACTCATTAAAACAAGACCCATGAAATAGCTTCTTTAAATATAATATCTCGATTTAAACATGCTAAAATGGTTACAAATTGTGCCGGGAGTCGTAGCATTTCTCAAAAACTGGGCTAGCGCAGTATTCGGGCTATTAATGGCGGCTTTTTTGCGTACACAACCTTCCGTCGGAGCGCATTATGCAAAAAGTGCGACTTATATGCGTTTTTCTTTTTCTGCAAGTTTCAAACGTAACTGCTCCTATTTCCCGCGCGAATTATATTTTTTGTTGGATTCGTTAACAAGAATATTGAAACGGGGTCGTGCATCTATTCCTATAACAATACACATACGCAGGCTTTATAATACAGTTTTGCCGCACGGAACATTCAAATATTTAAATATTGCGACTTATACGACGATGCGAAATATGAATTCGCAAATAATCTCAACTTTCAAACTCAAGTGTCTCATCGGATCGCATCAAAACTTGCTATGCCGAGGGTCAGAAACAACGCCACAAACTTGTAGCCCTCAATCAAAATAAAAACATTGCACATGCTACCTGTCTCTGTTCGCATTTCGTGTCGTTTCTAATAATAATCCAAATTACATACACTCAAAACAAGACTCGGTGTGGAATTGTAGTTAATTAACCAAATTGTTTCAGTCGACATGGCGCAATGAGGGTATTTTAATCTGGAAAACAGCCCACAAATATTAACCCCATAACCAGTTATTTTTTGTGTTACTGTTTTATGCTTAAATAACGTTTTATTTAGAGTAATATATTTAGGTACTGTCACAAATACTCTATATTGGATGATATCCTTTCTTTTCACATTCCGAGATGCGAAATTGCGAGGAAAAGGCGAGGTGTAAAGACTTGGAGAGGACTGCTTGCATTCCTAATTGCTGATAAGACCTCAGACGGCCCCTGGTGAAGACGCCATAACCACGGAATGCTGAAGCCGATAATATAATTATGATTCCAACGCCTAGCTTGACTTCCTTGCACCCATCGGTCATTGATCCTATCTCAGCCAACTTTATATTCTTCCCCAAGCAGAGCTGCACAGAGGCGAACATGTGAAACCGGAAACACAATCGTGTGAAAGCACACAGGCAAAAACGCAAAATCCGACGCGCACGTCGAAGCAGAACACGGAGGCTCGCATAATCCCATTTCGCTTGTAAAGAAAGAAAAGAAAAAGACATCTACGCACGAGGAGGTATTAGTTCCGCTAAATAAATGTTCTCTTATCTCGCCGTCATCACGCATGTTATTATAAAAAAAAAAAAAAAAAAACTTTCGGGCATTTGGTGCAGAGTATGTTTGGCGATGTGTATATTTTGTTTTTATCTGCAACCACGAGAGGAGGAGGTCACGACGTGTGTGTTAGCGGAAGTTGTGATGTGCTCATCAGCGGGCATCAAACATGGCGCCACTGATTGCATGAAATGATGGACCCTCAGTCGGGAGTCTGCGGTATCGAGGTACATTAGTGTATTATTAACTATTTGAGGGCGGTGAGTATAGGCAGGTTGTCTCTACCAAGATCATAAAGAGGTTTGAGCTCTGCTTCTTTCACTTACGTCACAAGAATGTGATGAAAGTTTTCAATGACCTTATTCCTATCCAAATATAAAATATATATATATTATTTTAGTCAGTAAACTTTGATGCTTTGATACGCTGACAACCTCAAGTACTGAAAGATTGGCATTAAGATGGTTTCAAGGACAGCTTTCTAGAATCCCTAAGAATATGTCCGAGATAAAAGAAACTCTTTAGCGAGAACAAACAACCAGCCTTGGCGGACGCCAAGAATTGCAAAAAAAAACCTACAACTTTGCAAAATAATTACCTAATAAGAGCTAATTAATTTTCTAATTAAAAAAGTGTGATCTCAATGAGAACCTCGCTAAATATCATCGAAAAACATTATATCAACTCAATATGAAATATATAAAGCCGAAACAGCAATTTACGACAATCTAAAAAAAAAAAAGCACTTACTTTTCACGCGTTTTTAGGTTTCGGTTTCTTATCGAAGCGCAGCTTTGCGCCCCCGGTCTTGCTGCCCGGTCCTCGCAGCGCGAAGCCATCACCTGGCCTCCACCATAGGATGGAAGGAAGTCCCATGTCTGTATCGGTCACTGGGGAGCAGGACCACGGGCGCGGAATGGCGCTCCAATAAGAAACCAAAACCTAGAAACGCGCCCAAATTGAGCGTTTTTAATGGAACGTCATAAAAGGTTTCCCTGCCTTATATATTTCTAAAAAAAAACGTTCAGCCTTTTCACTCTCGTGAAGAAGGAAGACCAGCGGAGCTGTACTCGATACACTGCCGCAACCCGCACGCACCCGATTCCCGCTTCTTCTCGTCCGACACGCCGCCGATCGTGGATACGTCTCCGGCGAACCCGAGTCGGTCGCACACGGCGCACGTGACGCCAAACGGGTTCTCCACGAACTCCCGCCGGAACCTCGCCGTCGCACCCGGGAACTGTTCAGCCGGCGTGGAGCGCTGTCGTCGCCGGGCCTCGCGCTTGCGCTTGGCCTCCGTGAAACGATCGTCGTCCGTGGCGTTGGCCCGCCGGCGCCCTTTACATCGCTGGTTCTGTTCTCGGCGGCGGCTTTCCAGGCAAGCGATGTGCTCTTAGGCAAGGGAGTCTGAAGCGCTGGATCCTTACAAAAAACTGTGATGCTTTTCTGTTGAAAGGCTGTTGGAAAAAGTCATCAGAGGATATAAAATGTCAATAGCTTTTCATCTGACTTACTCTAGCTTTTCTGTTGACTTTCTTTTGAATATTGACCCACTTTGTAATAAGAAAGTCAACAGACTTTCTGTAGCCTCCAAGTTGCTTTTTTGTAGCTTTTCAATAGAAATGCTACAGCTTTTCAACTGAAATGCTACAGAATATTAAAAAGAAAGAAATGCTTTACTCCTTAGATATTCATTCAACAAAGTTTCGGAAGCTTACTGTGGCTTTCTACTCTCCTCCAAATTGGCTGCCGCAAAATGACGTAAAAAAACGCGATCTTTTTTATGCTTTATTAGTATGTTACTAAATCAGTAAATGTTAGTAAATTCTGTGGTATTTGAAGGCACAACTACATATATCCCAGAACTACACATTAGAAACGAACACAAACACAAACACCATGAAGCACTCACCACCTGAATCGCACTCTCATTGACTGCTCCAGAGCATTATATAGCCTACATATTGAAGGTGATCATTTGGCCGGTGACCACCTTAGCACTTATTGAGGTTCCATTTCTTTGATCTACTGGACAGCGAAGATCCTGGTTGAACTACAGATCGGCCTCACCTACGCGCGCGGTTGCAGGTTAAGCCGGTGTCAAACTTGCTGCCCTCTTAATACCCATAAAAAAACGATGTTCATGTTTATGCAGGGTAACATCGGTCAGCCTTTTAGGGGGGGCGTCACTGGTTTACTCTATAGATAAGATATTTAGCAAGCGCAGTAGGTCTGCAAGCCTGGGTCTTTCAACGTACATCACGCAGTAATGATACACCTGCGAAGGTACGCCGCTACGATGCTTATTCAAATTGGAACGGGGAGGGGTGGGTATCAAACTTAGGATTTCTGGGCTCTGCTGCGCGAGCTTTCGCTCCACGTTCTTCAAGCTGCAGTGCGCAAATATGCTCGTCCACCCATCCCCCTAAAATAACTTTAGACATTGGAAACCAAATTTTAAATTGCGACACCAATTTTTGTAAAATACCGCACGAGCTTCAGTTGGAATTCATACCAATCACTTATTACTTATTTTTGCTTTCACACTTGAATTTCCATAAAATAAAACGGCATCAACTTCCCAAGATTTCTAGGTTTTACATGATAAGCGAATTCTACTCAATCTGGTTGGTTGTGAAAGCGTGATTGGCTATATAGCCTAAGAAAGTTATTACTTCTGGAGGCTAACGAAAGAGATAACGATAGACATAGAACCCCAGACTACTTCGATGATCCTCCAAAGTGTGAAGCAAGCGCCCTCCACCTAAATCCGCAGAAAAAAATGAGAGTCGGCGAAAACCAAAACAACAACAAAAAAACCTACAAATGAAATGACGACCGCACAAACCTCACCGGAACAGGAAAGAGGAGGCCTTGAGGGGCGGCAACCATTCGTCTCTTTCTGGCGTGAACCGGATGAGGATGGTCTCCTTCCCTTCGCCGAGTCTCATTTCTCCTCACCTGCGAAGTTTACGACTCCCGTTTTTTTTATTTTTTTTTATTTTTGCCAAGTCCATTAAATTTGACACAGACCAGAATGAAGTTGGTTTCAGCCTTGTGGTCGCTCGATTTTGTATTTTTAGTAGACGTGGAACTAGGCTCCCGAGTGGCGTACTTGTACCCAAAATGTAAGATTCCTCTTTATATTTTTTGTAATGTTCTTTATTTTTAGTTAGACGGAATGGCCATCCGATGGACACGACGAAATCTCAATCTGCTGCGACATGAGCTTTGAGGGAACAGCATCAGCGTACCGTGTTATATCAGTCTCCCTCATAATGCTCTATACTTTTCGTCTTTTTTGCCATCTTTAAAACAAATTACAGCCAAAAAAATAGCAAATTAACTTTATGAACTGCAGAAGTAGAGACATTTTGGGGACAGTCTGTTTGTACCCATTTTAGTAGTGTAGCCGTGCCGACAGCTTAAGAATGGCAGGGTGTGACTTACCACGTCCACAGTTCTCGTTCGGTGATTTATTTCTTGGTGTTATCATTCGGCTAATGCAGCAAACTTGACTGGCTGTGGATCATTACTATAAAGTGCGGGATCATCCTGCACGGAGCTCAGAAGAACGCCCTGCATTTCTTATGTTGTCGGTGACCTTAACTATAGTCACGAAAGCTTAAATAACGCAGGGCATGGCTTGTGCCGCGTGTACCTAAAGTACCTTGTGCCGCGTGTACCTAAAGTTTCTGTTGTACCTGCAGTTGTTCTACGTGTGGACTTGAAAGAGACAACCGTCGCTAGCTGTTATTTCCACAGCTAGCGAGACCACTCGAAGTGCACCCAGTAGTCAGTTTTACTTCGTCACCGGTACTGTGAACCTGAACTTCGTGCTCCGAGAAAGCGCTACAAAACAACGTTGACACTAAGACCACAAGTACATTCTTTAAAAAAAAATCACAATTTGAGAGGACATTACTATTTTATGTGCTGATCGTTTTGGCAGACTTCGGTTCTCACTCTTGTCAATGGTGCTTAAAAAATTGCAGCGATTGCCTTCGAATGCTCGCGTTTCGTGCTTCGTTATTTGTTAGGCACTTGTATCCCCAAAATGCCGCACTCGAGCATCGCGACGTTTTTTTTTTCTCTCTTCGATTAAAAAAAAGGTATTCGCGAATCATTGCTTATCGCCGTTCGTATATATGTCAAAATGCAAACAAAGTTATATTTATAAAAATAGATTACAATGTATTTTTGAAAAGAAAGAACCCAGTTTTCCAGCCCACGTAAATAAATTACGCATCGCAGGAGCCTGCAACGCCGCGGGAATGAGACACTAGATGTCTTAAAAAAACTCGAAACGTTTTTTTTTTTTTAACATGACTTTACTTGGACCAGACATGAAAGGAAAAGGCAAAACTATTCTATGAACCGACGTCCACCTAAGACTAATAGAGTCAACGCAAGAAACGACGTTGTTGAAGCGTTTAGGTTGTTTTTTTTTTCAGTGAAAACTAATTTGTTAGCAAGAAAGAAAACATTATTCCCTTTCTTGATGCCGAGTTTTTTGTTTTTTTTTTCTCCAATTATTTGAATGCGACATGCATGCACATGTCATTTCTTGTTTTGAAGATGCTATGTTTAGGTGGACGCTGGCTCAAAAAACAGTTTTCTCTTTCTTTTTAAATATTTTGTTTAAGGTAACGTGAAGTTACCTGAATCAGACTGAATCAGCCCCAAATCAGCCTCCTGTGAGGCTTAGCTTATTTGTGCGCGCAGGAAAACACTGTTCCTTTTTCTCAGAAACATCCAGTACTACCTTTCGTATTGTGGGAAATAAGCACCGAAGGAACACGAACCAAGAGTAGAGTAACAACGGCACAGGGCGCAGTCTCAACTGAATTTATTTACACAACTGAAAATAAATTCAGTTGAGAGAGCGCCCTGTGTCGTTGTTATTCTACTCTTGGTCCGTGTTCCTTCCGTGCGTATTTCCCATGATGTACCAACTGGCCCATCTAAGCACTTTATTCCTTTCCTATTGGCCGAATTTGGTATAAAAAATTGTAATTTTACATTTATATCTTTAGCGTTCAAAAAGTCAGGTTAATCGTAATGCTTGACAAGCTGTTTAATAATTGAAAAGTAAAGACATTGTTGTGCAATTTATATCTCATAAATAAGGGTTTGCAACAGAAGTGAGTTCACAAGATATACGAGTGTTTTTGTTACCTAATTATTATTCTTGCATCAATTGGCGTACTAAAGAAAGCAGATGTACGCAAACTACAAAATCTGCCGCCTTCAGATATGTTTCTTGGTCTTCTACACTATGCACTTTATTTTAGAGCGCAGCTCTTAGGCGCCCGTTTCCGGCCTGAGCGGCGTCGCCGACGCCGTCGCGTCGGCGTAACCGCGCGGTGCATTATGGGTCAATTTCTCCGCTAAATCTAGCCGAAAAATTTCCCCGGTATATCAAGCGGAAAAATTTCCCCGCTAAATCTAACGGAAAAATTTCCCCGCTAAATTTAGCGGAAAAATTTCCACCACAAAATCTAGCGCGAACTTTTCCCAACTAAATTGTAGCGAAAAAATTCTCCACTAAATTTAGCGGACAATTTCCCCGCTAAATCTAGCAAAAATTTCCCCGCTAAATTTTGCTGGGAAATTTCCGCAGAAATTTTTCCGATAAATTTTGCGGGGAAATGTTTCGCTAAATTTAGCGGGAAAGTTTTTTGGCTAGATTTAGTGGGGAAATTTTTTCCGCTAATTTAGCGGCGAAATTTTCCGCTAGATTTAGCGGGGGAATTGTCCCGCTATATCTAGCGGGGAAACTTTTTTGGCTAGATTTAGGTGGGGAAATTTTTCCGCTAAATTTAGCGGCGAAATGTTTTCGCTAAATTTAGCGGGGAAAGTTTTTGGCTAGATTTAGTGGGGAAATTTTTTCCGCTAAATTTAGCGGCGAAATTTTCCGCTAGATTTAGCGGGGGAATTTTTTCCGCTAGATTTACCGGGGAAACTTATGCGCTAAATTTAGCGGGGAAAATTTTCCGCTAGATTTAGCGGGGAAATATTACCGCTAAATTTAGCGGGAAATTTTTCCGCTAAATTTAGCGGGGAAAAATTTTCCGCTAGATTTAGCGGGGAAATTGTCCCGCTATATCTAGCGGGGAAACTTTTTTGGCTAGATTTAGTGGGGAAATTTTTGGCGCTAAATTTAGCGGCGAAATGTTTTCGCTAGATTTAGCGGGGTAATTTTTCCGCTAGATTTACCGGGGAAATTTTACCGCTAGTACGGGGAAATTTTTCCGCTAAACTTAGCGGGGAAATTTTTCTGCTAGATTTAGCGGGGAAATTGTCCCGCTATATCTAGTGGGGAAACTTTTTTGTTAAATCTAACGGAAATATTTCCCCGCAAAATCTAGCGGAAAAAATTTCCCCGCTAAATCTAGCGGAAAAAATTCCCCGCGAGATTTAGCGGAAAATTTCCCCGCTAAATTTAGCGGAAACTTTCCTCGCTAAATTTAGCAGAACGTTTTTTCCCTAGATGTGAGGCGAGCAGGAGAGGAGGAGGGGCATAGCCTCCTCTCCGTACCTTCCCCTCCCCCTCAAGAGCTGCGCTCTAATTCGGCATTACAGGGAGTTGTAAACGGCTTTCATTTTTTAGAGCGCAGCTTTAGGCGCCCGTTTCCGGCTTGAGCGGCGTCTCCGTCTCCGTCGGCGTAACCGTGCGGTGCATGATGGGTAAATTTCCCCGCTAAATTTAGCGTAAAATTTTTCCGCTAAATCTAGCGGAAAAATTTCCCCGGTATATCAAGCGGAAAAATTTCCCCGCTAAATCTAACGGAAAAATTTCCCCGCTAAATTTAGCGGAAAAATTTCCCCACAAAATCTAGCGCGAAACTTTTCCCAACTAAATTTAGCGAAAAAATTTCCCCGCTAAATTTAGCGGAACAATTTCCCCGCTAAATCTAGCGGAAAAATTTCCCCGCTAAATTTTGCGGGAGAATTTTCCGCAGAAATTTTTCCGATAAATTTTGCGGGGAAATGTTTTCGCTAAATTTAGCGGGGAAAGTTTTTTGGCTAGATTTAGTGGGGAAATTTTTCCGCTAAATTTAGCGGCGAAATTTTTCCGCTAGATTTAGCGGGGGAATTGTCCCGCTATATCTAGCGGGGAAACTTTTTTGGCTAGATTTAGTGGGGAAATTTTTCCGCTAAATTTAGCGGCGAAATGTTTTCGCTAAATTTAGCGGGGAAAGTTTTTTGGCTAGATTTAGTGGGGAAATTTTTCCGCTAAATTTAGCGGCGAAATTTTTCCGCTAGATTTAGCGGGGGAATTTTTCCGCTAGATTTACCGGGGAAACTTATGCGCTAAATTTAGCGGGGAAAATTTTCCGCTAGATTTAGCGGGGAAATATTACCGCTAAATTTAGCGGGGAAATTTTTCCGCTAAATTTAGCGGGGAAAAATTTCCGCTAGATTTAGCGGGGAAATTGTCCCGCTATATCTAGCGGGGAAACTTTTTTGGCTAGATTTAGTGGGGAAATTTTTGCGCTAAATTTAGCGGCGAAATGTTTTCGCTAGATTTAGCGGGGTAATTTTTCCGCTAGATTTACCGGGGAAATTTTACCGCTAAATTTAGCGGGGAAATTTTTCCGCTAAACTTAGCGGGGAAATTTTTCTGCTAGATTTAGCGGGGAAATTGTCCCGCTATATCTAGTGGGGAAACTTTTTTGTTAAATCTAACGGAAATATTTCCCCGCAAAATCTAGCGGAAAAAATTTCCCCGCTAAATCTAGCGGAAAAAATTCCCCGCGAGATTTAGCGGAAAATTTCCCCGCTAAATTTAGCGGAAACTTTTCCTCGCTAAATTTAGCAGAACGTTTTTCCCTAGATGTGAGGCGAGCAGGAGAGGAGGAGGGGCATAGCCTCCTCTCCGTACCTTCCCCTCCCCCTCAAGAGCTGCGCTCTAATTCGGCATTACAGGGAGTTGTAAACGGCTTTCATTTTTTAGAGCGCAGCTTTAGGCGCCCGTTTCCGGCTTGAGCGGCGTCGCTGTCTCCGTCGGCGTAACCGTGCGGTGCATGATGGGTAAATTTCCCCGCTAAATTTAGCGTAAAATTTTTCCCGCTAAATCTAGCGGATAATTTGCCCCGCTAAATGTAGCGGGAAATTTTCCCCGCTAAATCTGGCGGAAAATTTTCCCCGCTAAATTTAGCAGAAAATTTTCCCCACTAAATCTAGCGGAAAAATTTCCCCGCCCCCCCACCCTCGAGGTCGCGTGACCCCCCCCCCCCGCGTGCCTTCCCCTGCTCCTCAAGAGCTGCGCTCTAATTCGGCGTACAGGGAGTTGTAAACGGCTTTCACTTTTTTTCTTTGTTAAAAAAAAACACAAAAAAAGAAAGATAAAGTCTAAAGGGAACGATCGACCTGTCTGATTAACGCAAGTTTTTCTGCTTTACACATTGGAAAGGGAACTCAATTGTTAGGCTCCGAATTTCCCGGGAGGCCTGTCTGCACCCCGAAATATGCAAATTCGCATTCGAAGACGCGAAGAAACTCTCAACTGAAATTCTAAAACAAAAAGAATTGACAGCGAGGGCAAACCCATGTCGCGCGACCCACGATCGTGTGTTTCATTTGTATGAAAAAAAAAATGTTTTAAATTAAATTGCATTTTTATTGTGAATGGTATTCTCGGTGTGAAGTCCATATAAAAAAGAACGGCAATGAGGCACACGTTTGGTTTAAGAAAAACTCATTGCTGTCGAAAATAAACTTTACTGCAGACCGTTCATGAATGTCTTGTTTCGTTTTTTGTTTTTTTTTGTTCTTTACAATTTATGAATTTTTACCTAACCCCTATTGCGATACAAGGATACAAATTCTGCTTAATATAATTCGCTCAGGATTTTTGTTTTTAATCTACAGAGTATCCTGATATAGTTTAACTGGTGATTTTGCGTAAGGCTGTTTGTTTGCAAGGTTGTCTAAGAGTTGAAAAATTTGTGAACTGTTCGCGGCGCCTTATTAACCATAGATGAAAACAAAAAAAAAACACTCTTTATTTTATAATTAAGGCTCTGAACCTATTAGAAAAAACGCAGTATATTCACAGATGATGCAAATTAGTGGCGCTGATATGGGAACGTGTAACTTACAGCGAATCCCTTCGATGTGGTTGGTGGTTGTACAGTAAAACGCATGCAAATGTCGAGTCATTGAATTTTGTTTTCATGATATGGAAAAATAAAGTAAAAGGTTTGTTTTGCATCACCTTTAGGATTAAAACACACAAATTCAGGTAACATTTTGGTGTCTATTATTGAAAAAAGCGTAATGTGTGCAGTTATAGATAATTCTTATTATTGCAAGTGTTCACGCATTATACAAACGACACCTCCGAATAAACCATGCCAAGAAACGAATGACAAAAACTGAACACGGAAATGGATGAAAGGTGGTAAGACACTGATCGACTCGATTGTTTGCAATGATTGATTATTCACATATTCTAAGCGCTATAAAAAAAAAACAGTGTTACAAACACTCATGCGTCTCGACGAAAACCTCGAAGAATATTGCAGTCACAACGTCACGACCCCGGCCCATTCAGCAGACAAGGGCCGAGAGGGCTGTCCGTAGTTTCTAAAAGTCTTGGTGCATTATTCGATTTGGACATGAAGCCCGGAAGAGCGATCATTTCCCTTACTGTTCGTGTCTTGTGGAATGCATTCCCTTCGCTGTGCGCATCCTTCTCTTGAAGGAGCGCCAGTTTAATCGGTGATGTGTCGTGGCTTGTGGATAAAAGCCCAGCGTCTATTAAGTTAGCGTTTTCTGCACGTAATTTAATTATGCTTTATTTATTACAACAAGAACCGCTTTTGAACAAAAACGGCATCCTCAGCGTTTTTTTTTCTCTTTTTTTTTGTCAAGGTCAAGCACATCGAGTCTGAAAGCTGCTCATCTTTCTTTATTTTTATTTAATTACTTGTTTTTCATTTCTTTCTGAAAATGCAAAACGTTCAAATGCACTCGACTATAAAAACAAAACAAATTTTATGCTGCTTATAATTTCATGAGAATATGGTATGTATATTCTAACTCGTGCCTTGAAGATCCGACACGCTATCCCTCTGCAACTGAGCGCACAACCTGTATTTTTTATTAATATTTATCGTTATTTGTTACTTATTTCTTTTTCTATTTGACGTGCAGCACACAATTAGTACACAAATTATATAAAAATCAAAACGTGATACATTTTATTGCAAGCCTTTTCAGAGCCATCGCCAGTAGGCCTATTCTATTGTACAAGCGCCCGCTACGGCTCAGGAATTAAAAAAAAAAAGCTGCTTCTCCAAAAGTGTTAGTTTACAGTAAATCCTCAAAAGTACACGCCAACAATTTTTAAAAGGGAATTTTTTAACGAAGGAAGTATACTACCATTGTTAAGCAAACACAAATCAGAAATAAAAGATCCTGTTCTCTCTAGAGCACTTATTTATTACTCTCCCGAGAAAAGAAGTGACACATTTTGCTATTATTCGTTTCAGCATAACCCGGCAAACAGAGAATATTACGGTCTCCGTCAGTCAATCAGATCGAAAGAGCAGAGCACGCGACTGCTCTCCACGGGAAAAAGCGCAGTCTGGCGGTACGATGTAACTCACCTCATTCTGACGCGCTAATTGACTCGCTGAGGCTTTAGGTTCCCTCGTTTGCCAATTTATCGTGACACGGAGTATAAGCTTGTGCGACGACGTTTGGCCATGCCAATAATAGCATCAGAGCGGCCGAGGCGAGCGCATAAATGTACGACAAACCGGAGTCCCGAATAATTTTTTCGAGAGTTTAAATCTCTGAACTATCTGTTCGCTCGTCCAATTTGAACGCCTCTAAGGAATCTCTCTCTATCTCTCTCTCTCTTTATATATATATATATATATATATATATATATATAGGGTGCTTAAGTCACCAGGCTTGATCTAAAATGGACCGTGAAAATCGGCGCCTGCATGAAGCGATCTAAACGTGTCGCCAAAGGTGCATTTGACAGGTCGGCTTGTTGTTGTAAATTTACAAAGCGTAGCTCCCTTTCTGGAAGAAGATAGGGCCAAGAAACTTGCCCTGGTCAACGGAGGACGGCGACGCAGACGACCGAATCGAGTTGCGGGCGCGTTTGGCTCGCGTATTGATTGATGGCGTCGGGAACAGCCTCCGAAGGTGTAGCGGACCAGCGAAAGAAAGCAGATGACATGCAGACGAGATCCGCGGCCAGTAAAATCGCCGTCATTATGCAAACGCGTTTTTTTTCTTTAAGTTTTGCTTCTATTATCCGCATTAATTTTAAACCAAAGGTACTTGAAAAAAAAAAGAAAAGATTACGTTCGTTTTGATAAACCACGGTTGTAGCAAGCAGTCTCGATAAGGAGGTAGCGCCCTCTATCAATACGAGCTCCAAACGTACCCCACCATCGACTAGGTCATGTGCGTCGGAGCACGCCGTTGACCCTGGCAAGTTTCTCGGCCATATTTTTACGGAAAGAAAGCTACGCTTTTCTATATATATATCCAAGTAAAAGACAAAAGAAACTGTGGTTTAATATACGCAAAATCAAATAATTCTTTATATTTCCGTAGTAAATAATAAAGCAATCCGACCATCTACAAGACACGAGCACCTTCTCCACAATGCATATTGACTGCTTAAGGTCAAGATTCTGAGATAGAATACTCCGTGTCACTTCAAATCCGACCGCGACCGAGGCTACGATTAGACGGAGCCTATCAAGCAGCGCCAATGGGGCATCATCAGTGGCGTCACAAGGGGGGGGGGCTAACCGCCCCGGGTGCAGCGCTCAGGGGGGTGCCGCGGCGGGCCACAAGAGCGGGGGGGGGGGGGGGGGTGAGTCAAGGCTGGCCACGCGAAAGCGGATGGAAGGGGGGGCGGGGGGGAGTCGCGGCCGGCCACGCGAGAGCGGGGGATTTGGGGGGGGGGGGGGGGGGGGGTTGTCACGGCGGGTTACCGCCCCGGGTGCCGGTGACCTTCGGGACGCCACTTGGCATCATCATTTGGCTCATCGCTTTTCTGCCTTTTCTGGCACCGACTAAACCAGTCACGCGCTGTAAAATGTTCGACGATGTTGTGCTTTAGCTTTTCCGTGATTAGTTCATCCGGTAAATGTGAATCCAGAAAAAAAAAAAAAAAGATCGACAAGTGCTTTGGCATTGTACTTTTGGGGCAGTTTGATTGACTTCATCGGTTCGTACCGTGGAGCAAAGAAAGAATTGGAGTGTTGGCTGTTTTACGTATTTACCTTCGTTTTATTTTTACAAATGCTATGTGGTTTACTGTATTTTTGTTTTTTTTGCGAGGTTGGGAGTAGGAATGGGGCGACGGCAAGCGCTGCTGGGTTGTCTTATCAGGAAGAGACAATTGGACGTCCGGTAAATAGAAATCGCCCTGCGGGCATCGTAGGGTTGTGCCAGTCCTCTCGTTTATGGGAACTCTTAGTTCGGGCGGCGTGGGTGATTATCCCTTTATTCCTTTTTTGCAGAGCGGTGACCTCGTTCCAGTTTCCCTCTCTCCTCCCTACATTGTTCAATAAGACATTTGAACAATGTTCGCCTTGCGCTACGAGGCGTTGAACTCTTGTCCTATTTTTCTTTTGTTTTTAATCTGGGTGTTTCTTAGCTAACTTCTCGTCTTGCTTGAATTATACGGGAATACTCTTAGGAGCAAAATAGGTGCAATACAAACGACAATGATATGATGGAGGTATATGGTACGGTAAAAGCTTACTTTCAACTTGGCGAAGAGAGCGGAATCCGCGTGAGATGTTCCTTCTTAAGATAAAACCAAGAGACACATTACGATTTCTAATTAATTCCACGCATAATTCATATTTAATCGTCAAGCACAGCGTTACGTAAAATTTGTGTTCAGCGGATATTGGGGTACACTTACTGATTAGCGAGAAAACAATGTTGCGTAGAATACTGTCTGCGGTTTGTTTCCATCCGTTTATTTTTATAGATACATTTTTTTTCAAGTTTTGTGCATTTGATTTATTATGGTTCTCCATAGTTCACATTTGCGAAAAGCTTACTTGCTGCCGACCGAATTCGCTACGCCAAAAACGACCGTGCCGTTCGCACATGTCGAAGCCTGCCGTGCCTGCATGCATCCGGTCTCTCGCGGATGCGACGGGACTTCAAGCTACAGCTTTTTCAGAGATTTGGGAATATCAGGGTACTTCCCATTTGCACACGCCGCGTTCAACCGTCCGTGTGCGATGGTAGTACCTGCTTCAATAGCCGCAATATGCAGGAGTAGTGAACGAAAAAAAAACTAGCAAAAACAAAGTGTGTCAAAGACGACCTCTGGCCATGCAGCGTTTGAAAACTCGTTCTCTCTTGCCTATTTTTGTCAGTAATTTACTACTACGAGTAACAACGTAGGTAAAAGTGCGCAATGGAGCAAGAATGTCCGATATATTGTCTCGGCGATTCGAAAATTCAGCAAATAAACAACGGGCCAGAGGAAGACTATAGGTGTCTATGTACCGCTCATGGTTAATTTTAAGCCTCGTTAATTCCACAGATATTACTTCTGGGAACTCCCCTTGTTGTTCCGGTATTTTTCGTCGTTGGGATAGTTAAATCTTTGGTATGAACGAGCATCTCTGCCGACAGGGGGAGACCAACAAGACGGCGGCATCGCCATAATTTGGAAACTCCGGCAACTCCTTATCCAGCAACTCAGGGAGCATAGAATGACTCGGCCGGGACGTATCGTCAAAGAACGACATTTCCTTCATGCGTTCTCATTGGCTGCGAAATGCGGTATCGCTTTCGGTGCGATAAGTCTGTTTGCGGAGGAATTGTCTTCATCGCTGAATATTCCACTGACGGGGATAGGATTTCGCCTCCCGGCGCCACAACCCGCAAGTGTGAACCAGCCATAACGCCGAAATAGCCCTGTTTTTAAATCAAGGTACGTGAAGAATGTCTTCGCTAATTTCAATATGGCACTAATCTGAAAACATTAATGTGAAGGAACGACGCCGCAATATTTGCTTATACATTCGTTTAAAAAAAAGTTACAAGCAAAGGTCATAAAGCGGGTTGATGAGTAAATTCTAAAAAAAAGGGGTAGAGCGCACAACTGTAGTGGGAGTAAGTGTTTGTCACATATGCACCCTGTGTGAAGGCACAAAACCACTTGTTGCAACATGGACGCACTAAAGTGCAAGTAGTGGTCGTAACCTTCCGCCTGAATTAAACCGAAAGCTGCAATCACAAGCTCATAGCTTTGAAAAGTAGGAAGCGGTGCATTGAATCATATCCCAAAGCTGCAAGCTCGTGTTTCTAGTGGCCGCAGAATTATATAGGCCAGTCACAATCAACGCTTCTAGTATTTTCAAAAAAGTTTGATCCGGCTTATTTTCATGACCAAACGTATAAACAAAGGCAATGTGCACCCTAACTTGGTGCTTTGAATCAGACCTTTACAGCTTGGGACCATGTGCTTAAACCATTTGGTTTATGAGCGTGGTCATCTTGATAATACATTAATATCCTAAGCCTATCTTAGTCAAATGTCCTGGCTGAGAGCTTTCAATGTATGCATATATGATAATACCTGTATACAAATACTCAGCAAAAACAAAAATAAAACAGCCTTTTATTGGTTTATAATCTCCTTCCAATTTACTTCCTATAAGAGGACTGAGCTTCCTTGGATCATGCTCATTGGTCAAAGCAACGTATTATAAAATCATAGAAGAACTTAAATCATGAATTTCATTTATAGTAACGTTCTTTGTCATCTGTAAATGTATGGCGCTGCATCACGTTTCTCCAGAAAACTCCTGTGGCCAACTTTACCTGAATCCTTAAGAGGAAACAAAGACCTTGGCAATTAGTAAAATATGTTCGAGACAACTGGAAAATCAGTATCAGCTGACAAATGAGGAAACCAAACATAAATACCCGTTTAGGATGCAAGAGGGGGAGGTAATCTGACACATGAATTTAATTCAAATAATATATCTATTCCTAACAATTTATTCGAAGAGATGCACTGCAATCCTACAGCAGGTCACTTATAAGCGTCAAAATACAATTTGCAATACAGCCTGGAAACAAAGCAAATCACACCCTTACTTCGATTCACCTCTCGGCCAACTGAAAAGCCAAAATGAGTGCTTAATGTCAGATTCAAGCAGTTTCTCCAGTCGCAACCTCTGTGTCGTGTATGGAGGCTCCATTACAAAATTTCTTTCTCAGCCACGATGATTATTCGCAAGCTCCGACCTTGACCGCTGGCTTCGGCTCAATGAATTTGCATACTTCATACTGAGAGGGAGTTCTTGAGATATCCAAAGACTTAAAAATTAACGGAAAAAAATGCAGGTCATGCGCTCACCCATAAACTGCTGGCAGGCTGAACACGCAACATATAAATGACGGTACCAAAACGATATTGGGTCATGTATAGGAACTGAAATCACGGTTATATCAGTTCAGTCTCAGTTTTCATTTTAATTTTTATTACTGGCAATTCAGCTACCAAAACCAGATTACATTCAGTTCCAGTCAAAAATCTAAAACGGTATGTGAAGAGGGAGCTTGTGGAAAACCTCAGAACGGCGTGCCGACGTTTCACTAGGGGACAACTTCTTCAGGTCAGTTATAGTGCAGCCACAAAAATGCTTCAAGAAAAATAAATATTAAACGTCTACTATGTTTTCACAAAATGTTTTACTCAGATACTAAACAAGTCTCCAAGGGTACGAGGTGCGAATGCACAATGTGTCCAGGATTGTCAACCAGAAACTCTGTGTTCTGAATTCACCATGGATAAAATAGATTACTCTCAACAACTTAATTGCAAATATTGTATTGCAAGGAAAGCAGAGTAAGCTATAATAAAAAATCAGCTAATTGATTTATTCTGCGTCATTATTGGAGGTAGAGTAAGACTCGGCCAACTACACGGTGAAGCCATTGGACGTTGACTTCGTTGTACCTGTGAGCAAAGTAAGAGCATCATTTTTACTCTGCTTTAGTTTTCAGCCAAATAAAACGATACAATGGCCTGCAACAACCTTTTCAGTGTGACGTGCAGGTAGCTGAACTGAACGGTAAACGCCTCTCCTTTTTAGTCATTTCACTGAGGCCAGACCTCAAATATTGCCGCGCGCGCAGCTGACCAAGTAGGCAGCGCACTCGTGGCCTAACGGTTATCGCGTTTGCCTTTCACCCAGAAAGCCAGGGTTCGATTCCTGGCCGCGGGGACGCATTTGACTCTAATGTGATGTTCTGGTAAATTCGATAACCGTGTTGTTGATTTGAGGTTAGAATGTTATACACGCCGAACCTTCTACGTCGATTGTTCCAGAAGCCCACGGGTTTACAAAAAAATTGCGGTGGCTTAGCTCGGCTATGCCAGGATGTACGTAGTGTGAGCTTATGCGCACAAAATGAGAGGGGCTATCAAGCAGCTTCGGTGCAGCGTGAGACGTCGCTACTGCGCAACGGAGGCACACAGCTGGGCACGCGGCGGCGCTAGTGCGTCTGCCACAGCTATGACGTCAATCCTCTGGAATGCGAAGACCGGCGAAGCGCGCGCGGTGGCGGCGGAGCCCGCGGCGGCGGCGGCTCCGGCACGCCAGCTGTGCGCCGTGTGACGTCACTGCTCCTCGCGCTTGCGCAGCACGGTGCACGGCTCATTATACTAGCCACGCGAAACTGCTCAACCTCGGCCAGTGTAGCTCACGCTACAAAAGGCCTGATTCCGGCTTGACACGCGGAGCCGGAGCCGAAGAGTCAGTTTCGCCCCAGCGTCCGATTCTGCTGTTACGCCATTAAATGGTGCAGTTTCCTCAGTTATTCTTTGTTTCCTTCATTCGTGACAATATATTCTCACTGGAAATGTTAAACTAAGCACTAAGCATCCCACTTTGCTGTGGGAGCCACATGGCGTCGCGATGCCGGCTTTGCAGTTGTAGCTTCTCCGCAGTGCACAACGTACCGGGGAGAAGCGCACTAACTTGAAAAGTAACAAAAACAAAAAAACATAACTTAAGCCCAGGTACCTCTCAGTTGTTGACACTCAACTCAAATTAAAACGCCTGTTTACAATTTTTCGAAGCCAACCATAGTGATTTCAAGGTGTAGTGGAGCCAGAGTTATTAGTTTCGGTACTGAGAAAGGGAAAATAAGTTTTGATGTATTGTTTCCACAAGTACCTCGTTTTTTGGTGAAATAAAGCAGCATCCAGCAAGGGGAGCAGTCTGGCCCAACATCACTACTCATTCTAAAACTTGTAAGGGTCCTTGTTTCAAGTTTTTTCTATCAGATTTCGTTTTGCGGCAGGTGTGGAAGCAGCAAGTTCTCTAATGAAAACTCCCACATTCAACGATCAATCAGATACTCAAGAAATTGCGCAAGTTAAGAGTTCGTTATTTTTAAGAGGATCTGACAGATATATTAACATAAGTGAAGGGTTAAGAAACGTAACGTACAATTTGTGTATAGAATATTATACCGAGTGATTCAGCGAAAGCTATCGAAATTTGTTAAGGATAGGGTAATTAAAAAACCACGGAGCTCTATTCAAAAACCAAATCCAAGCCGTAGGAGACGATAAGAATTGAAACAAAATATGAAAATGAGCTGTCCAGTTAACTAAATTAGGGAAATTAACTTTCTAATTAGCGGCTTAAGGTCCATGTTGCAGTTAGACATTGCAAGGATACCACCATGGAGGGCTAAAGGAATTTGCGGAAAGTGAAAATAAGCAACCGGCTTAAAGATATTCGCCGAAAAACTTCGCGCTGTAATGGGTAGGATAAGACAGCTGCGTGCAGTGATATCGAATTTCGGAAATCATACCCATAATTCATTCCCGCAAATTGCTTTAACCTTCTATGGTGGCACCTTTGAAAAGTTTAATTGCAAAATGGACGTAAAAATCGCTAGTAATAAAGTAAATTCGCACACTTTGGTTATATATAAACCTTTTTTTTTTCAATTTGTAATGTCCTCCGCCACTAGGATTCGGTTTTCGAAAAAATTTTTTTTGTTTTTCAGTTACCCTATTTTTGAGTAATTTTTGAAAATTTTCGATTCATTGCTTGGTATAGGGCAAGTTATGCAATGTAAAGTGTAGAGCTAGCAAGATGTATGGAACTTGCTTGTACTTGAAACCAAACAACATGGTAAGTATCAGTTGCAATAAAGTCCTTGAGCGAGTGCTTGTCCCTGATGCAGGGCCAAAGTAGGGAATGTTTATGTCGACCACTCTGTGAGTGTATTAATTCAATTTGAAGAGCATGATAATACAATCGAGATATGTGATAGAAGCAGGATGACAATAAATGGAACATAAATCAGGCAAATTAATAGTTTAAAAAGTCGGCAGGGAGTGTGTACGCATTGAACGAGACATCAGTAAATCTCCGTTTTATAAAACGCTGTCAAAGCTACTGGCGTGATTGCTTGGCTTTATCTATGGTTTCGTTTGAGCTAGAACGCGTGCAAAGGATCAACGAGATCAAGCCCCACGCTCGCGCCAGCAGCATTAACACCGTTCTATGTCAAGTATGAAACGGAGTAAACTGTATGAAAACTGCGAGTTGGGCTAGTTGGTACTTATGCATGCTGGTAAATACGCCTAAAAAACACGGACAAAGAAAGAAGCACACAGGACGAGGCGCATATTTACGCCTCGTTCTGTGTGCTTCTTCTTTGTTCATGTTTTCAGGTGTATTTACCACCATAAAACGGAGTGTAGTTAAAAAAACTGTGCAGTCTGTTTTTGTCCCTAAGTATTCTCATTCTTCAATTGATTCCACTAAAGAAAGTTGCATTTCACGTCAACGACAAGCGTACTTAAGCAACGCTGAATTACGGCTTATCAAAGTTCTAATCTAGTGTTGGTCCTAAGGATTTGGTAACAGAATGGGGAGGCGTGAGCGGTCCCTGATAACTTAGTAAACGATATAATTATCTCTAAGGAAATTACAAAGATTTAGATTGTTAAATATGCATTTCATTGTTTCAATTAAAATATTTTACGTTGCAGTTGCATACAAGCAAATGATTACTTCCGCAGTGATTTTTGGTTTTTTTGCAAACATTCCCCAGAATTTTTTCACACTCAGAGTTTGCGAGGAATTTAGAATGGTTCCCGATTAAACCCGCCCCTCTCAATCCTTTAACATTGAGGTCTGTTCAATACAGCCAGAAGATTCTAACCTAGTTCTGTCCGAGTTCAGAGAAGTGCAAGGGTTGTCCATCGGCGGCGCAGAACCAATGCAGCCACCGTGTTTTGACTGGCGCTGATGTCGGCTTCCAAAGCGGAAACGCAAGGTGTCGTCTGCATCTGTTGACTCTTGTTTCTCCATGCCATGTCGTACGCTACATTTATGCATTCACAGTTTGATGAGACCATTCGCGTTTCCTTAGTTTTAAAGTGTATCAACCATAAAGTTTTACCACTGTTTTTTATTCGAGTGTACTAAAAACTTTTTGTGTACCAAATGCGTTTCTGTCTGCATTTTTAAGAACCGTCCACTTCCTATCGTTTCTATAACCGTTCAAGATGCTCGTGTCCGTCGCATTCATTTAGCAAAAGTAGATTTATTATACTTATGCGACGTTTCTCGAGTTGTGCATTTTGACGATAGGTTCGCGGCATAAGGATCATTTTGAGTCGGGGGTTAGAGATGGCAGCGCGCGGTACCAGTCACTTAGAAGCAGGGTGTCGAACCGGAACCGAACCGAACCGAAAACCGGAACCGAACCGGTATTTTTTCCGGAACTGAACCCGAACCCGAACCGTTATATTGTTATCGCGATGAACCCGAACCGGAACTGAACCGGAAAAAAAATAACGGTTACCGGCTCATGTCCAAACGGTTCGGCCACGCGCTGTTGACAATGAATGTGCTATCAATGCTATTGGTTTTTTAAGTGCCGTCAGCTGACACACACCTCGCATACATATTTTTCTTCTCCACTCAGTCTTAGGAATATAAACGCTGCATCCATGAATCTTGACAAACGCTGCATCCATGAATCTTGACATAGGAACCAGTATTGCGCTGGTCGCGGCCTGCACGGAAGAAAGAGAATTGGAAGGCTGTGCAAAAAAAAAAAAAAAAACCGCGTCACGGGATTTTATTTTCCTACAATCTCGTAAATCCTAAATGCTGCTGTGTGCTCATTTCATAACACGTTTCTAGAACGCGCGAGTTCTTGAAGCTTGCTTCCATCGGAATGAGAAAAGAAAAGGCTGTGGAGTTTGATACTGTTTGAGGGAGAGAAAGAAATTTTATTTACAGTTGAAATGAGCATTCATGAATTATATCTGCTCTTCGCTGCCCCAACCACCGGTCAGAGTATATCGAGCTATGAAGTGTCAAGATTTACATGCCGTATTTTTTCGTACCGGAAACTTGATAAATGCGGGGGAAAAAAAAAAACAGGGATACAAACCCTAGTCGCTCGCGGAGAAGCGAAGCTGCGCGCACTTTCGAATTTGACAAAGGATCTGCCGAGCTTCTGTTGCTTCCGTCGCCTTTGTTTGTTTTGTACCGTTTTCGGTGTGCCCTCCGGAATTTGGGATTTATTCTCCTGCGCATTCCTTGCGTTTCTAATTTTACGACTTTGCCTAAACTGCAAATTTTTGCGCAGTAGAGAACAAAAGCGGGAAATGGAAAATTTTCCGGGTCGTCCTACGCTTTGTGGTATCCTTAACCTTTTTGTAGTTGCAGACTAGAGCTTATTTTGATTGCTGCAGAAGCTGTTGAAGGGGCCACGAAAACAAAAACAAGCTGGTATTTGAAAAAAACGGCTTTATACCAATAACAATGATACCAATTTTAACGCCACTTAAATACAATTATGTATTTATTTTTGAAAAAAGATCAATCAGTGGCAAGTTCTTTTTTTTTTGCGAGAGAATAACCTACGTACATAAAGCAGCACCTCATAGTAACCACGTGGTCACTGGAACTGAAGTGGTTACCTTCTCCCGCATCCCTTTAGACGTCCAGGTAATATAGTGTGCGGTGTAGTTAGTTTTGTGCGAGTGGCGGCCGCTGACGAAAGCCAGCACCACGATGCATCCGGTTTCGTATAGGCACTTAGAAGCTAACATATTTGTGAGACAGCGAACTCTTCTTTTTTAATATTTATCCTATTACGTCCTTCTGGCGTTGCGTTCGGTGAAGTGTTTTTCATATTCCGTATCTTGTTTAATGAAAACTTCTTTAAGGGTCTAATTTGAGTTACCGAAGGCTAGTTCAAATAAAGAAAGCTGTATTTTCTCCCCACTGTTCCTTCAATTGCTTACACGCCGAGGTGGCGGGATAGTTAGCGAGTTGTACTTGTAAGTGGGTTTGTAAGGAGGTCGCGGATTTTACAGCTACTGCGTCGGACCCAATTAGATGAAGTCCGAATGCGTAAACGTCGGTGAGGTAACCTTTGAGTGCACATAAAGAAACCATTCCTGGTAGAAATCCCTGAGCCTTACACTACGATGTATCCCGTTTCGTATGTGCTGATTTCAGATGTTTTATTTGTAATTTATTTTGATGTTGCAATTGGTCATTTATAATTTCCGAACCGGTTCGCGATTCGGTTCAGCGCCCCGAACCGGTTCGCGAACCGGTTCGCGGATCGAATTAACGAACCGGAACTGAACCGGAACAAAATAAATTTACCTGAACCTGAACCGTAACCGAACCCGTATTGTTTTCGGTTCGACACACTGCTTAGAAGACGAAGGCGTGAGGAGATTGTCTTTGGCAAAGCAGCTGTTGACCGTCACTTTGGCCTTAAGTTGAAGCGTTTATTTTGTTCTCAAGAAAGATTAACGTATAACTACCAAGCCAATGCCGATTCTCAACATTTTTTAGGTGGCCCGTTAGTGGGTGGCCAGTGGCCAAAGATATCCGAGGACGGAGCATGCTGTTTTATGCTCAGCTACGGAGTATGCGAGTGCCAACTTACTAAATCCTAGACCTCTGCAGTGTATCGGAATCGTCAGTCTGCATTCAAGCTCTACTAAAGACGTGTGTTATCAAGAATGTGATGAATTTTACTTGTCTTTTAAGAATAATATGAACATAGTACCACGTACCATAAAACGCGAGTCAATCTTTCAACGCTTAGCACAGGGAGACAAACTTGCGCCAGCAGGTGCAAAACTCTTTCAGAATATCATAATCAAGCAAATTCCTACCCTCGTTGAGGATCTCGATTCCACGTCCAACATGGGCACGTTATTTTCATAAATGAGACCAAATATAATCTTCGTCGCTGTGCGTTCTTGTTAAACATTGCAGACGTTTGAGTTTGAGCAAGAGCTCCGAGAAATGTCACCGCGAGCAGAGACGGACAAGGAGTGTCGTTTGCTCCGTCGTCTGCTTCAGGACGTACGCTGAACTGACTCCGGAGCCGGTGCAATGTTTTGAGGAACTGGGTCTGAACTCGTTCAGGACTGGGATGAATCGAAAGCGCCAGAGCAGCGGTCGTGCAACTTTAGGTTGAATCAAATGCGCCAGTACCTGCACAGCTGAACTGGTTCAGTCAGTTCATGAGAATTGAACATACCTAATGTGTCAGAGCCCTTGGAAACAAGGGAAAGAGCTGCGTCGTTTCCGATTGCTTCGCCTTATGATAATCGCGAATTCGCATTGCTGGAACTCACACCGTTGAATATACTTCGTTTCACCCTAAGTGCCGACGCAGCCGACGCAACGACCTGGTTGAACCAATCAGACAGAAATACAGAGCGCACCATCATGGTGCTCGTCATGTTTCTGTGCGTGATCTGTCATCGCTAAAACAATCATAACCGGAAAAGGCCCAGTCGCTTGCGGTTTTAATGCTGCTTGATTGGACCCATTAGCTTGTAGCTTCGGCTTCGTCTGGACTTAGGCTGAAACGAAGTATGGCAAGGGGTCGGTTCTGTCTGCGCTTGTGCCTGGGTCTCTGCTGCTACCTCGCCCTTTTGGAAACAATTCCCGATTCCTTGACCAGAAAGAAACGGTGTTCACGGTGAGCTCGATGTTCGGCTTGAGGACCGAGGGTAGAGTTTTGTCGCAGATAATTTGATTACGCGGTGGGGCGGTGGAACCCCTCATTAGGACTGTTCTTCTTTTCATTTCATATGTGTGTGTGCCAAACTTTATTATCAATACAACGCTGTGTCCGGCGGTGATTCCATTTGATAAAAAAAAACATAATTCCAGAGGCAAAATATTAAAAGCAAGAAAACAATCGTCGTCCAATGTCCCGAGTTTGTTTTACTCTTTCTGGTGCCATTCAATGCTACCAACACGCTTTTCAGTCCATGTGAAGAAAACAAGGCACATATATATATATATATATATATTGTTTTTTTTTGTTTTGCTGGGAATGATTTGATGTATCTCCCTTGTTCGTCGGTTAACTGCCGCTATTTGATCACTGAAAGTTAACCAAACGCAAGGTGTGGTTTATCATGTTCACGTTCCGTGCTTCGTGATTCTTCGGTGTTCTTATCGACGAATGCCGCAAACTTACTGGCTGCTGAACCAAAACAATGTGCTTGGAACTCGCCATGCCCTTTCTTTCTTAAGCTATCATCGACTATAGGATGTCTTTTTTACACCAAGTCTACGCCTGATGCATACAGCTGATGATCTAGAACTATTTGAATGGGATGAAAAAAAGATTAATTCTACACGATAACGCGCAAGAGTGGTAAATTGCACGATATCTGCGATTTCATTTGCTGCACTTGGCATCACATGATTCCGCAGGCAATGCAGGCAATTTTAAAATGACGCGTCATATGATCTTCGCGCATACTAGTAGAAAATGTATTGAATAACTTGGGAAACAGAAACTATAAAAACCCTTCTGTCTATTGCCAAAAAGCACACTATAAAATGCTTTCAACGTAATTCATATTTTGGTTCTAGACCTCGATTTTTATATAGCCTGTTGTGCACCTACACAAGTAAACAATAATCAAGCAGTTATTAGACCAGCCAAAAAGGAGGCTCGAAGCTTACAGAGTAGCTGTCTAGAGTATCGGACAATTTAAGTTAAGGAATGGCGCGTAAAACAAGTATTTGATACTAGATGCGGTAGAAAAAAAAAAGCACTATCTGAACTCATGACGATTTTGACAATTTTGAGGTCCAGTGATCGCGGCTAATGTCGGCCATCCGTTCGGAATCCATCCTGGTGGAAAGTTCAGGCCGTCGTTTTTTCGATGTGGTTTAGCGAAATGACCGCGGCCCTTGAAAGGGGCTGAACCTCATCAGAGTAGCGTTTGTTCATTGTTTGCTTTGATTTTACGTGATCTTCTTCAAGTTGGCATTTCTGTGTTTTTTTGGTTTTTTTTCTTAATTTCAAGAGATACCAGTTTTTTGGAAGAAAGTAAAATTTCACTTTGGTGCATGCTAGCGTTCGCTGTCTGGTTGTTTCATAACATCGAACGTTTCTTTATTTTCATATACAAATAGATCAGAAAGTGGAATATTATGAAGTAGTATTATCACCGCCTAGACCCACCAACAAAGTAAGTATACAGCAAGAGTACAGAAAACTGCACGCTTGGAAACTGAACACGGATGGCGCCAATGTTATTTATTTGCGAGGCCCAACTCCTCGACACAAGCAGAGTTTTGTAGTGTAGCAAAATTGTTTGTTTCCAACTTCCCCTTTTCTTCGCGTAGTATTTTTTGTTGTTGTTTGATTTCTGTTATTGTTTCTGGTGATTTGTCATCCGCTCAAGGCCGTCGTCGTCTCGGACTTTGTTCGTTGGCTGCTTTTGTCAACAATGTGCAACGTACGTATGTTTTCGCGGAAGAGCCCAATCCTAAGCGAAGCCAAAGCCCACACGCTTTAGACACAATAAAATATCTTGTTCGGCATTTCTTCCACTCAGCTAGATGGCTGGCTCGGCTTGGATCGGCCATCTAGTCGGCCGTCGACGTTTCAATTGGCTGCCAGCCAGCTTAACGGCTCGGGTGTTTCGGGTCATGAAGATCGTGGATGAAGGAAAGGGAAGGTGTCACAATCTGACCCTCATTAGCAGCCTCAACAAAAAAAAAAACCTGAAGCGAAAAAAAAAAGCAAAACCTTAGAGGGAGAAATAGGGGAGGAAAAATTTTGCATAGCCTTTTCTTTAAGTTTTATTTAACAGGGCTTGGGTGATGGGCTTGCGAGTGTTTTCAGCCCCCTGCCTGCTTCCGGCAACGTAGCGAGATTGATAAGTAACGCTTCTGCGTAGGAGTGTCCGCGCGGTTTTGACCTTCAATGAAAACTAGTCTCAAATTTCTGTTCACATTTTAGGAAAGCTTTGAACATACGAGTGTTTTTGAGTGTATAAATTGTAGCGAATTAAAGTTTGGCTGTCACAATCATCAAATATATTGTGTCGTTTCTAAACGGGGGAACTTCGTTTTTTGGTGTAAAATCTCGTCACCAATTACCGAGAAGTAGGCCAAAAAGAAATATATTATTTTGAGTTTGTGACTTTTTTTGTATATAATATAATCCAACAAACTTACAAAAAGGAGGAGGGCAATGTAATGGATGCGAAGCTTCTATGATTCTGTACTCTAAAATTATGTCTTTCATTAAAGCATACTCTGGTAAATTCATGCTAAGAAGTTACAATTTTTTTTTTTTACTTTTGAAAGTCTGCAAAATACAAATTGCTAGAGAAAGACAAAGAAAATCTAAAACAATTGTTCAACCAAATATACAGTTTATCGAAGTGTTCAATGAATATTTTTTTAATATCCAAGCAACATTTTTTATATAACTAAGACCGTATAGAAGACGTCCGAAAAAAAAACATAAGCAAATGTCCCAAGGTTTTTAAAAAGATGTATCTTTAAACATATTGTCCTGTTTACACCACCGTCCTGTAAAAGGTAGGTATATAATGATTACAAATTTATATATCACGTTGGAAACATAAAATATTGTTTCGGATAAACGTGTTATGTGTGCAAAAAGAAGATCTAGTGGATATATTACCGAAAATAATATAAACACATGCAGACCCACGTGATCTACGCGATGTGTGTGTTCGAAATAGTAGAGCCCGTTCAATCAAAATGATGATCCACTTCGGAGCGAGCAAGGGATAAAAGAGTCTCCGCGAAATACGTCCGGAAACCTCCCCCATAGCGTTAATTGGCCTCAGGGCTGGAAAATGAGGTGCACAAAGCAATAAAAATTTAAAAAATAAATCTTTTTTTTTAAGAAACTCGTCGTCTGAGAAACATTTGCGTTATAGGGGCGATATTTTATCGTAATTATATCCCTCGTGTTCTGTCACATGGGAACTGTCAATCAAACGGTTTTCTCCGGATGAATCGCATTACCCTGCTCCGTCTACTTAGAGATTGACTCTGCTTTGAATATGTTAGCTCGTCGCTACACCGCAGCCGGGCTTTGTTTTTCATCGCCAATCAAAAAATGCCGACCGAACATTGCGAACAAGCTGTTACGGACACGCTTTTACAAGGGCAAGGATAGCTCGCATTTTATCAAGCGGTGAACTCACCTCCCTCACTACATGTTCACTATTGGAATCATCAGCCTGTATATTCCTAGTAAATAAGAAGTAGTGTTATCTTAATAATGTAAAATAGTAATTAAAACACTCAAAGGAGACATTGCATGAGAAAGTATGACAGTGTAATACCCCTGTCAGACGGGCACGTTAAATGACATTTAAGCAAAATGACATTACAACTCGGCCAATGAGCGTGAGCGATGAAGAACCAGGATCACGTGAAGAACCAGGATCACGAGCTGATTCGCCGAGCGGTGAATGACATTCGATCAAAATGACATTTACTTTCCCGTCTGACAGGGGTATAAGTCGCATACGAGGTCTTTTCCACACTTCGTTTCATCTGAAGTTCAGACGCAGAGGAATGCTACATGAGCTGATGGAACCAAACAAACAGCGTAAAGAACGCTCCATCGTGGTGTTCACGATGTTGATGCCCGTGTTCTATCATCGGTGAAGCAATCGTGAACGGGGAAGGCTATGGTGACTTGCGCTTTTGACGCTCTTCGAGCGGTCCCATTGGCTCGTAGCGGAGGCTGGGTCTGGACTTGAGCTAAGACGTAGTATAGGATAAGGAAAATCAGATCTTCCAATCACGAGGGACACCGGTGGACCATATCTTATTTATAACCTGCCATAGCCACTGACATCTTGAGAAAGGAAGTGGCTTATTACGTTTACATTTATTGCATTATGTCAAGTCTTTTGACGTTCTTATAGGCTGATATCACGACCTTAATGGTTGCAGGCAGTGCTATAATAAGACGCTCAGCGTTTGCCAAGCTTTCCGTGCCTCAAATTGGTTGGGACTGTATAGAATCGAACACAATATGGCGAGCGAACTGAATATACTTCAGCTGATTACACTCCCAAATCTGGAGCGACTACGTTTTCCTCGAAGCAGCGGGGAGAGACAATCACAGCAATTTACGGAATGAGCCTGGCGAATGACCAGACTGAAAATATGTTTAAACCCAGACAACTGGCAGTGAATCCTGTGAAAAAAATTGACCGCATCTCCACGTGGTGAATGATGTTGACTGGGGCGAAGCTCTGGTGGTGCTTGTCTGCGTACGACGCTGAGCCGCAGCATGCCGAGCCTTTCGTTTGTTTTCATCCATGTCAGAAAGAGAATGTGTGGTATGGAACGGGGTTATATACGAATTTGAGCATCTGACCGCAGCGCCCTCTCGTCTATAAACGTTGAGCCAATGCATGCAAAGTTTAACGCGATTATATACGCATTTGACCGTAGCGCCCTCTCCTGTAAAGACGTTGAGCGGCTACATGCACCGTTTCATCCATGACATCCCCAGCTCTTGAGTTACTACCACATCTCAGAGCACCTACTCCTCCTGCAGTCGTGGCCGAGTGGTTAAGGCGATGGACTAGAAATCCATTGGGGTCTCCCCGCACAGGTTCGAATCCTGTCGACTGCGCAAACATATATCATCATTTTTTCATCATTTCATCTTTTCTTCATCTTTTGTTTTTGCCCTATACGAGCACGTGTGCACGAGAGCTCACGAGCAGGAGCACGAGCACCGGACGCCGGACATACGGACATGGCTAGCCCCTATGGAGCTTCGCCCCTAAAAACTCAGGCTCGGTGCCACTTCGCAGACTGTTTGTGTAGGTTCAAGCATCTTTGTCGTGCTTGTCATTCGTAGAGCTTCCTCGGTAGATTGCGTTGATTGAGTCTCCCGTCTCATTTGCGGAAAAGGAGACAGCTCTGACTTCCTAGAGTGTAGGACAAGCCCGTTGATTAGGGATCTAGGCTAGACTCCTGAAACCACAAGGTGTTTGTCAGATATTTTGACATACCGGTAATAATATTCAGCGATCTCATGATTCGAAAGGTTGAAACACCTTCTGTTCGTATTGCTTTGTACATGCTTGCGATCTTCAAACGCACTGCTTTTCCAACTTTCGCTGTAACTGAGCTAGGCATTTTACAGGCGTTCTGATTTTGTTGCGAGCCACGTGAGAAAATTATATTCAGTAATATATATATATATATATATATATATATATATCCATAAATACATACATACATACAGCGAGCCCCTCCCCCACCCTCCAGCGGGCGCGGATCGCTCAGGCGCGAGCTGGAGCGGGCAGTTCGATTAAAAGTCCGAGGCTGAAATGGGCCAACATATATATATATATATATATATATATATATAGAGAGAGAGAGAGAGAGAGAGAGAGAGATATAGACATGATGATTGAAGCTTGTGGGGCGGTGATTATTGAAATACACAAGAAAGATCCATGGACTCAACAAAAACAAGAAAACAAGGAAAGGTTTATTGACGTTTCGAGAGGAGGCATCTCTTCAGAATGACGACTGAAGGAACTTGCAACGATTTTTCTGTAACCACGCAAAGTGAAAAATAAAAGAAGGCAAGGAGGAGTTGGCTCACTTATCCAATTAGCCAAAAGGCAAAACCAGAGTCGTCTCCGACGAAGACGGCCTGACCCCTAACCCCCGGGGCGCTCCGCGGTCGGGGCGGCGGAAGAGACACGGGAAGGACACATTCCCCACACCAAAAAAGAAAAACCCCGGGACCCTTATAATAAACAAACGAAAAACAACAACAACAGAGATAGTTTGAAGGCGGTATAAACAGGAACCAACACACCAGCAATGGAACAACCAAGGGTAAAGGGGGAGTGGGAGGAGGAGGAACGCAAGAACGCCAAAAAAGTTATTGGCGAATTTTCGTTGGAAATGTGGGAATGTGGGAATTGCTCGTCGACTCTTAACAGTAAATGTGACTCCAATTTCATTCTTGCGTTGGCTTTTAGATTTATATGTCAATGACTTGAAGTGGTGTTAGTATCCCGGGATCTTCATTAATCCCTCTTCGCAGTGTGTTGAACTCACGAATTAGGGATGATTTTTTCTGTTCCCGCTCGCGATGCGAACCAAATCCAGATTCTAACAACGTGACAGTTAACTTCTCAAATTAATGATTTTTTAGTTTTAGGTGTTTCGAGAGTGACAGAGTGGGCTTTTTTTCGGTGTCAGATCTATCATTATTGAACCTCATCCGGAATGGAGATTTTGTTTGGCCCACGTACTGCATGTGACATTCCCCACACTCCAGTAAATATACAACGTTGGCGGTAGAGCAGTGAGATCCCCCCGAATTTGGAAGGTCAAGTTTGATCCCGTGCTTCTAGCTGTCTGGGTTGGGGAGACGTGTGGGCAAACCTCACATCGCAGGACTCAAGCATGGTCGACTCCCAATGTTTTCCACCGGGGTGGTCCTGGCCTTCACCATCATATCTTTTAGGTTTCTAGGTCGCCTGAATACAACGCGTGGTGGGGAAGGAATTATATTTTTCAGCCTTTCGCTTTGTTTGATAATATTAAAATGTGTTTTTTAGAATGTTGTTATTTTTAGGCGTGTTGTTTGAATACGTTAAGACTACGTCATTTTTACGATTTTCACTTCGGTCCGGTGGCGTGCCAGTCAGCAGTTTGTCGCGGTCTAGTGCCCCTGGCTCTCTCGATTGCGTTGTCAACGACGGGTGGTGGATAATTTTGCTCGATGAGGGCTCCCCGAAGGTGGGCTGCATTGGCGTTAAAGTCACCCTCGTCCGAGCATATCCGTCAGAATCTGTGCGCCTGACCATACGGAATACTAGTTTTACAGTGGCAGGGGTGGCAGCTGTTGCAATGCAAATATTTCAAGCTGTCTGTAGGTTTCCTGTAGAGTTTTGTTTTTAAACTCTCTCCAACCACCACGACCGTGACGTCAAGAAAGTTAACCTCGGCTCGGGAGCACGTATGCGTAAATTTAATATCTGGGTGTGCCGAATTGAAATCTCTGATAAACTCCAAAAGCTGGTCCTCCGTATGTTCTCATATTAAAAAAATGTCATCAATGTATCGTCTTTAAAAGGAGGGTCGCAGAGGTGTGTCCGAAAGAAATGTTTTTTCTAGTCTATTCATAAAGATGTTTGCGTAGTTGGGAGCCATTCTAGTGCCCATTGCGGTTCCGCTGACTTGCAAAAAACATTTGTCGTTAAATTCAAAGCTATTTAGTTCCAATACAAGGCGGGCAAGTATTGCCAGAGAGCCACAGTCGGGGAAGTCGTGGCGCCTTACGCTCTCGTACGAATCAATCAGCCAGGCAATTCCGTCTTCGTGGGGGATATTTGTGTAAAGTGAAGAGACGTCTAATGTTACCAGGAAAGAGCCAATTGGAACTACGCCCGTTGAAATTCGTGAGAGAAAATGGTTGTGTCCTTTACAAAAGAATCAAATGTTGGTGGAATTCCACTAATAAGGCGATATATGATACTTGGGATAGGTTCAGTTAGTGTACCCGTGCCAGAAATAATGGTCCGGCCAGGGTTCCCCGCTTTATGTATTTCTGGAAGCATATAGAAACGCCCTATTTTAGGATATTTTGGTTTGAAAGCATCAAAAATTGCCGTTGATATTTTGCCCTCATCTTTCAGGTCGGTGAGTGCGTTCAGGAACAATGGCGGAATGTGCTTTAGTAGGATCATGTTAGAGTGCCTGATAAAATGACGTGTTTCGCAATTGGCGATGGCCTTCATCTAAGTAATCATCGGTGTTCATTATTACAATGGCCCCTCCCTTGTCGGCTGGCATAATAATTATGTCACGTCTACTGCTCAGGGATTTGAGAGAATCCCGCTCGGAAGAGCTTAAGTTATAAGTGTGTGGTCTGCGTTCTCTGTATTTGCCACTACGTCTTTTTGGACTGCTTTCATGTATAGATCGAAATGTTTATCGCGATTACCCTTGGGAGTCCAGCCTTTCTCTGTGTTTACTAATAAAGGATCTGGGACATTTTCAGGTCTGCCGTGAAAACATTCTCACAACCGAACGTTGCGTGCAAAGTTGTCCAGGTCTTGTAGGAGAGATAACTCGTTACACTGGCCGGTTGTGGGGCAGAATTGTAGCCCCCTTGAAAGTAGCGTCTGCTCGTCTGGTGTAAGAGCGATATCCGATAAATTTACTACATTCTGCAAAGTGCGGTCGCCCGGAGTCCCACCATCCCCCACCCACTCATCGCTCTCGCAGCCCTCTAGGGCGTCTGTGGGATCTCCCGTCGAATTGTTCGGTCCGAGTACCGTGCTCCGTTCAAATGATGCCGGAGGAGGGAGAGGTGCGTTATGTCTTGCTCGTATTCTTAGTTTTACTCTCTCTAATTCGTCGCGTTTTTTTTAGCTCCAAATGACTCTAACTGCTGCTTTTCTTGGACAGTTAGTGGTTGATTAATTTCCAATTGAATTTTGCATGACTTTAAGGTTGCTGCTGATTTTTCGCAGTGGCCAACGATAATTTTCGTTAATTTCAGTGAAGCGTTTTTTAGAACAGCGTTCCAATCATTTAGATCTGTTTGGCATAGCCAATGCATTGATGGCGGAAAATAGAGAGATAAGCCTGTGGGTGGTACACCCGCATCAACGTAAGTTTTGAGGTTAGTGGCGTGCATCTCGTGACGAATTCGTTTGTCCGATAGTTTACGCAGTTTTAGAAAGATGGGGAGTTAAACTCAGCGTACAGTTCCTCACTCGGACGCAGTCAGTCCTTGCGTCGAGCACACACACACACTCACACACACACACACACACACACACACACACACACACACATATATATATATATATATATACATACACTTCAAAGAATTTAGTGGAGTTTTATTACATATTGGCAGACGTTTCGGCCTGAGACAAACCTTTTTCAAGACTGAGATGAGAAATCAAAATAAAACACCTTGGCTACATCACGTGGCCCATGACGTCAAGAGATAGTTCGAAACACCTGGGCTCCTTCAAGAGCCCACGATGCAGTCGAAGGATGAGCCCACCAGCGTAAGCATGGCCGGGGAGAAAGACGAACAACACATACACTGTAGGACAATCTAACAAGCAAAACGGGGGGCAGCCAGAAGAACAGCAAGCACCAAATTCTCGGTGGGGAAAAAAAAAAACGGTCTACAGCATTTGAGAAGACGCGCTTCTAGCTGCCTCCTTAGTCCATAGAACTCGGTAACCCACGCCACACTTTCTCCCTCTCTCTCTCTTTCTGCTTATATATATATATATATATATATATATATAAGCAGAAGGAAAATTCGTGCAGTGTCTTGTTTGCTATACAACACGAGATATTTTATGCCACTATCCGTTCGAAAAATTGTTGTACATGCTCTTGTCTACAGTGTGCTCCGTTACGGTATTACCGTGCATGGTCATTGTGCTCTGCGTTGGCAAATTAGAATTAATTCGATTCTGCATTCTTTGTTAAAGAATATTTCCTATGATTTATGCCTTCGTAAGGATATTCACGTGTTTAAAGCACTGCATGTGCCTGATTTTAACTCGCTATTGATGGAAACAGTTGTTCATAGGCATTTTCGGGATAGTCAATTTAAAGTTCCATATGTACCTTCTCGTATTCTTAGACCCAAAGAGCGTTACCGGATACCTCGATGTTCGACGAGATTTGGAAAAAGAGCTCGGAGTTACTATGTACCTGCACTTATGAACAAACTACCTTCAAGTATTATAATCTTAAGAACAAAATACAAGCTCAAGAAAGCCATGAGAAATTTTAGTTCGTAAAGTGCTCACCAGTTTGCTTGTGTTATTCTAAATTCTTTTTGTGGATTTTATTTTACATGTTTCCTTTTGCAAACGGCTGGTTTCACTGATTGTAAGACGCTGCCAGTCAAGTCCAATGTGGCTTAGGCAGGTCTGACTTAACATACGTTTTGTTCATTTGCAATAAAATTATTATTATTATTATTATTATTATTATTATTATTATTATTATTATTATTATTATTATTATTATTATTATTATTATTATTCTGTAGTTGTCGATGAGGAATGTGTTAGGCTATGTATTAATAAAATGAAACCCACATTGTCTGCAGGTCATGACGGGATACCCGCTGCAATTGTTAAGGGTTATCATGAATTACTTACGCCTATACTGTGCACAATTTTCAATAACTCCTTGACGTCAGGGATATTCCCTGACGACTGGAAACTGGCAGTGGTTGTTCCGGTCCTGAAATCTGGAAATAGTGGTGATGTTCTTAATTACAGACCTATTTCTCTTCTCTCTTCTTTTTCCAAACTCTTTGAAATGGTAATCTATCAATTCCTCTCCTTCAAGTTTCGTAGTATAGTCATTCCTAATCAACATGGCTTCATGTCCGGCAGATCGACATCCACCAATCTCGTATCTTTTACGTCTGCTGCCTCTGAAGTAGTTTGTAATAGAGGTCAGCTTGACGTTTTTTATTTCGACCTGAGTAAGGCATTCGACGTAGTCAACCACAACATCCTCTTACACAAGCTTTCCTCGTACGGAGTATGTGGTTCGGTATACAATTTGTTAAAAAGCTATTTGTCTGATAGGCAAGCCTACGTCCGCGTCAACAATACTACCTCGTCCTTGTACAAGGCAAGCTCTGGAGTTCCTCAGGGATCTGTCTTGGGCCCCCTCCTTTTTAATATTTTTGTAAATGATATCTCTAAAGTTATATTAAATTCTTCATTTCTGCAGTACGCTGATGATATAAAACTTTACAAAAAAATATCGACCTTAGAGGATTGCATCGCGCTTCAGAATGACGCACATTCCTTCGGTCGTTGGTGTTTAGACAATGACCTCCGTTGGAATCATTCTAAAACAAAAGTAATGACATATTCTCGCAAGACCCATGATATATTTTTTCCATATAGTTATCATGGCGAACTGCTTTCACGTGTAAGTGAACTGAGAGACCTTGGAGTTGTCTTTGATTCAACCCTGAGATTTGACACTCACGTTACCAGAGTGGTTCAATCGGCCTTGCGCACGTTAGGTGCCGTGTCTCGCATAACGAAGGAATTTAAAGGCCCATCCGCGTTTTTTACGCTGTATCGTTCCCTAGTTAGATCCCAGCTAGAGTACGCCTCGGTTGTTTGGAACGGCATTTCCAAAACTAACAGTTTATTTGTCGAGCGCGTCCAAAACAAATTTATTTCTATCTTTAAATATCGTTACCTTGAAAAAGGTGATCCTTGTTTGAACGGTGGGTGTAACTCGCAACTCGTCAACTTGTTGAGCCTGCAGCAGCGTCGGGTGAAGGCAGATTTGTTGTTTTTGTTTAAGACCCTGCACGGCTCGATTAACTCTCCCAGCCTTCTGTCCGAAGTGAGCCTTAGAGTTCCACGTGTGCCTACACGGCTACAATCATCTTTTTATATAGCTCGACATTTTAGCCACTTAAACCCGATCCAAAGATCGGCTGAATATTATAACCGCTACTCTGACACAATTGATATTTTTAACTCATGCGGGAGCAAGTTCGGAAATGCTGTACGAAACTTCCTCTTGCAAGAAAAGGGCTGATCAGTTGAAGCGTTGATGTTTGTCAGTACGTTATCCAAGTATTTGCTTTTTGCTCTCACAGCTGGTGATGTCTCTGTTTTGTGCTTTTGATTTCCCTTGTTGATTTGAGTGTCTTTTATACTTGTTAATATTTGTATTCTCAGACTGGTGAACTACGTTCTCCTTCTGAATACGTGTGTATGTGTGTATGTATGTGTGTTTTTGCTCATTTTTTTTAGTGTGCCAGCACTAAGGCCGATTGGTTGTTCCTGGACACTTTAATAAACATTGATTGATTGATTGATTGATTGATTATTATTATTAAACATAAACGGCAGACAAACGGTTGTTTTGAAAAATGTGATTCGATTTATCAGCACTGACACTCAATGAGAGGCAAAAATAAACCAAACCACAAGTTTAACTGACAACGAGTCGCACCGCGTACGAATCAGAGCATCCTGTCGGCCATTGCCTCATCGACAAATAGGGCACGGTGTCCGCGGTGCAAAATGCTCTTAGGGCCACCGAGTTCTGAATTATTAAAATTATATAAGCAGTGCGATACACGGCGCAAGTAAAGCTTAAACCGTCACAGCAGCAAAAGTTGGGAAATTAGTTTACAGGTCCGCCCGACCAAGCAGGCACAACATGGCGATTGCCCTTGAAAATATATTGCACGTAATAATCTTCAAGACAGAAAGGACAAGAAGTGATTCTGGTCCTTAAGACCGATTGACAGCTCAAGATGTGATCATAGTGTTCATGGATGTCATTATCCCAGGGTGTTCATTGATGCCAGCTTTAATAGTGTTGAACATGTAAATTAAATTTGACTCCCTCTGTTCGCGATCCCGGTTATTTTTAAAACCAGACTGTAGAAATGTCACCTCGAGCCTATCGAATGAGTGGTCGGAAATACTCAATGTTTTGAGAGGCGGGATTGGGGAGGGATTTTACATGGGCTCTATGATTATTGAATCTTTTCTCATGAAACGTGTCATCGTCTGGCCCACGTACTGCTTATCGCATGTGCCATATTTCAATAAGTATAAGAAGTTACTGGTATCACAGTATAAGTTACCGTAAATTTTGTAGGTAGAGTTCGAATTTGCACTCTCTGCGGTGTCCCTCGGCGTCACATGCTTACATACCTAGCAGCCTCCCTTACCGCATGGTCGACTTCCAGTGCTCTCAGAGACAGTTGTTTTTAACTTAAATATGGCATCCCTAAAATTACACGATCGTCGGTATACTACTCGGAGAACGGCTGTGGAAACCTTTTACAGCGAAGCTGTATACCTCTACCAGCCAAGAAAACTTTCGTGTCGTTGGCGTTGTAAGCAAAGCACTTCCGGCGATCAATTGAAGGCAAAACAGCATATCTCCTTTGAAATCAGGCATACAGAATACAGCTCAATTTCCGTTTCAATAAAAAAACCACAAAACAAGCATCAAAACCACATGATGAATGATAAGACGCGTGTGAACAATAGGAACACCCTCCCACGCGCTCCGGTAAAGATTAGGTTCGCAGCTGCTTCGAAAGGGATTGACGTCATTCGAAGCCCTCGTGTGAAGTGCAAACCGCATAATGGATGAGAACAGCGCCTGCAAACAATGCGAAGCACGTTCCTTCTCCCCGCGTGTGTTTTAGTGTCGGCGTTCTCACGAAAAAAAAAAAAAGACTTTAGAAGATTGAGGCGAAACGTACAAACACCACGCACACAACATAGATCACAACATTCGTTTCAATAAAGAATAAGCACAAAACAAGTATCCTGACCATATAATGAATGAAAAGGAGCTCCTGAAAACAATGCGAAGCACGTAGCGCTCACCGCATACGGTCCCGGTGAAGATTCCTGTTGCCCAAGCTGCCGCGGCGACGGCAGCTTGCGACGTAAGGAGTGAGGTCACTAACCTTTCATATATAAAATAAGAACCCGCCTATACCCCGTTTCACCTTACGTCCGGACGCAGCGGATGCTACGATCTATCTTGGCGAATCCCGTTCTGAGGACGTGGCCCGTGATACGCTTTCCGCGCGTCGCTGTGCCCCCTCTTTAAGGTCACGTGACACTCACACGGCCTTCGATTGGCTCAGATGTCTCGTAACATCCACTGCGGTTAAACGTAAGATGAAACGGAGTATAGCAACTGATTACATTGTTGCTGCAGCACCGAGATGAATAGGCCACGCATAATTAAGACTTCCGAAGAGCAGCGTGAATGCTAGGAGCGGCAAAGGGAAAAGAAACGGCAATACCACCAGCGGCGGCGCGCTGCGACCGCCGGCAGCATTTCGTATAGTGCAGTAGGCAATCGTTGCAGGTGATACCACAGCTTCGCTGACGAACCACCTTCGCAGCGTAAGATTCAAGATTTTGATCCTCTCATGGATGTCGTTTCTCTCTTTTCTCGGCTGACGATGACACCCCCCCCCCCTTCACACACGCACACGCACACACACACGCACACGCACACGCACACACCTCGTAAACCAGGAAAGACGCAAAACATTTTGCGTAGTGCATATAGCTACTTCCGGTCACGGTGCTGCGTATATCATCTTTCAGTTTTAACACAAGACACCGCTTCCGAATTGTTTCAAATTATTTTCTTGGTTTTAGCGTGCGGGCCATCTGCTCAGAGTATTTTGCCTTGTGTTCTTTCTTTTTCTGTCGACGGCGCGAACTGTAATTTAGCATCTCTCTCGTCCAGGACTCCTGTTCTCAACTATGTAGCTTAAAACTGCGCCTCTGTGGCTGTGAGGAAAGTCAAGTGCGACTACTGCAGATAATATTTTGAGAAGATACTTCCTCACACTGATAAAAGGTGCTTTGAAATTTTAGATAGTGGGGGACTGCACCTTCCAACACCACTGGTCCTCAGTGTGGCGATGCACGCTGAAGTTGTTGGGAACAAGCTTATATCGCGTGAGCTCATTGCTCGGATTTTGCGGTTACGTGATCAACGAAAAGCAATCAAGGACCTGACACTAACTATGCTTCCAGATTTCAAACATTGGACGCTTTTGCAAGCGGTCACATACCTCAATCAGTGCTTAAACGGAGCCTCGCCTCGTTGAATAACATTCTTCTCCACAATGTGCGCAAGCAAAAGAATGTTCCATCATTGCAGAATGCAAGGTCTGCTCCAGGCTCCAGCCATAAAGCGGAGGTTGTCTCTGCTCTAAAAGTTCACGTTTAAAAAAAAAAAAAAAAAAAACGTGAAGAAGCTACGACATATTTGTAGATAGCCCCTGGGACACACTATACATTTTTTCACGTTCTGTTATAAAATGGATGTCTTCCTGACACGTAGTCGATCAGTCAAATTTCGTGAGCGAATATCCTGATTTCATACACTTAAAACTCAATCTTTAGAAATAATACAATTGCCCCCTTAATTAGCGCACCGTCATTTATTTTTCGTACTGCTTCCTAAATACGAAAGTGTCCGTCCGACCTGTGGTGGTAGGTCAAGACCGTGCGGTTAGTTTTATCTCGCAGGGAATAACCTGAATGGCGCTTGGCAGATAATACTATTTCACAAATTTCATAGTCGCGTGGTATAAATATCAAAAAGATGTTTTAAATTGTAAGACTTGCAATTACAGAGCAGCGCTTTGGCTCTATAAAAGGTGTAAAGCTTAATAATTGTGGAACGGCTATAATTGTTGATATTTACCATTAAGTGGTTACAGTCGTCCTAAATTGATACATAAACCCTAAAATACAAAGTTGTTATTTAAACTTCTAAATATAAGAGCTATTATTCGATTAACTACGCCGTCGTCACGCACGGGTAAGGAACGTGCTTGCAAAGTTTCCAATCGAAGCTACAGGCCGCTCGCCAGCGCGTTGGTACAGCGGAACCACACTGTAGGGCATATGAAAAGTAAAAAGCGGCTACAAAAGCAAAAACGTTCGAGCACTTTTCTTTGAAGAGAAGACGGGAGGCGGTAAAGAGATGCTTCGATCGACCATTCAACAAGAGCCGAGGAGCAAAAGAAGCCAGATAATGTCTGATACCTAGCGCCGAATGTCCCAACTGCTGCTGCTAGACTGTTTCTGCTGAGAATGTTTTCTTTACTAAGCAAGCAGTCAAGGCATCCTGCAAAACGCGGACGCCCCTCACCATATAGGTTGCAGTTTTTTATAGCCTTTTTCCTTTTTGGTTGGCCGTAATATCTACTCTTCATGTACCCTATTAATTGTCCTTGCACTCTGCTTGATCAACTTCCGACGTACAGGGTAAGTCAATACAGCAGAAGTACACGTTTCTGTATCGTTAGTAAGGATGTGCGGCATGTTTGTTTTCGCTTCAATATTTTGTATGATTTCATGTCGTGTTCCATATATATATATATATATATATATATTTTTTTTTAGGAATATTGCAGGCCAATTGCGGCCCAAGCAGGATTGGGGATTACAAAAGTGGAGTAAAAAAAGCGCAGCACCAGGTAATCCGTAAAAAAATATTCCTTTCCCAGGCCTTGACATTTTTAGAATTTTTGTTTTGCGTCCTAATACGCAGTTCCAGTTATAACATTGCAGATATCTAGTGAGGTTATTAATTAGAAAACAGTTCTTTGCTCAGCACCCCCCCCCCCCTTTTTCCCCCACCCTACACCGGAAAAGTTTCATGTGTTATTTGAAACGAGGTGGCCTCGTCTTCTACTTGTTCTCCTTCCTCAGCATCTCCTGTCTTATCGCGGGCTGTGACACTGATCAAAACGTACGTACTTAGATCATGTTCAGTGCCACCGTGCAGACGTTTTCATTAGGTCTAAGCTTGTCTCCTGCTTCATCATACGACCAGCTTTCTGCATAGATAGTAGCGATCGGCTCTCCCAAGGGCTTTGCGGAGAAGGAAGTGCATCAAATATCTTGTGTGTACTTTACGTTCATATGTTTTTCCTCTCTCATTCATTTTTACAGTCACTAAGCTATGACTGCTTAACAGTGAAAATTTCGGAAAGGAATATTAAATGTTGCAATTTTCGATATCAGGATGGAAACATCAAAGCTATAAAGCTGCACTCGAGGAAGATGATTTAAAGAATGGTGCAAATCAAGAGTGACGCCCACGCTTATGGACCTATTTATTATTTAATCCATCGGAGGAAGGTGCTCTTATTTCTAAAGATTTTTTTAACTATTAATTATCTGATCCAGGAGTACACATACTTCACGCGTAAAAACTTTGCGCCGTAAGACACACTCTTTAGCCAGAGCGCACGGCTGGATACTCATTCAAGTGTTCCCTCGAAAACGACGGGCTGGTCGATAATAGGGTCGATGACTCCGGCGCTTGTGTTCGCTATAAATTAAGGAAGCAGCGCGTCCTATAGCATTCACCTAATCACCCCAAGTCGCGGAAGCTGGCGTCCTTCCTCGGCAGCTTTGTCTAAGGTACTTATATGCTTTGCTATACCTTCTTCCTCTACGACCTCTTTGTCATTGAAGACGCGCCTAGGCTTCAGCAGCATTCGGTAATCCTTTTGTTTGGACTTGATTGTTAGGTTAATGATTAATTAACCATCGCTGCTTCTGAAAGTGCGCGGTTTATGCATTCGGGTTCGCGCTTCTTAATCTCCTTGACGCTCTTGTGTCTTACAAAGAAAAGTGTCTTAGAAAAACTCTGTAAAGACGCATCATTAGTGGATGGTGGCCTGGATCTTGAATAGGCGTTTGCGTTTGTTTGATTTGGGTTCTAATGCTGGAGTTTTGTGACCGCAATGACGACGCTCATATTTTATGGGATGCCTATATATGGGCTACCGTTTTCAAATTTAACAAGAAGGTTTATAAAACTATACATCAAATAAAGTACTGTAACCATCAATTCTTATATTTTATTACTTCAATGCGTATGTCGTGGTAAAGCCGGACATTAGGAGCCTTTGCACTTCAGAGAATACAGACGAATAAAGTTGTGTTGCTATACTGTAAAAAGAATCAGGGAACGAATGTTTGCATCAGAAATGCCGCTCCTCGTGAATATGTGTCATCCAGACACTCTCCTCTATGAACCTTGGCAGGCCTTTTGTTCACTATCCAGAGCAAAAGAAGAAAACATCGTGTTCAAAATTTTAGTTAAACAATTGCCGCTACAGCCATATAACCTAAACGTTTTGCTGTTATCAATGAAAACGTTCGAAGAAATTTTAAAAATCAGGGCAATGTCATGTTTCGTTGATTACCTTTTTGAAATATAGGTTTCTGCAGATAAAGTGTAAACATATTTTACTGAAAGAGTAGTTATTTAAGTAAAACCACTGAACTATTTAAATGTATTATGGCGGTTTGATTACAAGAACCTTCATAAAAAGCAAGTAGCTCAAATTTCGCTCAGTGTACAAGCAACTGACTTCCTTTTATTTCATGTTTGACATTATATTGATATAGAATCAACCCTAAATACAAAAACTGAACTGAATTTCAAGTCAAGTCAAAATGTGTTTTTATTTGTAAACAAGATGTTAGATAATTACACTTATTCAGACGGGGGTCCCAAAGTTTTCACAGAACACTGTTGAAGGGACCCCTTGGTAATAAAGGGTTAGTTAGCGATCAAGTTAGCACCATTATATATAAAAAAGAAAAAAGAATGGAGAAAAAAATGTAAAAAAAAAACGAAACATGATTGCGGTATTTACATAATCAAAATATAAAACCAACTGAAAAGAGAGAGAAGAAAAGCTAGAAAGTCAAGGAAAAAAGGACAATATCAGTGTATGTTTGTGTGTGTGTGTGATTGTGGGATTATGTGAAAACTGTGCATAGCAGAGAAGAATGAATCGGGGGGGGGGGGGGGGGCAGATAAATTGATGATGAATCATGCAGATAGTATGTGTGCACGTATGGCTTGTTTAAAGATATAGAATGATGACATGGCAGTTAGGCTGTGTGGTAGCGAGTTCCACGTTTTAGTAGCAATGTAAATGAAGGTGAACGCGCCATAATTAGTTCGTATGCATGGCACAGACAGTGACGCTTCGGAATGTGAACGCAGAGGATACATGACATCATGATGAGTGAAACTAATTGAAGAGCATGTTATCTGATTGGTGATGAACTTAAATGTTAATAATGCTATACGATAATCGAGGCATTGATGAACTGTTAAAATGTTCAGGAAGCGGTATGCAAATTGAGCACTTTCGCGCCTATTAACAAATAGCATTGCTCGAAGTGCTGTGTTCTGGGCCATTTCTATGGGTTTTAGTGTTGTTTTATATGTCAATCCATAGATGGATAACCCGTACGAAATGTGAGTATGAATAAAGCTATGATAAAGCATTTGGAGGGTTCGTAAGGGAAATATGTGCCGTAGTTTATATAGAATTGGTATATTTCGATATATCTTGTTAGTGGTGTCTTTTACGTGTTGATGCCATGTTAATTGATGGTCAAGTGTTAGTCCTAAAAATTTAGTATGGTACACTCGAGTTAGGTTCATACTTGCAAACGAAAGCTGAGGTGTGTTTAATATTTGTTTGTTTTTTGGGGCAAAAATTATGTAGTTTGTTTTCGCTATATTGGGAACTAATTTGTTATAGGTTAGCCATTTAGATAGCTTTTCTAAAGTGTTATTAGCTTCCATGTATAGTTCTGTCACGCTTGCATTAGATATAAAAATATTTGTATCGTCGGCATAAAGAACACAATCTTTTTGTAAATAGGCTGCCAGGTCATTAATATATATTAAAAAAAGAAAGGGACCTAATATTGAGCCTTGCGGAACACCGATGGTAAGAGATTTGGTTGTTGAAATAGTGCCAGCTAAAGTGACAAATTGGCATCTGTTAGATAGATAACTTTCGATCAGATTGAGAGCAACACCACGAACCCCGTAAGCACTTAATTTCTGTAGTAAAAGTTCATGGTTAATAAGATCAAACGCCTTTGTTAGGTCTACAAAGATTCCCATTGTTAATAACTTCATTTCAATGTTTTGCTTTGTTTTCTCTACCATATTTAATAACGCGAGTTCTGTTGATTTCCCTTTAAGAAATCCATATTGTGACGGAGTGATCAAATTATTTTCAGAGAAAAACAGGTTAAGTCGCTTTAGTAGAAGTTTTTCAATCACTTTTGTAATAACAGGAAGTAAGGCGATTGGTCGATAGTTCTCTGGTTTTAGTTTGTCTCCTTTTTTAAATATTGGAATCACTTTTGCTATTTTGAGTGAGTCAGGGTAAGAGCTAGTCGTGAAAATGTTGTTTATAATATCAGCCAAAGGCTGTGCGATGATGGAACCACATTGTTTTAGTATTACCGTCTGTATTCCGTCGCACCCCGACGACGAAGTATTTTTTAGCGTGTTAATGGTATTATGAACTTCTTCTGGATCGACAGGGTAAAGAAAAAAAGTCGTGTCATTTCGAGCTATGTTTGGTGTGCCAGTGGATAGATTTGTGCATGAAAGATACTGTACGTTTGTAGTGATAGTTGAAAAGTAGTCATTGAGCGTGTTAGCAATTTCTTGTTTGTCCGTAATTATGCCTTGATCCGTGCTTAAGGCTGATACAGTTTGTTCGGTGGTAGTCTTATTTAGTGCAGAGTTAATTATTTTCCAGGTTTCTTTGGGATTGTTACTGGCGCTAGAAAGTTTACTAAAAAAATACTGCTGTTTAGCTACGTTAACTAATTTCTTTAAACAAACATTATACGATTTGTATTTAGATTGAAGGCTTAGATTGAATGGATTGCGTTTTAGTTTTTTATACATATTGTTTTTGTGATTGATAGATCGCTGTAGTCCGTATGTTAACCAGGGGCTTTTTCTGACTGATCTGCGGGATAGGGTTTTGGTTTTCGTACCTAATTGAATTGAAGATTTTAGTGTTGCTAAAAAGTTGTTTAGTTTTAGGTCTGCCGTGGGCGCTTGGTATACGTTCTCCCATGACTTCGTGTTTAATGTATTTATTATTACGTTGTAATCGTATATTTGAGTAGTTTGTGTTATCGATTGTGACGCCTTATGTGTATTAGAAACAGCGAAAATGGGTGTATGGTCGGTTATGTCGCTTGCAATAGTGCCAATTGTGAAGTCTGTTGAATGATAAGACGTAATTATGTGATCCAAAGTGCTGTGTTTTGTGTCACTAAAGCGGGTAGTTGTCGTTAAGCATTGTTGTAGTCCGTAGACGGCTAGTGTATCTAGGTATCTGTAAGTGACCGATGAATCAGCAGAAGTGTCAATGTTTATGTCGCCCATAATGATAACATTCGAATTAGTTTGAGAAATGTTTTTGAGGGTTTCATTTAAACAGCCTAAGAAGTGCTCTACTGCATTATTTGGTGAACGGTAAATGACGCCAATGAGTGTATTTTTTGTTTTATCGGGAACTACACTAGGTGATTTGGGATTTGGCGGAATTTCTATAAACAGTGATTCACAAAGGTTAGATGATATATGAATGTCATCTCGAAGTCTGAAACTAAGTGTACTTTTTATGTAAAGAGCAACTCCCCCGTGCGATTTAGACGGAAACGTTATTTCTTGTGGTTGGCGATGACCATATATTGCCTGATAGCCAGGGATATTGAAGTTGTTATTTGTGTTATTGCTGAGCCATGTTTCAGAGAGAGCGATAAAGTGAAAGTCATGTTTTAGGGTAGATAACAAGCAAATAAGATCGTCATAATGATTACGTAAGCTTCTGATGTTGAGATGAAGTACCGATAACTCTGATGAAGTGGAAGTCTGTCTGGAAAATAGATCTGGTTCAAGCAAGGATACGTTCATAAGGAAAAGAAAAAATGAGAAACGAAGAGTGACACAGAAAGATTTAGAAGCTAGACAAAGACGCTCAAATCATCTTGAGACACGATCTTGTGAACTGAGCTCCCATTGGTTTTTCTGGCTTTAATAACACATTGGTCAGTCCACAAGTGCATCCATTCCTTGTCTTTTTTAAGGCGTAGTGCCTCAGAGAAGAGTTTTTTGTTTAGAGGAGAAAGGTGATCATTGAAAAAGATTTGACGCGGTTCCTCTTGTAGATTCAAATCTTTGCTTGTGATGCGAGCGCGGCGTGCCTTCTTTTGAAAATCATTCTTGCGATCCCTCGAGATGAATCTCGCGATTATGTTGTGAGTGTTTGGTTGACTTGGAGTGGGAACCCGGTGGACGATGTCGATGTCAGTTTTAGTGATGGGACAGTTGATGTGGTTACCAATGTGTGTTAGAAGCTCCCCGAGATCTTCGGTTGGGTTGTTGGGCACGCCACGGATCTCAATGTTGTTTAGACGTGAGTACTGCTCGAGTTGAGCGACCTGCCGCGTTAGGTGTGTGTTGTTTATTTCTAATAGTTGATTGCTCTGTTTCAGTTTTGTGTTGTCTGTACTCAAACTATCGCACTTTGCTTTCAGCTCTTCGATATCTTTGTTCAGGAATGCCAGACTATTCTGAGCCTCTTGCAGTTCGTTTCTCAAAGTGCGGAATTCTTCTTTGTTTGCAACATCCAACTCTTTTTTTAACTCAGCATTTCGATTTTTTAATTCATCCCTCATTATCTGAACTTCTTTCGCCAGCTCTTGGTTCGTTGGCATACTGATCGAAACAACAGACGTTACAAAATAGGGAGGCGATCTAAGTAGCTGGTACGATGCGTTTGTTGGTAAAACGACTTGCACGTACCTGTTGGAGGGCGAAACAATGTATCAGCTCCGGCGGTGAAGGTGCTGGCTACTTAGATCGCCTCTCTATGCCCGAGACAGCCGCTGTGGTCTTCCTTTTGAAGGAGGGCACCGGATGTTGCCGTCGCCGGAAGCAGGGGTGGCAGCGCTGCACGTGGCGGTACGGGTGATGACAGGGCAGCGATAAGGAGTCGATCTCTTGGAGGGCGAAACAATGTATCAGCTCCGGCGGTGAAGGTGCTGGCTACTTAGATCGCCTCTCTATAATCTCTATAATCACGAACATAGATGACCAACAGTAAAAATACTTTAAAATTCTGTTTTTCTTCTCGTCCTTTAGACCGATTTATATTCTCGTGCATTTTTTTTCTCTTCATTACAACAATTTTTGAACGTTTTGAGGTTAAGGTTGACCTTGTTTTATTGCATTGCGTGTACAGCACATATCAATATTTCATGTTGATTAGGTAGCTTTACCGCACTATTGAAAGATAAAAAATATCAAGTAATTCCCCAGACGAGAAACAAGACCGAAGTTGCAAATTTCCATTGTAGGTATATGTTCCACCGCACTTTCTTCACCCTGGAAAGCAGAACTTCCGTGACGTGTCAAGAAACAGAAGCAGAAGTCCGAACAGACGATACATCGTGCAAATCTCTTGTCGACCTAGTGCGATATAGGACTGGGGACTATGAATACACGATCTGACCTCAATGTACGCAAGCCGTGTTAGGAAAAGGCGACTTGTGACCTAAGGGAATCGGGCCCAGAAAAAAGCCCCTTGGAACCTTTCGTGAATTCTTCTGAGAAAGGTCTAATGAAGATTTTAGGATGATAAACTCTGGCTCCGAGGTGATAATAAAATAAAATGAGAAGAGACGAAAGGAATAGGATTGAGGCTTAAACGAAGAAATAAAAAAAGGAAGACACTGGAGATCGATGCTGCTAGGAAGCTTAAACAGTTGATTGGGTGTGCAGAGTCCAAGACACTTGCAAACACGAAAGACGATGCTTAGAGGAATGACGTATCAAAGCAGTCTATTAGTGGTTCATTTATAATAGGTTCGAAGTTCCGACACACTTCCTGGTTGCCAGACGCCCAGCCGTGTTGGCTAAATTGGCGCGTCTTACCGCTCATTCACACCGGAAGCGAATCCGTGTTCGCAAAGCGGTTGCGAACGCGGTTGTATAAAGATCCAGTACAATTGCACGCGCACTCGATGACATCAGGCGCGCCTGCAATTGTACTGGATTCTTATAAAACCACGTTCGCAACCGCTTTGCGAACGCGGATTCGCTTCCAGTGTGAATGAGCGATAAGTACCCAATTTGACCCATAGTGTTTCGGAGATGGTACATGACCTGTAACGTATCGAACGACTCTGCCGCCGTCCTATTTGCGAACACAATTCAAAACAAAGCGATACGATATCGCGGTAATATTCTAACGCCGTATCTACCTCTCAAAAAATTGCACTCGACAACTATACCTTCCGCGAACTGTGCCCGTTCGGCTCTAAACTTAAAAATGGCGGCGCCCGCGAGCCACTGGCATGGGAACGAATATATCGTGACGCCACGTTCACGACCTACCTAATATGGTAGGCGACTTTGCGACATATAATTAAAGAGGCAGTTGTATATGAAGCTATACTTTTACAAAAAAACTCTTTTCTTAAAGGAATATTACGTTGTTATAACTTTGTGATTTACTGGATTTTGATATATGTATACTTTGTATTTCTTGTGTTTCTGAGCAGCAGTTTTTGCCCCTTGTTTTCTTCTTTTATGTGTAACCATTGCTTTGTGTAGCGTTATTTATTTTTATCGCCCACCCTGCTTGATCCTTAAAGGTCCGCAGTATGTACTAAATAAATAAATGAATAAATAAATACGCAACACAGATCAGTGACAGCGTGCTTGCCTTATTGCAAGGACTGATATGGCGCCACTACATTCACTGCCCGCGCCATCCCGAATCACCGAAAGCTCAGAAAGCACTGCAAAAAAGGACTGAAAAAGTAAAAAAAAAAAAAAAAAAAAGGTTTGAAAATAACCTGAAAAAGAGCAAGCCGGTATTATGAACCACACAACCCTTCCATTTCTGAAAAAAGAAAACACTAAATAACACACAGACACACTCAAAAAAAAGAAACACCGAAGGCGCTGGCTTAAACACCTTGCATACTAAACCATATCTTCTCGTACTTTCAGCAAAAACCCTAGTGTTTCGGGGACGCCTTGAAGCGAAGAACAAAATTGATTTTGCTCTGGCCTTCAACAACACCCGGGGCTGTAATAATCCAGGGTTACCGCATCGCGGGCTATGGAATTTTTTGCTTTTTTTCACCCTGATTTTTGTCGTTGTCTCAAAGCAACATTTACATAGAAGGATAAAAGAGCATCGCAAGCAATATCCATCTGCGTGCGAGGCATCGCATATTATTTTTCTTTACGTCTGCGCGTTTGTCGAAAAGCAATGCACCGAGGAAGTGAGGGAGAGGGGGAGACGAGAGCGCGCAGTGACGTCACAACTCCGAGCTCTGCTTGGAATGATTTCTGGGTAGACCTAAAACTAGTTGTCTTTGTCTCCGCTGCACTCGTCGAACGTGTTAGGACGCGGAACGCCGGCGTCCGGTGTTCGGCTCTCGATTCGTGCGCGTTCTACGAGTGCAGTGGAGACCAAGGCATCTACCTTTAGGTGTACCCACTATTCCTTCCAATCGGAGCTCGGCGTCCTAACGTGCCTACGTGCACTCGTCTCCTCCTCTTTCTCGCTTTCTCGGAGCATTGCCTGATCCAAAATATGAACATTTTCGCAACGTCCTCGGCATACAGAAGGCTCGTTGAAACGTGTTCACTACGAGTGTAATTTACCAAACTAAAATTCCCTTCCGTCTTGTGTGCACATCTTTTTTTAATACTTGAGAGACGTACGTTTTATCTACCTTTCATTAAGAATATTCATGGAGCTTCTGCAGGCCAGCTACATTTGTCACTTATATGCCGCTCAGTGGGCATTGCAATTAACCCATCGTTTTAGTATAATCAATTTAAATGAATTCTTGTATGACATTAAAAACCGTATCGTAATGCTACTTCAACGCCACATTGTCTTCTTTGCAACTAAAGCAAAAATATTTGGACTGTGTTTTCCTTTCTGTCTGTACGGTGCACTGATAAAACTATTCCAGAAATTGTCTCAGGGTTCAGCGCCGTCCTTTCGTGTTTGTTCCTTTACTCTTGTCCAAGTTCCTTTGCCGCTGTTCCTTCCCAAGATGTTCACCTCAAATCAACTAGCCCAACACGTCACATGGTCTCAGAACCCATTAAAATGACTGCATTGCATTCTACTCAGCAGTTTGCAAAAAAAACAGTCCCAGAGCAAACATATTTTAAATTTTAATCTCCTCGCTTTCTTCTTGTTTCTGTGAAATAGCATTTCAGGAGGATAAAAAAACTCGTCGTGGTTAAGCGGAATTCAGTAACATGTCCGAGGGAGTTAAACATCTAAACTTTATTGCAATTTATCCGGCCGTCTTCCCTTCCTAATTGATCACGATAGTAAGCGTTATTTAAATTACAAAAAAAAACAATTTACCAAGACAGTTTTATATTTAGCTGCTCCTACATTGAACCTCAAACATGTTTCAAAAGGTGAACAAAGAAGAACCCATACTTCAATCTAAACGGGTGTATTTAACTAGCGCAACTTTGGCTGCAAGGCAAAAAGAAAATAAAGAGAAGTCGTCTCGGCGTCGGAGCACGTTAATGAGAGGAAAGCAGAGTCATTTTATAAACAAACTTCATTACCGGCTAAGCATAAAACGTGTTTCTTTGCGGTGCGTGTGTTGTTTTACTGCGGTAGCAAAGAACAGAGGCAGCATTCCAAGCCAGTACTCTATTAGATGGGACACTGCTCGCGGAAGGATGCGAAGGAAGCCATTATAAACGCCGCTATCAATGCCAGAGAAATCGGGAATACGCGAACGAAAGAACTCGCGTCGCTGAGAGCCTCCTCATGAGCATCGTTTCTCTCGAAATTTCTAATGACGTCGAAACATTTGAGACGATAAATATTCAAAGTTTGGGAAATAGCAACGTTCCCTGGCCATTTGTGCGTTCCATGTTCATTTGCCTTCAAGTGGAAATTCGAAGTAAGGCTTGAAGGAATACCACGATTTTCTGTAACGAGGTTCCGGATGCATTAAAAAACTCAGACTATTTTTTTTTTTTACATCAAAGTCAAATTACGCATTGCCGAAGTTTAATTCTCCACATAAATGTAGAGGCAGCAATCTGGACCGATATCAGAGTTTTAAGGAAAGCCCTTATCTTTCTGTAATGTCTAATTACATTCAAAGGTTATTAATGATTTAAAAAAAAATCCGGTTAGAAAATCGGATGCTTCCCGGCAGCGGTCGCCCTTCATCTTTGTCTGCACGTATTCGCGAGCTACTTGGCCGTCATTTTCTTATGAAAAATTTTTGAAAATCACTTATTACTTTTTATTTAATAATGGTAAGTTCTGAAACTTTGGCGCCTTGTCCCAACCGCTAGCGCTATACACTTGGATGGGGACTGAATAGAGAGCGACGCGCCAACGTTTTTTTACGTTTAGCAAAAATACAGTTTATTTGTCTCCCATACACCCGTTTCAATAATCATAGAACGACCATGAAGAGTTATTAACACCGTTTGCCAACCTTGTAACGTCTACCTGGTTATTCGTCATTTTTAACTTGTCGGGCTAATTGTGATTGTTGTTTTACTAATATTATGCAAAATGTTCCCTTTATTTTTTTTAATCAACGCGTCAGTATCAAGAAGTACTTAAAATACCACGGGGTTCTGAGTTTGGGGGAAGCCTGTAAACTGGCCTCATAAATCAAATTAGTAACTTTTTGTGCTACGATTTGCCACTGAGAGGCGTAAAGGCTGTGGAAGAATTCAATAAAAAAATTATCTGAGTATAAATGTTTGAAAAAAAAGCTTTCAACCTTTTCACTCTGGTGTAGAAGGAAGACCAGCGAAGCTGTAGTATCGTGGGAATGACGTAATGACCGGCCGCAAGTCGGCAAGCCAGAATGGAAAGGCTTGAAAGGTGCCGTCATCTATGAGCGACGACGGCAACCAGACAACCGGCGAGCCGGTTGTCTGGTTGCCGCGTCGTTTATAGATGGCGGTAGCTGTCCAGAGTTCTGTGCAATCAGGTCATTTCAGGACGGACACGATACTTGGGAAACTAGCCCTTAAAAGCTCTGGTGTAAAAACTACACCTGGCCTTTTCTACCTACGGCTCCCGTCGGTATAGTGTCGCACCTTCTGACTAGGGCAACAGCCGACAGATGGCGGCAGCGGACCCGGCTGCTTAGGGCAGCTCAGCAACCACCCGGTTGCACCAAAAGCAGACGACATGTAGCCTGAAATTACTCAACGAAACATCGGCTGTGTGTTTTGCGTGTCTCTGTGTCCATGCGCCTCGGTTATGATTCGAAAGCGTCGTCCGCGTTTACTGTGATCGAGTGGCTGATGAGCTAACGTTTGAAAACTTAAATTGAAGAGAGGGTCCATTTCAAACCATAGAAAGTGTGTGTGTGTGTGTGGGGGGGGGGGGGGGCATTCGCAATTTAATGGCGGACGCCTCCTGCGTGGATTCGCCGGAAGTGCGCCCGCGTTGTGTTTTCGCGTGTCAAGGAGGAAAGGAGACGGAAACGCGAAGATACTTGCGGACGATCGACGCTTTCTGCACCTCCTCGCAACTCGTTCAAGTTCAAGTTTAGTCACTCTCAAGAGCATCTGAAAGGTGTATTACGTGATAAGGTAATATAATTAATGATTTCTCTTTATGTACATTAAGCGTTTGGATAGCACCACTGTGTAGATCGTTCCCAGGAAACATGAAAAAAAAGAGAGGCACTTGAGCGCAAGTGGTCACTCTACCAAAACATTTTGCACTTAGTACGAAATAAAAGTGGGTCTTTAACAGTTAGGATGTTTTCAGAAAGTGAGTTGTTTGATGCTCAGGTAAAGCGGAGAAAATTTGTGTTGACTAGTCCGTGATTGTAATTTGTTCGATTTAGAATGCATGATCACACCGGTGAGATATGTGTGAAGGAGGATGACAGTATATTGAGTCGAGGTGTGGCAGGTTGTAGTATATATTATGAAAGAATCATGACCAAGATAGTTTCCTACCTGTTTACAAAGGCGAAATGTGAGATTCTGACTTGAGTGGTGAAACACTCGTCATGGGTGAGTATTGGTGATGATTGAATCGGGCCGTTTCATTTTGTAAGGACTCTAGACTGTTTCGTAATTAGCTTTGATGAGGGTTTCATATGATACTTCCATATTGTAATCGTGAGTGGACGAGTATTTTATATACCATGAGTTTAGTCTGGTAAGAGGCTTGGTACAAATTTCTTCTTAAAAAGTTCAGAGTTCGTGCTGCTTTTTAAAGTACGGTTTCGATGTGCGAATTCCAGGTTATGACTTCAGTAATTGTTGTTCCTAGATATATGTAAGAAGGTACCTCTTCTATGCTGGTTGATTTCACTGCATAATTTCCTTTATGGAGATTAGTTTGTGATTAAACATCATTACTTTGTTTTTAAAGCGTTAATGTTCATTTGTCATGTTTTGCACTAGCGAGAAACCTCATCAAGATCGGATTGTAGCAGAGACAAATTCTCACAATTTATAATAGGGCGGTAAATCATGCAGTCATCCGCGAACAGGCGTATAGATGTAGAAACAGAACATGGCAGGTCGTGCATGTATTTTAGAAAGAGTAAGGGGCCTTGAATATTACCCTGGGGGACCGAGATTGAACTGTTAGAGGTGAAAAGTTAAAGTAGTTCATATGTTCAGATTGCTCATGATTCAAGAGAAATGAGGCAGTCCATTTGATTACTTTTTCTTCATTATTAAGCTGCAAGAGTTTCTGAAGTAAACGCTAATGAGGTACCGTATCGAATGCCTTGACGAAGTCTATGAAAATGGCATAAGTATCAATTGACACGATGACATTTTCGTGGAGAGGTCAGAGACAAAGCCGAAAAGTTGAGATAAGCAAGAGAGGTTTTTGCGGAAACAATGTTGACTTGAATGTAAGTGCGGCCTATTAACCACGTGACCCCGACCAGAAGTTAGGAACTATATGAAATACAGGCTCTCTAGCTGCAGTAAACAGACTCTGCCGCCATCTGCCGGTTGTTGCGCCAGTGAGAGGGTGGCAATTGGTAAACGAGCGCCGTAAAACAAAACAAAAAAAGTTTCTTTTTTTTGTTGAGGTAATTTTTTTTAAATTTTGATGTGTTACTTTTATCATCTTGTAGGCGTATTTCTGGTAAATCATAGCGTGATACGCGTCCATTCCGATTTACGAGGTTACTTAATTGAAAGGGAAACTCCCCTTCATTCTTGATATTGAGAAAACTATGCAGCCCTCTTCAGTATCATCTAGGAAGACCACGAGTCAAATTTTACGATCTAATTCTGTCTACATATGTAATAAACTGGCCAGCAAACGTTCAAATAAGCCAAATCGCCCAAATCGGTTAGCTCTAGCGTGCGACGTGAGGCGCAACCAACAGCGCAGTCAACACCACAGAGGTGCGGCAGCCATCCTTGAGCCACTACGTCAGAGTCATGTCTACGTCTTTCTCACGTTTTGTTCGTTTTTACTTCTCAGAGCGAAATTGAACAACGATCTCATACGTTTCTTCTCCCGGTGTTGGCTCAACGGTGTCCACGTGATCACCGTAACACGGATGCGCTAGTTTGCGCTGCCCTGCGCGCTTCTCGGAGCTGAGAGCTGGGAGCTGGGAGCAGTCTGTTTCGTCTCACCGCTGTTGTAGTTTCAGAACGACGTTTTGTTTGCGATACTGTGCTGTTAGTACCTATTAATATCATAAAGTAAGTACGTACATAATTTATTCATAGTATAACTTTGAAGTTAAACGTTCGTCAGCCCTCTCCCTCGTTAGGAATTGTATTAACTGAACCAAAACCTGTATTGTTGTATAATTAGATTGTCGGCGGATAAGTCCTTTTCCCTTTGCTAAGGAATTTTTACCATACGACCAATGGCAAAGCTACTCGCTAAGGTTTAACTACATCCGTTATATCACAGTGCACTCCATGGGTACATGCACAGGCCTGAAAAGTCGAAGTTAATAGTCACTGTACATTCACCAAGTTTAATAATAATAATAATATTAAAAATATTAATAATAATGATGGTGATGAGAATGACGTTAAGTTGGGCCTAGCCTAGCCTAACATTAACCTAGCCTTGCCTAGCCAAGCGTAGTTTAGGCTAGGCTAGGCTAGGCTAGGTTGAATTCTGTATAAAAATCAATCTGGCAACTTCACAAGCGAAAGGCGGGGCTTACTTAGATCACGCTCCTTGCATCGCGCTTTCGTTCTTCGGCGTTTTTATTGGCTGATGTCGTATTCTCCTTGGCTGAGCAGCAACATTGAGATGCCCTGAACTTGCCACGCCCTGGTTTCTTCAGCTGTCAGTGACTACGGTAACTCGAACAAAAGGAACACAAATACGGCGCAGTCCCTGCGTCTGGTGGTGTTTAACGAGGACATCACTTGGCAACGTCGATTTAAATTACAACTGCATTAAAAGAAATGACGATTTTTTTGTTTCCACGCTCCCCGCTGCAGCAAGACACTGTGACCCAGTCACAGAAACTAGAATGCGTAGAGGTGCCGGAGCGGAGGTTATCTTAAGCTTCCCGAGCATTAATTTTACATTAGCAATATGGTTTCTACATATGTCACCGAATGCATTAGCACGAAATGAGACGCAAAAATGCGAGTCTGAGTTGGTTTCATACGTAACTTTTACGTGGCATAACGAATCAGGCTAATGTTTCTTCGCATTAAGTGGGAACGGGGTATATTGAATTAACTCGGGTATTCGCGAGCGTCGATTAAAAAGACAGAGTTTTGGAAGAACGGTGGTTAAGACGCTTAATGTTCTCTCGTGCTCCTATGGAAAGGTGATAACCAGTACAAACGGCTTGGTGGGATTATCTTTTATAAGCGATTTCGCGAGAAACCTTGTTCACGAAAAAGGTATTGTGTAATGTCACCAGCTCATAGTAAAAAAATGTATCGCATGTTTTTCGTGAAATTCAAAAACGTATCATCTTTAAAATTTCGAATAAGTGCAGAAAGAGGGATACTATAACCACATCGTCAACACAATGCTAGAAAAGCACCAAACTGTATTGATCTGTTCGAAAATATTCATTATGATGCGATTCTCTAATCGAACGTCATTCACTCAGCCCAGAAACACGTAAAAGGCGGATTACTTTCCAGCCGACACCGACTGGTACCACTGTCGTCAACGAGATATCCGATAGACATCAGCATCAAAAGTTAATTCAGAATGCGACCGAAGTTGCAAGTGACCTGGAACCACCGAAGCGCGGCGCTCGTAGCACCACAAAGCTGCCGAATCGATGTTTGAATTTGTTCTTATTTTGTTGTTCAAAAATAATCTCGCGAATCTTTTTCAAACCTCATGACGCTCTGAACGACTAACGGGTTAAATGCTTCCTCGAAGATCGATTAAATCAATCGGAACTGTCCATTTTAAAAGCGGGAAAGACAGGACTGTAAATTATCAAACGCCAAAAGCACTTTCTTCGTGCAGTTGTTTTATACACGTCTTCCTAAAGTATTTCGTTAATATAGATGATTAGTGAAAAGTTTACTTCGCTGTTGTCCTAGACTGCAACAGATTTCTGAGGAATATCAACTCACTTGTGTGGTCCTTGTTGTTTCTTTGAATTTTTTTTCCGCGCAGTTAGGTGTCTCTCTTGAATCGGGTAGAAAACAAGTCATCGTTGGTCAAGACGGTTTATGAGGCCATGTCAGTGTATTCCGCACTTTACTGAGTCGATATAATTATCGAACACGCAACAAGTGTTTACTGAGCGTAGGCAAAGTTATCGGGCCCTCTGAGCCCTTAATACGTGTTGTGAATATAACATGCGACGAAGGGTTATTTCTAAACTTGTTCTGAATGCAATGTGCCGGGAAACCGAGGGAGAGGAGAAGACGAGAGAGTGCGGGACGTCAGAACGCCGAGCTCTGGTTCGAATGATTAGTGGGTAGACCTAAGGCTAGCTGCCATTGTCTCCCCTACACTCGTCGAATGCGAGAGCCAAACGCCGGACTCCGGCTTCCGCGTTCTAACGCGTTCGACGAGTGGAGTGGAATCCAAATTGTAAACAGGCAATCCATAAGGCGAAACAAGGCGAAGGCTGAGGTGTGACGTCGGAACCGCTAAGGTGTCATTTCGGAGCAGATGGACTGAATGAAAGGCAAAGATGCCAGCACGCACCATAGAGTCTTTATAGGCATTTGATGTTAAACCGAGTAACACACCGGACGAACATTTCATAGCGTTTTGGGATCATTGAAGATGTATTAAGTAAAGAGCATTTCAGATGTCTTAATATGAGGGGGGGGGGGCGTGCTTTTGTACATGACTTCGGTGCAAAATAGTCGAATGTGCTAAACGAAAAGCGCCAAATAAACAGGGACAAGGAACTAGACAAGACGAAGTGTGCTTTCAGATTAAGGTTTATTGAAGCAAACACACGCTATTAATACCGTTTTTCTGGCTATTGTTTAGAAAATAAAACTTTGTATCTGTCAGGTGCATCGACGGAGCACTAACGCACTTGCTTTCTACTCGCTTTCTGATACAGAATGCATTACAAACGTTTAAGGCTGTTTTATCTTCGTATATCCCGAGAATAGTTGTTTGGGCTAATTCTGGGTTCATGGAAACCTATCCCAGTGCACTGACAGATGATCCGCCTGGGACTGTTTTACTAACATTGCATGTTCAATTTCTACCATGCATGACCAGGCATGTTATATTTCTACCATGCATGACTATGCGTGTTATCTTGCTTGTTCGACATCTTTTTATCAGCGGCCCGTGGAATGTTTTGGCGGAGTGCCAAAAATGGCCCGCGTAGATATGGAGCGCGGTAAACGCGCGCCAAACCCCGAAGTGTCCCACTAACAGCCATTGCTGTAAAAGCTGCTAGATTAAGGTCTATCCACTAATCCTTCCAACCAGAACTCGGCGTTCTGACTTCTCCGCGCGCTATCGTCTTCTCCTCTCCCCCAGTTTCTCCGTGCATACTCCGTTGACTGCAGCGGACGCTTTGATCCAATGGATGATCCCGTTCAAGCAGCACCAAAAACTCATCGTAACGGCGCTCGTTTTTATTTGTTTTTTTTTTGTTTCTGAACACGGCCGTTCAGGTGTAGACCACGGCGTCTTCGAAGTGGACTCTGTTCACCTTCAGCGACGCTGCGTGCCCTATGATGGAGAAGTATTCCCTGCCATAGTCTCCTCTGCACTGACAAAACCTGGCAGATCGTCACAAGAAGCGGCCGCCGAAATTGAAGAGGTAGAGCGGCAGACAACGGATGAGAGCAGAGTCACGTGATGGGCGCCTTGCTGCGGCGAGACGCCGAACAACACTTCTCCCGAGCGATGGAATGTCCGCTCGTGCTCCTCGCATTCCTCGCGCTACCGCTTCTTTTCTCGTCGGGTTTGAAAACCATGTTTCGGCTCCTCGCCGCTGCAAAAACTGCGCTGACGTAAACGTTCTCCGAGAGATGTTCTCTGCTACCAGATCCTCGCGCTCCAAAACTGCGACCGGGGACTCTATTGCTCCGTAGTCGAACTGCCAGGCTTTGTGAGTATTAGCGGCGAGATGTTTTGGTGGCGCCCTCCTGTGGTTCCCCCTTGTGACGTCATTACCTTGCAAACAATAAGTTCGATGGTGTTTGTCATTAGCATGGTGGAAGCTTGAAATCATTGCGCTCTCAAAGGAACGCTGCCAACACCGTCAAAATTAAAATTCTTTCATTCCTCTTATTTCCGCCGATGATAAATCCCCTTTCCAACGTCATAGACAGCGTTCGACCAATCGTGGAAAGTCGACCACAGCGACCCTTTCGGTCGCGCACGGGGCTAATAGAGGAGGCTATCACTCTGCGCACCCAGCCCATGCCCGCCGTCCGGTTCACCTTGGTCGCCTTGCTAGAAAGAGCGTCTCAGCTGAGACTAGGTCAAGGAAAGCACTGCCAAAGCCAGCGCACGAGCTGAGTGGGACTTAAACTGCGTCTCAAGACGCTCGCGCGCCCCAGTCTTTGCGGTGATTTCTTTCAACCAGTCTCAGCTGGGGCGCTGTTCTATACTACGTTCACGCTTAAGCTGAGACTTGAAGCTCCGCCTTCAGCGCTAGCTCGCTGGCTCCCCCAGTGCCTTAATTGCGCGTGCCTGTGCGCTCACACTTGTCTTAGCAAAGGGAAGAAAGCTCGCGCTGAAGGCTGAGCTTCTAGTCTGAGCTTAAGGGCGAACGGAGTATAGGAAGCCGGTCCTGGAGCAGGCTATTGCCGCACCCGGCTCCGGACCCCACCGCTTCCTTGCTCAGGCTCGGGTCCGGCCCGACGCCCACCGTGTAGATGGGATTCTGGCCAGAGGTTTGCTGTTGCGGGTCGCCGTTTCCGGTTCAGGTGTTTGCGTGAAGTCCTTATCCGGCTGGTGGTACCAGTGGACTACCGCCAGGGAGTCGTTGGAAGAAGCGCTGCGGAGGTCGCTGGGCAGTTCCGTCTGGCGACCCTCGCGAACAATGAGCCGCTTTGACGTTCCTGCGTAGATTTAAAGAAGAAAATTCGAAATGTTGGTAAAACAAAACAACCATCGCTCTTTTTTTTGGCATACAGTAAATGTGCAGTGGGCGAGTAAGCTTTTTGACCACACAAGTCTTGTGGAGATGACCTGTGAGAAATAATGTTTATATTTCATGTCACAAATATATAGCTACATGCAGAGTTTGTACAGCTGAGAACTATTTTGAGGATTATTTGCGTAAATATAAATGGTACAAAAAACATCAAAGGAATCATAATTTTTTTCTTCTATAAAGTTTTCTTTTGCATTGTCTAACTTTTATTTTTATTTTTTACCAATTAAATAAGATATGAACAAAATTATACTATTGCCTTTGCGCAATAAAATTAAAATGAATCAACGGTTTACGATAACCAATACTATTTTTAACTCAGCTAGGACGTCATAAGAGGTATAGTTTTTTTTTTTTTTTTGATAGGTTGATTTATGTTGCCGGAGCACAACCTTACGCTGCCGCTTTCACCTTTTTTATTAAGCACGTTAAATATGCGTTAACATTAGCAGCAGCCAGATAGCCGAAAGCATCAATTACTATATCTCCGCCACTCTGACACGTACACGAAGCATTTGCACGCTGTCACTCCAAATTAGCCTTACGCAATAGTACGAGCTCGTTGAGTTTGGGCGTATCGGGTAACGAATCGTTGCTCTCAGGATTTAAACAAAACAAAACAAAACAAAAAAAAAGTGCAAACTGGTCGTGGAGCAGTGCTTTGCGGTACCGACATGAACACGTTTCCCTTACGCGATCCGTCTGGAAAAAATGCAAACTATTACAGAATGTGGCTTCTCTTCGTCCGTATAATTCTTAAGAGTATCATATTTTTGCAACACGATACTTCAAGGGGCATTACAAGCTACGTTCGTGGAATCGTAAAATAACAACGAACGTGAAAGGAACGACATTTTTGAAAAGGGCTTTAGCGGACACATAAGTGATTGCGAAGTGGGAGATTTCACGCGAAAGCCAAACATCGACACCCAAGTAATCTGTCTTTTAACTCAACCTTATTTACTTCTCTCTTTCTTTTTTATTTTAACGAACCACCTGATAAGCTTACTTGCATAAAAAGCCACAAAAAATATTCAAAATATTCATTCCTATGTATCAGCAGATTTCCTGGATATGTAAACCGGAATATATTTATCGACGTTGTAATGAACCGAGTCGAGAATCGAGTGGTTGCTCGACCTACAAAAATGACAGCAGTTGGGAAAAGAGGGAAGGGAAAAAGTTAGTTGATCCCGGTTGTCCTTTTGTCGTCTACGTCCCCACCCTTTCCCAAATTTTAAATATTTGTTTAATCTTTTTTTAACAGACACGCATTGCTTTTTTCACAAAGAGCGTGACGACATTGCCGTAGATATCTTAATATGTTCCTCCCTTTCTTCATGATGGATACCTTTATTTTTTAGGAACTCTGAGATTCCAAGGATGGGCGAAAACGAGAAAGACGGCTGTCACGGGAAGACCAGCGAAGGAAGGAATAAGACGCGCCGACGATTTTGCTTCTTCCGCGGCATTCGAGGTGTGTTTTCATGGTGCGCACGCAGACGGCAGCGCTCGCATCGATTATCTGTCTGCCCCAGCGTGACGGGAAAAAGATATGAAGAGCTCGGTTTCTGGCAAAAGAAAGTACGCCGTGACTTCGTACGTGGGCTAAGGAGAGTGGACCAAAACACGAGGACAGACGCCACAAAGTAGTACAAAGGTACAGGTCCAAAATAAACGCGCATTAGAAATGCTTCCTCTTTTGGTATTTCCTGCGTTGTTATCCGATAAGGCGGAGAAATATTCCGTTACTGAAAAAAAAAAGAGGGTAAAAGCATTGGAGCGGATTTTTAGATTCGGCTCGCAAGTCGGAGACAATTTAAAGACGGATAATCGCTTTTATTCCATGCCCAGCAAAAGAATGCCGAATGAAACACAGATACAAAACTGTGTTTTTACTTGTTGTTTTTTTTTTGGAATATAACTTGACGTAATTCAAAAATTAAACCATCCATACTTCTCGTGTAATGCTCGATATAAACCTCGAATGAGCGTTTTGTTTGTGATAGTGGACATAGTGACGAACAGAGGTAATGAGGAAATGTGAAATTACTCCTGAAAGATGAAAGTTACATCGGCATACATTTCTATTACGACGGGAGTCGTATACGGCCCGTAATGCCAGCCGATCCGCGATGGGTGATCGTCGGTGTGACCAAAGGGTTTGCCTAGGCAACGACCGTCCGGAGAGTACGCGTCGCCGTTGAGGAAAGCGAGCGCAGCTGGTGTGACGTCATAGTGCTGGAATGGGACACAGCGCGCGGGTGGCTGCGTGCTCATAGCCTGACTGGAGACGAATATATGAGTAAATCGTCAGCGGCTCGTGAACGCAAAGTCAATGAGGTTCTACGGGTGGACTGAGTTTAAAATAAAATCACAGCAACGTGGTTCATTACAACCAGGATGCCACAAAAGCGTGTTTACAATCTGAAGGAACAGGTTCGCAAACAAAATTGCCGGGGCCACCGAAGTGGTTTGTGTTTTGAACTCAACAATAGGAGATTCCATTGTGCCTTGTGAATGAATGATGAGGGGGTGGAAACCACGCATATCGCCGCCACATCATTTGGAGGTGTTTATGCAAATGTGCCTATGCATTGTTTGTATCGCTGCAAGGGATAATTTCCGCTTTTTGGGGGGATGATTTTGATTATATTTAATCTAAATCAGATGCTTAAGCGTTCCTAATAATAATTTGTCTGCGACAAAACGCAATCCATCACAGAGGAAAACTGTCTTGCGGTCTAAAAGTTTGATCTATGATCAGTAAAGTGATGGATTGCGTTTTGATCTATGATCAAAACGCAATTCATCACAGAGGAAAACAGTCTTGCGGTAATGTTATTATGCATCTTACCAATTGTTTGGTACACTCATTGAGAATATGGAAGCCCACGTGCGCGCGTAAGCGTCCACCTTGTTCCTTAACCTGTCTTCACAAACGTGCGAACTCCAAGGCCACCCTACATATTGTATGTTTAACCAATGCAGTCACACATATCGCTTCCAGAAGAAAACCGTTGAAGCTCGTTAACACTCGAAGCCCAAACTCAATTTTTCCAAACCTGGAAGAAAACCTTGGTCAGAAACGATGCCCTCTACCCCCCCCCCCCCCCCCCCCCCCCCCCCCGCTCCAAATTTTATATTTATTTAGACCGCCGAACGGCCTGTTTTAATCGAGGACATCCAGCGCCGCGGAACGCGAAAAGCCCCCCCGTAAAAGATACGACGGAAAAAGGTAAGATTTGAGTTCACTCGACCATTAAAGGGACCATGAAATCACCTTTTTGCTTTTGCCAAAAAACATTTACTAAACCTTCAATGTCCACTGAACACCGAACAGGCATCCGCTTTCGTTTCGGTTTATTAACTTCTACACGAAAATGATTGAAATATCGAGTTTTTCTTCCTCTCCAACTCACCGCAAAACAAGCCGCGGCGTAATTTTGACGGTCGTGACGTACTATGGCACCGGGCAGTAGGAGAATGGGGACGTTAGCGGTGAGCTGGTGGTGTGCCGATAGGTTTGACCACAGGGTTTTACTGCGCTGGTGGCGCCGATGCCACCGACGTATTGTCTGAATCGGCGCCTCTTATTACCGCGATAGCCATGGACACATCTGAGCTGAGCCAAATTCATTTAGATATGTTGCGCTACAGCGACAGCATGGGACTAGTCCCGTAAGCAGGTACGAAGCGCAGCAGTTCGTCAGCACGACAGCCGCTTCTCCGCCGCCGTCAGCCGTTTTCGCGGTATCTCTAAGAAGGGGACACGCTGTCACTCACTGGTGCAGAAGAAAATGCAGAAAGTTTTCTATTGGCTCGGGCTTTATAAACTTTTATTTTTTCAGGATAGGCTCACAGGGCAGAGTAGATGAAAAAAAAAACAAAAAAAAAACGATGCAGTACGCCGTCTTGGACGATCACGGCTTTAAAACACGACTTTCTGATAGTACAAATCTCGCGACACGCCTTTTCGACGATTGCAAAAGACAATATAATCTCAGCAGATATAAAAGCAATGTTGAAATATGATTTCTACGTTGCGGTGCCACGGCTCTCCTGAGCCAATAATGAGGATGATCATCATCATCATCATCATCATCATTATTATTATTATTATTTATTATTATTATTATTATTAATATTATTATTATTATTATTTCGTGATCATATTTTCTTTCATTGCGAGTCTTTGTTATTAAGGTTATGGAGTTCTGAGTGGTCGTTGGTCTTATTGGCACTTTACAGACCTCCGTCATCTAATGCTTTAAACTTTGTGGAAGAACTCAGAGATACACTTGGTAAATTTCAGTCCGTCGACATCTGTATGATAGGCGATTTTAATATTGATACTCTTCAACCCATTAGCTTCCTTGTTTGTGACTATCTCAATTTATTAGCGAAGTTTGGTCTAGAGGAACTGATTCTAGCTCCGACTCGAGAGGAACTTCTAGGAGATCACCTCGTTGCTTCATGTCTTGACCATATTAGCGTACGCGCTACAAATGTCGTTGCGCAATCAGCTGTAATAGAACAAAAACTAGCGGACCATTACTTTGTTGCGTGTCAACTAACATCAAAACTTAGCTTTAAAACAAAAACAGAAACAACAAAAAGTGTGGAAATAATTGATAAAGTAAGGTTTGATAAGTTAGTTAAGGCCTATAATTGGGATAGTTTTTTGTCCATTCGAGACTTTATTTGAAATTTACAGTACGTTTAGAAATCAATTCGGCTCTTTCAGGGAGCAATCCAAAAAGATTATTACTGTGAGGCGGCGTCAAAATGCACAAGTGTGGTTAACATGGGATATCTTGGCATGCATTAAGTATAAGGATGCTATATGGGCTAAATGCCGACGTTCTCCTAGAAATGCTCAGTTAAAGATAGAATTCCGCGCTACGCGAAATCGTATAAATTCGCTTCTCCGGTGCGATAAAAGAAAAGACTTCCGAGAGAGATTTTTCAACGTAAGGTCAAATATTCCTCAACTTGGCGTTTAATAAATCAGTTGCGTGGCACTGGTGTTAGGAGCTCCATTGATGATTCACTTGAGAAACTATTTGATCTTCGTTCGACAGTGGCTGTGGATTTGAACAAGTTTTTCGCTAAATTTTCTGGAGTAGCGCCAAACGATGCTACGTTCTCTACAGAATATCTAGAGTCCAATGTTTCCTCGGCTTTCCTTCCTCAAATGACCGAGCTTGATCTAGGAACTTGGCTTTTCAGTTTCAAACCAAACAAGGTGCCTGGCATTGATGGCATCATTGCAGAAGACCTGCAACTCAATTATAATTATATAAAACACGTGCTTCTTTATATGCTAAATGGTTTTATTTTTTCCGGGATTATCCCAGATGATTTAAAAACTGCACTTGTAAAACCTTTATTTAAGGGAGGAGAGCGCAAAAAGCTTGACAATTACCGCCATATTTCTATTTTACCCTGTATAGTCCAGATCTTAGAAAAACATATCCTTCAAACTATGACGGGGTCTCTTGGCGGTGCTGGTGCTGGTGAGGTAGGCTCTTATCCAATAGGCGAAGTGGATTTGGCTGACGTGCCGTTCACCGCGGATGCATCGCAGTGAAAACGCAGAGAGCTTTTGAAGGAAAAAAGAAATTCTCCGCTTTTATTTTAAATTTTTTCTAGCGAAAACTTTTTTGACTCTCTATTTTTGTGTTTTTGTTTTCTTTTCATGTCTTTTGCGTCGTTTGGTGGATGAAATTCTATTTCAGAATCGCTTCATGGTTCCTTTAAGATCCGAATGGAAGCACACCGTTTCGAGTGAGTAATTTGAAACTACACACGCCCTCTCCTCTTCCTCCTCTTTTGTCTCTCTCCCCTTCCCACTTCAAGTGGGTAGTACTTAGCTCGCTGTAACCGAGACAAAGCGCTGACTATAGGGGCGGAGAATTTTCTTTACCACGTACTCCGCGTTTAAACGTCACCGTTCCGGTTGAGCTAACGGGGGGGGGGGGGGGGGGGGGGGGAGGAGGGGGCTTCACGTGACACGAGAGAACCAATGACGAATATTCATACCCCGAGGCGTGTAGCTTGCAATTACGACACCCTTAGGTACCGAGGCTTTCTAATGGGACTTGCTAATCGCCGTATCTACACTTGGAGTGAAGCCGCCGACTATCGCAAACAGAGTCTGCGCGTCCTGGGACTTTTCTGTTTTAAAGGCGATGTCGCCCTATGATATTGTCAAGAATAAAAATAGCACATAGATGTGAAACTTACAATAAATGTTTAATAAGCTTAACTTGTGTCTACAAACTTAAACAAAAAGGAACTAAATATTATTCGACAGCGACGAAAGAGCAGCTGCCTTGATATTACCAGTCTCAGCTTCTTTTCTTGGGAATTCATAATCTAAAACAGGTAAACCTGACACGTTATAAGATTCAGTTGGAACGTTCTATAAAATCCGCGAAATATAAAATGAAGAGTTGAGCTGGTGGAGTGTGAGCCCCGTGCCTTGGCGTGGGAGCCGCGCACAGTGCGAACTCGGCCAAGCACGCTGTAATATGATGTGTAGTGCAGTAGCCAGTTCTCAAATAATGAATGCTGCTTTTTTTTTTAATTTAGTCTACTCTATAGAAACTAAAATTAAAAAGTCAGCTCTGAATATTTTAGAGAATAAAATTCTTTAAACGGTGCCCTTCCTAACTTGAAAAACAGAAAACATCGTTTCTTCCTCGTTTAAATCTAAAAGGGGTAGTGCAACGATTTTAATGTTACAAGAATTTGAAGTTTGTATTTGTTATAGTGTTTATGTAGGCACAACTGACAAAAAACCTGCCTCCTTGCACTTAAAACTGCTATTCCGCTGCGTAATTCCAAAAGAAAAGACTAAATATTTCCTATCTGCAGCCGCGTGCGGCGGTTACGGGAACTACAGAGATGCGCCTTCTGGGGGTCCAGCGGAAGTCAACAAAACTTCTCGCCCTCAGGTGTTACTCTTGCCGTCAGCACCGTGGCGAACCGCGTTTTGTGCCGATCACTCGCCGCGACTTTCGGCGGTGCTGACCATCGAAAAGTTGACAGTCACGGAGGAAACGGCTGATGGATCTGAAGAGAGAAAGAACCCAACGAAAAACCCGGTGGTCTCCCTTAGACGTCTCTAGAAATAATACTTAAAGGGGCCCGTGCAACAACTTTTTGACCGGTTTTTAATTTGCACCGAACCTAAGCGCACTGAACGTAGTAACTTAATGAAACTTTTTTTTTCGCAAAATTCGCTTTATTTTAAAAGTTATAGGCAAATTAGAATTACAGAAACAAGCAAAAAATAACCTCCTTCATGACGTCGTAGGTCCTGGCTTCAGTGGCCGTGAACTAGAGGAGAGATAGTGAGCTCATCGAGCGCTCACGGCTGCCGCACTCCGTGTCGACGGCTAGAGAGGGCGCCACTAAAGCGTGTGTTGGATAGGCTGTATGAAGCGGGCGGCCAGGGCGGCTCGCGTTGTATTTGCTGCGCGATTAAAGACTATTTCGGCATAACACTTCATTGGCCGCAAACGACAGCAAACACGGGGTAAAAATCAGTACAGAACGGGAGCCACTTCGCGCTGCCATACCACCAAATGGCCTTTCTACGCTCCGAGACCTTTCTACGCTCGCCAGTTCGTCGGCGCGTCATCCCACTAGCCCTTTCTAATATGCGCCGCTTTTTCCGCCGCTTGGTGGCAGGTATGTCGACGGGTCATTTCTTGTTTCCGTACTTTATAAACTGCATTTGTTTCTTTTCTGATCTAAAATACTGAACGAAAACTACTTTCATACTAAATTGAAACGGTTCGCGACACTTATATTTTGTATCTCGACTAAAAAAAAAAAAAAAACTTTTAGCGGCTCTGACCAGTAGTAAGCCCAGGACCAAAAACGTCACATTTTGCGCGCTTTCGGTACCGCGGGTCGCCCTCGTCGGGGGGGAGGTTTCCGCGTCGTCCGGTTAAAATATGACGCACTAATATTTAGTCACTCTCTCCGTGCCCGTTGGCTTGCCCGAACCCCAAGAGACGTGGAAACCGCAAAAAAGGTAGACGCTTAAATATGATTGCAGGGCCCCTTTAAAAGTTTAAAAGCACTTTGACCCTTGATTTTTTAAAATATTTTTTATAAAGACTAACATGCGAAAGAAAACACTTCTTTTTATTCGCTACTTAAGTGACACAGATTAATTCACGCAGTTAAATGGCCGAGGCCCGTAAATCGTTGTACCGCCCTTTTGACTGTTAAGAAAATCCCGCCATCCACACAAAGGGTTATTCAGTGTTAATGCATTTATTATAAATTCCTACCGGCCAGCACTGCCTTTGGACATTTTTTATCACTTAATATCAAGTCGCTTGGCAGTAAATGCTTCAGTCTTTTATAAAGGAACCTCCAATTTCGCACTTTCACGAGTTAATACTAGTTTAATTTTCAAACATTGTTTTGCATTACTCATATCAGCTCCTAAAGCAGGAAATATTTAGCAAATAAATGTTACAGGCATGATCACGTTCCAAAACCGCATAATTTGTTGAATAAGAAATGTCGGACTTTATGTTCTCTACAATATTTGTAAACATTTGTGACAATGAATACCCGTCACATTAATCTTGAATTAAATGAGTCATAAGATGCAGCAAAGGCATGATGGATTCAGGAGTCTCATATGTTATCAGCAGTCGTAAATTGGACTTCATCAGTGGTACGCATTCTGGTTATATTCTGTCTTCCCTTGTGATACAATAAATTAATCACGGGTTTGTATATCCTGATGATTTCATGCAAAGACGTAAGGGGGTTTCATTAAAACTTCAACGCACACCGATTTTGACAATAAAAGCTTCATTTTTACTTCAGAAACCGTAAATAATTACAATTGGGACCGGTAATGGAAAAAACATACGTCAGATTTTCATGCTTTGGCTCTTTATATTACAATGATGTAGGTGCAAGACCCGTACCTCAAAGATCTTGATGCAAGAGGGAGGTCGGCAAAGAGGACACCGTCATCTGATTAAATTGAGGGCAGGAACATTACGCCGACTTTTCTTTAGACCCCGGAGATAATGGTTAGAGAAAAAAAGAAGCCAGCAGATGAATGAACAATTTTTTTCCCTGTCGAAACGTTAACGGGTGTAAATGTGTCTTACGGGAGCAAATGAAACGCCTACATAAATATATACGCGTATGTGCATCCATTACCGATCCCATTAAAATTGTACTGCGGGCTCGTTAAAATTCGGTGCCGTCCCGTCCTCGGAAAATGAATGTCAAAATTCATTACGAGGGCGAAACGTACTTTCATCCATAATGTGATAGAAACCAGCAAATGTAGCGCCTAGATACGGGACTAGGCTACGTAGTTAGAGGCCCAAGTTACAATCTCGGCGGTGTATATTTCGCAGATGCGACAGCAACTTAATTTTCAGAAGGGCAGTCGTTAAACCGCGTTATATGGGTCAAAGCTCGAAAACGAGATGATTCTAAGGATTTCATTACCGAATGAGATTCGGATTAAAAGTTAATTTGTTCAGAGAGGGTCATTGCCGATTCGTCGTCACACGGATCAACTGAAGCGTGAAATAATCCCAGCATATTTGGCTCGATGAAACTTCCAGCGTGGTAAGTTCGCCTGTTACGAACATCTGGACTCGACGTTGACCATTACGCGTGGGAGCACTGGCCATGTCTTCTGGTCTCTAAAGGCTTTGGTATACTCCGGCGTTGAGCGCACAGAACGTAGCGCAGAACGTGGGCCTTTGATTGGTCAGCGAGCAGGAACTCGATATCTGCGATCAATCAGTATAGCTGTGTGCGCTGCGCTTCGCCGGGTGTGCTACGGTTGACGTCGGATTATAACTGAGCCTTAAACCAGTTCCTGACGCCGCTGAGAACGCTTGATTACCGCAAGGCCTAAAATCTGGACTCCTACTTTTTTGTTCATTTGACATACTATTTGTCTAGTTAGATACTTTAACAGGAGTGGTAATTTCAATCACACTCTGAAAAGCAAGAAAAACAATGTAAGCAGCCAACGAAGCGCATGCGGTAATTCGCCGGCAGAAAAAATACAAATATAAAAATAATGGGCATGCAGTGTAAAGTACACACGCACGCACGGACGCGCGCACACACACACACACAACAAACAGATTGATTGATTGATTGAGTGATTGGTTGACTGATTGATTGATTGATTGAATCACTTTATTTGAAGGACGGGGCTTGATACCGAATTCTGAAGATGATAAGGGCGTCGCAAATTTTGAGAGCAGGTCTCGTTTTTTCAGGCCCTTATAGCATGTGGCTACGCGGCGCTTCATGTTAAGTATGGGAGCAGCCTGGCGGAGAATGTGCTCTACGGCAATGGTGCCTCCATCATTGGGTCGCATATGCAGGCCCAGGACCTTGAGGGTTTCTTGTGGGCGAATGGTAGGGGTGTGATGTTGAAGGGTGACTTGAGGATGATACCAGTGGCGGGAGCGGATGAGGAGCAGCGAGGTTCTCTCGACCGAACAAGCAAGACCAATAGTGTGGGCTGCATGATTGACAGCTTTGAGGGCGGCCTGAAGAGAGTCTTGGACGTGTCAGCCAGCATTGTTTGATCCAGATAATGACGTCATTTTCTTTCTACGTTTTGTCTAGTCGACCCAGCTCCCCCCCCCCCCCCTTTCTCCTTCAAAAACAAATATTCGAACTCATACTCTACGGTATACAAGTAACACGACACTAATCCTCGACATGAGACACAAACCAATTTGCTCTGGCTTTAAAACAAAAACAACACAATGTGTCAACTTACTTTGAAGTATAAACACGAAAAAAAAAACAGTCGAGACGAAAGGTCGACATTATCGGTATGGTAAGACGGAGCTAAAACAAAGGAGAAAATTAAATCCGCCGGTACAAAAACTTTCGAAAAAGTGTTCTTGGTCTCCCTGTGGACAAGCAAAGCGCCATTAGTCAACGGCACCGGAAGCTCGGAAATACAACACGTTGTGTCATCAAACAGGAACAGGAACATACAGTCATGATTGAACATAAATTCAGTGCGCGTCATTTAGAGATGCCACGGATGTTCCAGGTCAGGATACTACTCTGACCGGAGTGTTACGGCAAAGGGGGGTTCGTTTCACAAAGAAACGCGAATCGTTTTTGTTTTTCTTTTTTTTTTTTTTCGCAAACCTGCTTTTAGGCAATGTGTGATAATATCCATAAAAAATATCCGATTACCTAACATCTACATAGCGACGAGTGCAGAAAGTCGACAAGAAATAAATCAGCATACCGACCGGCCTTAACACGATCACACTCAAATATATTTAATCACGCAGCCCCTCGTTCACACAAAAACATAAAATAGACACGCAGATAAACACGGGTGCGTGCGTGAGTTCCTTCATACGTTTACGCACACGAAGTCATGCGCGAATATATAAGACAACAAATGCATGAGCGTCACATCGGCGCAGAGGTCAGAAAGTGACATGTACTGAACGAAGAATAGTTTGAGATAAGAAAACATAAAAACGAAAGCTGACCGAGTTCAATAAAGCGTGAGAACATAACAAGTGCAATAAATAGCAGGAGTGATCCAACCTCTGCCTGTATGCAAACGGAGATTTGTATTGGACAGCGCCGGCGATATCGAATTGAACGAAAGCCCAGAGGCATTCCTGGCGCCAGCAAGAAAACATTCCACAAGAAATAAGAACATAAAATAGTTCAGCGGATCCTTTAATCCACAAGCGCAAAAAGTTATGAACATAAACTCAATAAATTTAGGCACCACCTAAAACAAAAATCTCCGCATGAAGCACGGTCAGAACAGATTAAAGAAACCAAGAGTAGTACAGCGAGAAAAACAAACGTAAAAAACGCCTTGAAGGCCCGACTTATTCCGCGGCGGCACGCATTTACGTCGATGCAGGAACGAAGCGACACGCTCCCGAAAAAGGAATCTCGCGGGCGTATCAAAAGGGGAGTACGAAAGAACAAAATAAAAAAAAAAAAGACACGCGGGGCCCAAAAAGAGAGAATAGAGAACAGTTTGCGATAAAAGAAATCCCACATCCCTATACAAGTTCCTTCTCCCTCACGTCCTTCTATATATTCTCGCATTGGGGAAAAAGGTTGCTTTACTCCCACTCCGTTGATGACCGGCAAGGGAAAAGAGGCCCAACGGTGCCACGCTTTCGATGGGTAAAGTAACGCATCTTGGTGAGCATATCTCGCGTGTCCCTATGTTGTTTGTCTGGCAGGAAAAGCACCGTGATGCGGATACAGCGAAGCAATTTTGTGGTGACCTTGTGGAGGTAAAGCACAGCCTCTTGGATGAGAGAAAAGCATTTCGGGATCTATCCGTGGGGTACACAACTGGCTACAGGAAGGAAGGAGTTCTGAGGAATTTCCTTCTGGGTAGGTCAGTAGGGAAACGGATATTACAGAAAGGAACGAAGAAGAATGAAAGGACAGCGGTGAAAAGAACAGCTTCGAATTATTACTTTGTGTTGCAATGAAAAAGGAGTGATGAAATACGTCGTGCATGTAGAGTGACTTGTCTACAAGAAACGAAAATAAGGGTGTTAAGAAGAAGGATGGAAGGTATGGCGAATTTGTTTTTCGGCTTGAAGATTGGCGAAAGAGTGACAGGATTGAATATTGTGATTCTAAAAATTCCCTTTGGCATGAGGCACGTTATCATTTCTTGCGCTCTCTTATTTGTCAACATGGAGCGCAAAAATAGGCATTGGATGCAATGAGAGTATTTCTTAATTTTGTTCTATATTACGGGTTTAGAATCTCAAATTTTAATTGTCTCCAATGACATAAACCTGCCGAATTTCTCAAGAAATTAAGCTACTCGGTGGACACGCGCTGTCTAGCCTCGAACATTCTTAAATTAACGACGATTATTATTATCTTTTTAGGAAAGATAACGTTTACCGAGTTCCATTAATATGGCAACCAGGCTTTTATAAATATATATTTTTTTATTGTTGGATATACAGATGTAATTTGCTAGACACGATTATCTAAGCTCGACAAATGACAATATCTTAACCAAGCTACCTAATGCGATGTATAAGTAAAGAAAATCAGTAAACTACCCAAGAAAGTTCCTCTGGCCAAGGGGAGTAAAAAAGAAATTAGGAGAGGCCCACCTTTAAAAATGCAACTGAACCTTCCAAGTTAAGTTGCAAAGCTAAATAGTTTTATAACTCAAGGTTTAATCATTGTGACAAGCGAGAAACTCCCTGAAGTGCGCATAATATTAAAGCTGGTAGAAAACAAAATACTCACTTTTGCATACAAAGAAGTCATCTAGGACATAAGCAACACCAGTTCGAGCCAAGCAATCTGGGCGACATAAGAGAGGCACGTACATGAAGAAGCGAGTGCGCATACATTTCGTTTCACTTTTTTATGTCCATCTTACGTGCATGATATAGCCCTCAAGCTTAAACGCTGAGCCTAAAACAAAGCTTCTTCAACGGCTGCCCTCAAACTTAACCCGTAAACGTAACCCTTTTTTCGTCTATATTCTTCACCGTCTCCCGTACTAGAACCAGAGGTACTATATACTTGGCAGGTACCTTCGTCTTAGGGCCTAGACACGAAGAATGCTTTCGCAAAGAACCTTACGAAAAACAGTTTTGTAGGCAAGCGGCCTGGAATGTGCGGTGTGCGCACTATAGTCTGCCGTCAGAGGGAGAAGAAACATTTCTTTTTATGACAATTTGTCTCTTGATTCTCTTTGATGTAACTTTCGCGGTGGTGGCAGACGTCAATCGTTACCATGAGCATGGTCTGAGGATAAAACAAAATGATCAAAAACATACGATGTCCCAGGCGCTAAAGTGTTTCTCCCAGCCTGCCTGCTGCGCCTTCGGGGCATCGTACATATGGATTAGGAAGAAACAACCCTCCCCCCTCCCCTTTTTTTTTCTTCTGCTGAAGAATGGATGTGTCACTTAGTTTATTTTTTTCTTCTCCGGACGATGGCTGGTGAGTTGGCAACATTAAGGCACTGCTGGTAACGAGACACATCAGCTGACTCGAGTTGAATGAACGCTAAAATGGTTAGGGGCTGTGGTTCTGACACTCCGTGTTTTCTTCTTGGTCGACGCCTAATTACGACTGAGTAAGGCGAGTCAGTAGGTCGTTTTCGTTTTCGTCTGGGATATTTCTGGATTTTCGGGCAACGGTATGGTCGTAATTAAATAAAGTTTCGTTTATTCCATAGTTTTGTGTTCGTTACTATGGACAACCAATTATTGAGTTGAAGGCCAATAAATAAAATTATATATTAAAGCGATTTTTCTTAGACATGAACAGGAAATCCTAGGACATAGATTTTCGCAAAAAGTAGACTCAGCGGTTGGTTGATAGCGTAAATATCGCGCATAAAACCTTAGTGGACAATATATAATAAAATGTCCATTGATACATTTGAAGTATTAAGTTATCATGAGCGGTTCCTTCCCGACACTTATTGTTAATTTTTTTATCAGCGTAGATATATACATGAAACGGTTCCTGGTATAACTATGTTTATAAACTCGGATGAAGTTCCTAAAGAATCACTGGTTGCTTATCTGTCGAAGAACGTATAACCTGTCGATATTAACCTTGAACTCAAAATCTGAATTTCAAAGTTAGATTATCTGGTGATTCCTTCGCGGCAGCTGTTCTATATAATATTTATGTAAATATTGACTTTTTGGGTATTTACTATTTTGTTCTCAGAGGATGATAACACATATAAAGCGAGTAGAATAAACTTGAACACCAAAACGACTTTCCCAAATATGACTCGTAATGATCTGTATAGCTTAATTTCCAGCTTAGTGACTGCTTATGTGGAGATGCCACCAGTACATAAAATTTCTCCACCGGAAACGTCTAAATGTTCAATCCTCTTTTTGCTTTTGGCCATACCGCTGCATTTTTGGCCGCCTAAGTTTAATTGAGCCCTATCTAAACTCAGTCCTTTCTTAACCTGAGAACCATAAAAACATCTTCTACTGGGTGTGCATTTCATTGGTAACCTATATTCTAGATTGATAAATATTTGTAAGTTAGCCTTTGACTACATGTACGGGTTCCAGATGTTTGCTTATTTTATAGCAGTACCTGTTAATGCCCCTTTACGACGAAGTACCGTGTTGTTAGAACGCCGAAACCCCCGTAATCGTGGATAGAGGGAGAACATGAGAGTAAGAGAGGGACAGCTCAGTGCCGCGCTATAACTCCCTCCCTCTCAACATCGCCCCTCGCTCAATCACGTCACCTCTGGTGAGATGCTCCTCTTTTCCCTATGCCGCCGTCACGAAGGGATTCTTGAATGTTGTTGGTGCGTCTGAATGAGACAAACAGAAGACGTCAATGGTGGGCTGCAGACGCCGAGCTCAGGCGAAAGAACGAGGCGGACACGAAGCGGCTAAGGTGGCGCAACCTGCACGGCATCGTTCCCTTTGTACCGCCGAATTTCAGACCGTGTTCCTGGACAACCCTTTCGGGTATACGTGCGACGTGTGCAACCGGATGTGGTTTCTAAAAAAACTTCACGCTCACGCTGAATTCAAGCACGACATAGTCCTTATGCAAACGTCTTCTGGCCAAGACGTGTGTAGTTTCAAATTTTACGCGACATGCAAGTCTGCTTTGCTAAAGAGACAAAATAACGACCCTTTTCACTAAAACCAGGTCTCCCGAAAGCACATATTTCAAAAACGTGACAGCCACCTCTGTCAATCTCAGCACACATAATGCGGTTGCTTGGATGTTTAGCTAACTTAATTTTGTGTGTCTGTGAACACTAACCTCATGGTTTCTTTTAGAATATCAATGTTTTGGCTTCCCTCCTCAACAGCCACCCTTGACATATCTAAGTGACAGGTAATTAATTAGAACGCACTTGGTCGACATCTTTATGCTGTCTTAGTGGTGTCGTTTAAATTATTTCATCTTCCGAAACGGACATGCGTCAGAGGCGGTAGCGATGCAAATCAGTCCTTATGACTAAGGTACACATTAGCCGACTCTTCTACGTCCTTGCCCAATAAATACAGCACAGGCGATTGCGTGGCTTTTCCAGAATGTTTTTATTTATAAGTGAGGGTCAAAGAACTCAAAACGTTTTTGTATGTCCACCTATATAGGGGCTCTCGTTAACGTAACGTATACCTGAAACACTAAGTCATACATGTACCATCGGGTTCGAATGAAATGCGAACAGTGAGGGAGCTTCGAGCCACTACCGGTGCAGCTTTCAAGCTTGGGTTGTGCGTCCTGCTCCGATGTGTTGGAAGCTTGCCAAGCGCAACCCGGAAGCTGCGCCGGTAGAGAGCTCCAAATTCCGTCACTGTTCTCATTTCATTTGAACCCAATGGTACACGTTATCCAAAAAAGGCAACTAAATTCCGTCACTCGCTACTAACTCAAAAAGTAACTAAATACGTTACTTGTTACCGATTATCAAAAGAAACGCGTTACATTATCTGTAAAGTAAGGGCTAACTTTTCTCTTTACTTTGACAGCAAAATACTCAGCTGCGTTCATGTCATTGTTTACTGTCTTCTTCTCAGTTGTCGTTGCACCCCTAGAGTAGCTACCTCACGAATTTTTTATCATTTATGTTACGTTATGTCCTCATTTATGAGTCGTTCTTCTTACGCTCTCGAAAGAACGGCAGCGTTGTGCTTTAGGAAGAGCTGGTGAATCTGGAATTTCCCTTTCTTTTTGTTCTCTCTACTTCTAAAGTTCCAAATTGACAACGGGTTCTGTGCCTTCCCGTGTTAGCAATTTCCGTGTTTACATTCGGTCTGTGAACGATTCCAGAAGGTTCAACCAAAGAACATTATTGTTTTCGCTGGGTGAAGGACAGTCCCAACTGTAGGCTTAAATAACGTGTTCAACGACTAACGTTGGTATACTGTTATACTGTTTAGGTGTTTTTCGGGTTGCCCATCTGCCTTTGTCGCGATAGACACATACTCAAGGTAAAATTGAAACAAGGCTGTTTAAATGGCGCTGATCACGTTACTCCTCTAAAGTAACGAAACACCGTTACTGGTTACTTGGCCTTAAGGTTAACTAAGTACGTTACTCGTTCCTTTTAGAAAAAAAGAAAAAAACTAAATATGTTACTCGTTGCCGAGAAATAAGTAATTAGGTAGAAGTAACTAGTTACTAGTAATGCATTACGTGCATGTCTGCACTAAGCTAAGAAGACGAATAAAGGAGTCTCACCAAGAGCCGCGCCACCTTTACTAAACGACTGCAGCGTTGGGTGCCTAAGGTAATTTCGTATTTCTAAACTCACGCAATGTCCATCGGGGAAAGAAAGCAGCCTGGGAATCTCCCCAGCTTCCTCCCGTAGTTGTTCCGGTATCTTGGGGAAACAAATGCAAGATAAATTTACAGCCTCGTCCGATGAGTTTATCGGAGCTTCACTAAACAGCAAACGCACTTTGCGACCAGAGGTCCAGCAAGCCACGCGGTCACTGCCGCCTATCGCGATTGCGGATAATAAAGCGTATTGCGCCGTAAGTTTTGTATTGACCACTCGATTAGAAGCTACAAAGGCAAATCCGGTAAACAGCGGCAACAAGCTAGAAAATAAAACCTGTAGTAAAACAGTCGCAGGAAAGGACGCCATTGGGGATCTCTCGGTCTTTGTACAAGCGAGAGGGAAAAAACCATGAAATGGCATCCTCCGATGCAGCGTCCTTCTTTTGATAAGGATAATATTAATTAGATTTAAAAGCTCTACAATTAAAGAGAGGCTTACTGTTTTCTTCACGGTGCTTGGTTTGCTATCAGAGAGATATCCGAGATTAGGGTTCACAAAATAAAATAAAAATCTGAAAAGATAGCACGTTTCATGGCGAGACGCTTGCGTCATACGGTGTTCTATCACGGGTACGACTAAACTGACTGCATGTTTCGTCATACTGCCAAACGCGTTCAAATGCGGTAGCTTTATAGGGTGGGTCCGGCTCTTATTTTGGGTGGTGCCTAGGAGAGGATGACCCTTAAGGCTGAACTCCATGGAACGAATTATGTGACGAATAACTGGCGAACGCCGCCCGACGGCACGCTCGCTTTGCGCGCGACATAGCAGCCACTGTGCTGGTTCCACGCGCAGAGCAAAAGCCGCCGGGCAAAATTCGTCCGTTATTCGCAGCATATTCGTCCCATGGAGTTCAGCATTTAGTCTTTCGGTGCCCGGGGTGGGTGGTGCTCACAGTTCAGGTGATGCGTATTGCAGGGTTTTGTATGAAAACAGGTAAGGTCACACCACTGTCTTTTTGTGACGCTGCGCGTGCTTCCATTTCGCACCACCCGGATACAATGTCTTTGTACCGTATTTTCTGGATCAGCAAAAGAGAGGAAGAGCGCTTTCCTGTCCTTTCCACTCCTCGTTCTCTGCGCTTCTTCTACACCACCTGTTTCTGCTCCTCTACACCCTTTTCCCCAGTGCGCACTTTCTCGCACAACCTGCTTCCGTTGCTGCGTGCCGGGTCCGTACCTCACAAGGCTACAAAAAGGGTCCGTTGCCTCAATTATCAGCGCATTCGGCTTCCACGCTGGTGACGGAGGTTCAATCCCTGGCGCCGGTTGCCGTTTTAGAGCGCAGCTCTTAGGCGCCCGTTTCCGACTTGAGCGGCGTTGGCGTCGTCGTCGCCGTCGCCGTTGGCGTAACCGAGCGTTGCATTATGGGAAAAGTCCAATAATGTAACGCGCGAGTCTCACTCGTAACCCGCGCGTTGCATTATGGGACGTTTCCGATAATGACATAACACATGACGTCACAAGTGACGTCACGAGGGTCCCGCGCGTTGCATTATGGGAGACGTGCCACGATGCAACGCGCGGGTCACTCGTGACCCGCGCGTTGCATCATGAGACGTTTTCCATAATGACGTCACATGTGACGTCACGCGTGACGTCACGAGGGTTACAAGTGACGTCACTACACTCTAAAACCGGTCTCTCATAAAAAACGCCGTCCCTCTGATTTTAGAGGGGACAACGATGCTTTCAGGGGGACAGTTCTTTTTAAGAGGGAAAAGGAAAAATAAAATAGCAACATCTAGAGGGACACCAGCATATTAAGAGAGACCAAGGAAACCGTTTCCTTTGTCCCTCTGAGTAGGAAAGACCGACAGAAAAATTCACGCGTGTCCCTTTATATTAAGAGGGGACTGGTCCCTCTTAACTGTACCAATGTAGTTCGGTCAAGAGGAGAGGTGCAGGCGCACTAATCCACGGCAAAGAGTTCAGACGGTGCTAAGGCTTCGCGCCAATTCACGGAGAGCTGGAAACGGTCGTGGCCGGAGAGTCGCAAGCGTCATGCTGCTCGTTTGACTTCCCTCGGGTGAGTAATCCTGTTATATTGACGCTTTGTTTTGAGTACATTGGGGTGGAAATAACGAGCCATCAATATTTTCACGCTGGCTTTGAAATGCGCGAGCTTTGCATGTAGAGAGGATTTTCACCTGACTGCATTAGTCCGCGGTCGCTTCCTTGATCTGCTCGTTCAACTAGGACAAAGCGTCGCTAATTGTTTGCCCTGCCGTGAGCCGCCATGCTGTCTTTCGCACAAAACACTTTTAGTGGGCTAGGGCGTCCCAATGTGTACGCGTCTGTATTAGGCTGGGGATATCAGACCATTTTGTGTCCGACGCTTTTGTCTACTTTTTAATTTCGAACGCGCGTTCGTTCTTCCCTCAGCTCGAGCTGCTAGCTCTGGCACTGCTACGCCGGCATTTTATTACGGGCAATTTCCTTGTATTTTATCCGTGAGCGTGTACTGTCGGCATCGGGTACTACAAAGGATGGCATCACCCTCCCTAAGGCAAAGTGAACATAAAGACATCTTAGCTCGGGCAGTCAGTGTTCGTTAGCTTGGCACGCCGATTTCTTTCTCGGTGTGTAATCTAAATGCTTGCTGTTGACCGCCCGAGAGTGTTGATTGACGGAAACAATGTTGGCGATTTTGTGTTTGTTTGCCCTTGAATTCACTACAGCAATTTACACCTCAACGTTATATTGTAGACATTGTTAGCGTTGCAGTGATTATGAACTTTTGCTTCAAGTGGGAAGCGAGCAAAAAGCCATATACTGTATGTGTGCGAGGGGGGATTGGGGGGGGGGGGGGGGGGACGGACGAGCAGCTAATTCAAACCACACAAAAAGAAAAGAATAAAAAGATTTTTGCTCCGCGCGTTTGCGCTGCGTCGGCGTCGTACCGTCTGCTGAAAGAGGGGAAGGGTGCAGCGGTGGCCCGGGAGTGCATTTGTTTGTTTTTATATATTTCCTTGGCGTACTTTTTTGTTCGTTTGATTTTAACTGCCGCGCCGGCAAAGCTACCGGTCTTCTTTTTTTTTTTTCGGCGCCGACTATGCTTTTGTTTTTGGAGGTTTTATGTATGTTGTTTATTATCCTCTTTGTTTTCGGTGGCTGGTTGAATTTCTTGTGTCGCACACCTGCAAAAAAATGTATAAACAGAAGTATGTTTTCTTTCTTTTGTATTTTTAGGTGTTTTAGGGCTTGGTTGACTATGGGCCTTAAAGGGGCAGTGCAACGATTTTCAGACTTTGGCCAATTAACTGCGGAAAGTAATCTGCGTCACCTATGGAACGAAAAACCGAAAACCGCATTTTCTTGCGAGCGCTTGTTCTTATTTAAAAAAATGAAACAAATCGAAGGTCGAAGTGCCTCAACTCTCCACACCGACTTTCGAGTGACGTACTCTGGGGGTTCACGTGGTTTCCACTTGGGCCCTCTCTTCAGAGACCCCAGCCGCTTCCTCCGCGATTGTCGGCTTTCAAAGGATTAGCCTCGTCGAAGGTCGCGGCGCGCGATGGACACAAAGGACGGATCGCCACGGGGCTGACTGCGAGTGTAGCAGCGAAGGGGGACAGGGTTTGTTGACTTCCGCGTACCTCCAGAGACGCTGTCATTTTAGTTCCCGTAGCCACCACAGGCGGCTGCAGATCGGCAAATAATTCGTTTTTGCCTTGCGATTACGCAGCAGAATGGCAGTTTTTCGGGGAAAGGCTACGCGTTTTTGGTCACTTGGGCTTGGATAAACAATATAAAAAATGCAAACTGGCAATTCTTTCAACATCGAAACCGTTGCACCGCCCCTTTAAATGACCGTAAAAAAATATTGTTTTCAGAGTGAGACAATCGCTACGAACGTTGACATGAAGGGAATCGGACGCAAGTTCTGCACTGATTGCTCGTGTAAGGAGCTCTACCGGGACAATCTGCGCGGTGGAACGCACCACTCGGAGTTGTGTGCTTACTGCGGCCACCCGCACACCGCTCACAACGAATTCGGTAATTATTAACTTTTTGTATTCTGGTATGTATGGTAGGCTCTATTTACGTCCTTTTGGCATAACGTTGCTTCTGGAAAAAAAAAAAAAAACGAAAAAAGAATGGCTTGCACCGAAGCGTCTACATAAATATATTTTTTTAGCTGATTTTGTGGCTTTCTAAAACATGCTTCAGGTCTCTTCAGCAGCTTCAAGCCGCAAATGGAATCCATGTTTTCCAAAGCACATGGGGCTTCGAATGTTCCGCTACTACTAATTGCGTTCTCGCTTTGTCTTGGTAATACAAAATCGATTCTCGTAAATTACTTAAAACAGCAGTCAATTCTCGTGTCAAATATTAACAGTCGCAGAAGTTACGTCATAGGCTAATGTCACTCGCTATTTCATCGTATACGGATTGGGTTTCGAATATTTTAAATGTTTGCACTTTATTTTCGCATTTGTTTCCTACCGCCTGCTTGAAAACAGGTGAAAGCGCTTCATTATAATTGCCACTCTCTGTATCTAAAGGAGAACAATATGGTCTTTCATTCAGCTAAAGGTGGATGCACAGCTTTGGTTCCAAAACACAATGGTCACCATGCTGGGAAAACTGGAGGAGGTTAAAGTGGCCTTCTGCGGAGACAACCCAACAACATTCTTGAACACTGAAGACCATCCTCCAGTCTCGATTGGCCAGAAGTTTTCTCATCACCTATGGTACGTTTGGTTCGGTCACATGGAAAAAACGGAAGGACGGTAAACCTGACGTCTGTGGTTGACTCTTTGGTGGACTTGAATCTAAGTGTCCTTGTGTCGGATAAGGAGGGTTCGTTCGTTGTGCTCCCGAAGGGCGAGTTTCGAGATAAGGCAAGGCTGGCTCTAGAAAAGAATTTCCGAGAGGTTAGGGGGGTGTGTCTCAAGAAAGTTAAAGAGGAAGCAAAAGTTCTATGTGAACGGCTTGACCTGAAAAGTTTGGGCAGTTTGGTCAATCGGAGTAAGGGCATGAACCTAGACGCCTTTTTTACAGCCAAGACCCACAAAGCTGGCTGGCCGTTCAGGGTCATAGTGACGGAAAGGGGCTCTTGGCAAAGGGCGGTGGCGGGCTTTCTTCAGAAAAAGCTGTCCACGTTGTCGATTTGTGACCCTTTTGTGATACGCAGCTCTGATGCCGTCATCAGCTATCTTAAGGATGACAACCCGAAATCTTGCCGAGTCTTCTCTTTGGACGTGGAAGATTTATTTTATTCGATTCCACAAAAGGAGTTACTAGTCGCTGTCAACGACTGCATTGACGCGACGGGGGAGGTCAAGTTCAGAAACTCCTGCGGAGTTACAGTGGAGGGTTTTTTAGAATTACTCAGTTTTTATTTGAAGTCCATACTGGTTCAGTGGGAGAAGGGAATTTTTGTGCAAAGGAATGGCATATGCATTGGTTCTTGTGTGGCGCCGGTTCTTAGCGACATTTTTCTTGGACAGCTCGATGTTTCTCTCGAGGGTGCACTGGGGGTTGAGGGTGTCATAAAAATGTTTAGATATGTAGACGACTACCTTATTTTTGTTGAAGTCAACGGTAGGGCGGATGTTGTAGCCAAAGTGTCGTCAGTCTTCGAAAAACTTGTGAAAGGACTGACGTTTACCTTCGAGACACCGTCGGAGGGTTGCCTCCAGTTTTTGGATTTGTCTCTCCGTTTGTCAAGCAACCATGTTTGTTGGGCTTTTAGTCCCCGCTCAAGGAAAGCGCTCCTGCCGTACGAGTCGGCGCATTCGAAAATAGTAAAAAGAGGTATCGCGGCGTCTTGCCTTGGTTCGGCCCTCAAGAAATCATGCTTCCACGTGGTGGAGAAAAGCTTCAATGATCAAGTGAGGAAATTGACGGAAGCAGGTTTTCCTTTACGAATAATCGGGGAAGTGTCGGCGGGGCTGATTAAGGGTTTGAAAGGTCCTGTCAGCCGGGCACCACGGGAAAGGTCGAAGAGACCGGTGGTGCTCCCGTACCTGCACGGTGTTTCGCACAATGTTAAGAATGTTGCGAGGCGGTATGACGTACAGGTGGTGTTTAAGGCTCCCAACAAATTACTTCAATTGTGTAAGAGGGTCCGAGAGTCGGGGGAGGGGAAGAAGAGAGGTGAATTTTCCTGTGAAAAAAAACATGTGAACTGTTTTGTTCGATGTCGGGTTTGTGTGGTGTATTGCATTCCTCTATCCTGTGGCAAAGTGTACGTGGGCCAAACTGGTCGCTGTGTTAATGAAAGGCTTAGGGAGCACCGTGCCTCTCTTCGAGCGACTCCGTCGGGCCACCTGGCTGTCCACTGTGACAAGTCCGGCTGCTCGATCTCCAGCGTTCGGTGACACAAATATTTTGGGCACCTACAAAGAACAGAGGGCGAGAGAGATCTTGGAGGCCTTTCAGATAGCTTCTCGGGGAGAGGGATGCATAAGCAAACCCTCCCTTGCACTGACTGAGGCCGAGTGGGCGTTTCTAGAGACAACGACACGTGTCAGCACGTAAACATCGTGATTTTACAGTTTTTAAGATGTGTAGTTTGACAACAAGGAGCTGCAGTGCGCATGAGCGATCTGGGGGGGGGGGGGGGGTTGCTTTTTGTGTTTCCTGAGGTTCCAATAAAACCTATCAGTTGCGAGTGAGCGCTCGTCCGTCGTTTGTGTTTCTTACTCTGTCCTCGTCTTTTGTGCGCTTTTAAAACCAAGATGGACTCCCTCCCCCTCCTCCCCCCAGGTTACGTGACCTCGGGGGAGGAGGGGGAGGGGGTCACGTGATCTGGGGGGGCCACGTGACCCCCCTCTCCCTCCTCCCCCAGGTCACGTGACCCCCCCCCCCCCCCCCGGAGGAGATTGAAGAATGAGGGGAGGAGGAGGAGGAGGGGTATACGCTCCCCTGATTACCCTTCCTTCCTCCTCTTCAAGAGCGGCGCTCCAATTCGGCGTTACAGGGAGTTGTAAACGGCTTTCACTTTTTTATTTTATTTTTCAAGATCCTTTACCAGTTAGGAACTGGTAAAGGATCTGACCTACATATTTCGTGCTTACGCGGCTCCTGAGGTTGTTTGGCTCTATAATGCTACCGATTTATTGTATCCCGTGTTGTATCCCGGATCAGATAAAACCCCCGACAACCGTCCTGTCGCATCGTAATGAAAGCGATGCCAACAAACGACGTCTTTTGAGGTTGTTCACTCGGAAGCCTTTAAAGGGGCCTCCGATTGTTCCATCGTTGACATGAGTTACGTACTGTATTTCCTGTATTTTGGGGAACTAATGACACTCTTACCATGATCAGTCGTCCGTTGAACAAGAACCACCACTTTGTCGGTGTACAAGTCACTTGTACCGCTGAAAGAGCATTTCCGCTGGACGGTCAGAATCAAAGCCGATGTGGCAATAAAATATGCTAAGGTATGAGACACCTAAACCTATGCCAAACATAAGCGAAATAAAAGGTGAAGAAGGAGCTAAAAGAATATGGCCTACACAAAAACCCAACTGTCTTTGGAATAAAATCTGGATATGAAGAAGTTTAAGTTTGAACTTGCGGTGTAATATATACAGGGTATTCCACGTAATTTGAGCCGAGGTTTAAAAATACGTGGTTCCTTTTGGGAAGACGAAACCACACGAATAAGGTTGTTCATTATTTGCAGCAAGTCGGGCTGTTTTTTTTTTGTATTATGCCCAAATAACTAAATATATAAAAAAGCTAATTAACTTGTGAAATATTCTAGTTAGAGAAAAAGTTCCAAAGACAAAGTTGTAGACTGTCCTCAGAAACATCAAACTCAGTGTTTTTTTTTTTTTTATTAAGAAACCTCTAACACGGTTCGTTTTTCCGGGCGTCAAAAAAGTGCCTGACCAATTATGAAAAAAAAAAAACATAAAAAAGGCGAATTTGTCAACAGCCTCCAGTCAACTGTGCTCTATTTAGCATGCAGGCCTAGTTTATTCAAGCCACGGCTGAAAGCGCTGCAATACGAGGTGCACGTGCGGGACGTCAAACTTTTTTTTTCATAATTCGAAAATGTTTTTTGATGCCCATAAAAAAAGGAAAAAATGGCGTTAAGGTTTTTTTTTAAACAAACAAAGAACAAAAAGCACTGATTTAGGTGTTTCTAAGGACGCTCTAAACCTTTTTAATTGGAACGTTTGCTCTAAATTGAATATTTATAAAGTTAATAATGTATTTGAATCAATTATTTAATTGTGCAAAATACAAAAAAAATAACCTGACTTGCTCCACACAATGCACAAACTTAATCATTTAGTTTCGTCTTCCTAAAATGCACCAGAATATTTTTAAACCTTCGCTTAAGTTACGTGGGCAACCATATATATATATATATATATATATATATATATATATATCTTTCCAGTGTATAAGTCTGACTGTAGTATGTGCGCTTATATTTTATACTCGCCATAACTTTTCAAGTGAGTGATATATATATATATATATATACGTATATATATACCGGGTGTTCATTTTTAATTCGAACAGATTTATTACAAAAAATCCTTAAAAGATGCACTAGTACGGTTTGTTCAAGTGAGTTATACGGCTAGGGGGACATTTTGTGGGTGGCTAATCCTTGCGAGAAGTTGGCTAATTACTTAAAATTCGTTAATTAACTTTTTAATTAATGAAAATAGACATATGGTTCCAATTAGAAACTTGCTCAGCGTCATCGAAAACCCCTAAATCAGTCATTTCCAGAAAGACTTTGAGCGCGTGAGAAGCGTAGTAGTGAACTGAAGTTGCCGCTCGTGGAGCAGGTACAAAGCTAGAGGTTGAGATAAGGTGCCCGTGCGATTTTGCCGTCTCTTATCTAGCCCCAGCCTTGTACCTGCTCCCCGAGTGGTAACTTTAGTGCACTAATACGCTTCTCACGCGCTCAAAGTCTTTCTGAAAATGACTGAATTAGGGGTTTTCGATGACGCTGAGCAAGTTTTTAATTGGAACCATATGTCTATTTTCATTAATTAAAAAGTTAATTACCGAATTTTAAGTAATTAGCCAACTTCTCGCAAGGATTAGCCACCCACATAATGTCCCCCTAGCCGTATAACTCACTTGAACAAACCGTACTAGTGCATCTTTTACGGATTTTTTGTAATAAATCTGTTCGAATTAAAAATGAACACCCGGTATATATATATATATATAAGTGTGAAGGGAGAAGAGGAATTAGAGGACGAAGGGACGAGACTAGAACGACGGTTTTTGGTTCACTCTTAACAAATTGTGGCGGCGGTTTTACAAACAGGATGAATACCCGCTCCCACGCAGCTACAGCCGAGACACTGTGGGCCGAGCTTACTGAAAAGTTCTACAACCGGTTGGCGGAGAAGAGCGTGACAGATGCCGCATCTGTGTTCGAACAGTTCCACTATCGCCTCGCCGCCCGTGACACTCACGTTGAAGAGAACGTGAACCAACAACCCACCGAGGTTCACCAACACCTTTCGTCTGTACAAGAAAACCTGCAGCACCTTGAAGGAGCTCTCCCAACCATGCGACCAGGAGACTCGGGTGACCTTCCACAAGTTCAAGGGACATCTACCATACGTTTTCGCCCACCCGACGAAGCTGTGAGACCCTAGGCTGCACTTGTTCATCTACATTCTGATGCTACGTGCCTCAAACCTCCAACCTTTGATGGCCTCTGCATCTTGGCGGGCATTTATCATTTAATTTTAAACGGTGGACAAACACAGTGGGTAGCATTCTCATGCCACCCACTTATTCCTCCCCCTCTCCCCAGGAGAGAAACAATAAAGTTGATGTTGAAGTTCAGGTTGAAGGCTACAACCCTGGTCGCCCAGCTCCGTGAGAAAGACGCCGACTCCCTTAGAAGTATACCGTATTCAAGTCGAACCACATATGAGCTTCTCCCACAAGCACTAGAAGCTTGGCTTAATGATGCCCATCTGCAGCAGCTGCACCTCTCGTCACTAAAAACCTATCGCCATGGCAGAGGGTCACCTCAAGAACTAGCTGACACTATCGACAGACTGGCAGGAAAAGCACTTCTATGGTACTCAGAAGCCACGCTTCCCCTGATGACTACATCAGCTTCATCGATGCTGTCCACAACTCCGAAATTCAGCGATTTGTGCGTTTCGCTCGACATACCACACTTAGCGCTGCGCAGAATCACGCGCTGGAAATGGACGCGGTGAACAGGGTCACAACATCCACCGTCCATCCTACAATTCAGATTCTTCCACCCGACAACCCGCAACACAGGCGTCGTAGGCCTGACTTGCGCCACTGCTTCAACTGTGGACATCCAGGTCACCTTGTTATCTACTGTCCGAATCCGACCTCTCAACATCAGGAAAACGTCCACGCGGGCCCGACGGAGCAGGGTCCCGCGTAGTACACGAAGTCTATCTGGCCGCAGCGTCGGTGAGCAGGTCACTTACGCCTCACATCTTCATTCAATTGCACGGAGTCCCGCAACCAATCGATGCCATTATAGACACGGGGGCTGGTATGAGCGTCATTGACTATGCTTTGCTGCGATCGACGGACCACGCGGCAGCGACCACGGATTGCAAGAACACTCGACTGGTGTCAGCAAGCAGTACTCTCATACCTTACCTTGGGCGTCGCGAATTGACCGTCGAAGCTCTAGGCGGGACTGTAGCTCTTTGCTTTTTTATTGTGGAAAATGTAAACCCACCAGCCGTTCTCCAGTGTGACTGGTGTGCCGAGGTGGACCTGCTAGTATCATTTGCACGTGGTCACGATGCTTTGTCATTATCGGAGACATCTAAGTCCCAAATGACGTCAGAGGACACGTTTTCCTCGGTCGTTGCGATGATCCCAAGCCGGACATTAAACAACCTAGGACAATTTTTATACTACTTTTACTGTCTGCTGATGTACTTGGCTAAGTGTTTGCAAATACTTTCGGCTAGCATCCCACTGGTGGCCAGAACACCGGTGATATGTTTTTGTATTCTGTTACCCCTGAACTTCACCCACAATTCCTCGACCTGCTTAGCCCTCTTCGTGCTAGACGTAACGATTTTGAAGTCTTTACCGGTCTGGGTTCAAGCATCAATTGAGGGTAATCGGCTTTCAGCAGATTCTTTGATCCAAGCTGTTCTTCACTCACAACCTGGAACAAAATTCGCAACGCCTCGATGCCTTATCTCTTCCAGCCGACGTCCCTTGTACATTTTTATGGTTAACTTGGCCACTGACCTTAAGCGAGGTGAAAATTTAGGAACTGCTTTTGAAATATCCAGAGGCCGTGATCGCAACCGCTTCGTGGTCCCTGGTGATACCCACCTCTGAGAAGCGTCTCAGCGAAACTGACAACATTCCGTGGACTGATTTTAACTTTGGACCAGACCTAACACCAACGAAGGGGGAATCGATTCTGTCGTCACCCAAGAAGTTTCGTCACTGTATAGCCATACAAAACAAGAATTGGGATCTACGACTTTAGTTCTCTAAACCATCAACACCAGTGACCATGCGCTAATACATCAACAACCCCGACGAGTGTCGTGGACGACATGCTTCCTAGGGACGTAGTGGCACACTCAACAGCCCACGGTCATCACACATCCTTTTCGTCAAGAAAAAGGAAGGCTAGACAACGATCTGTATTGACTAATGAAAGTTAAACAACATTAATAAGCCCGATGTGTATTGTTAAGAATGGAACCTTCGGCAACCTTTTCCGAGTTTCAACGCTGCGGAAACGAGTCCCAAAACGAGTCCCGACGTGTTCTGGACTGTCGCCCACCTGTCGATGCCTGCCCAAAACGAGTCTCAACGCGTCCGTGACGTCAACGGGACGTGTGTGTGTGTGCGTGTGGGTTCGTGCGCTCCGGAAGGGGAGAGAGGCCTGGCCTAACTGCGGAGAACCATGGCTACGACGCACTTCTGGCTCCGACGCGGCGGACTTTGCTACAACGCACTTGGCGGTCGCACCTGCTGCCCTGGCGGAGAGTGAGGGAGAAAACGGACCCTATATAAGGCGGGGCGTGAGGCGGCTCCTGTTGTTCTCTTGGATTTGACGACTGTATCGCTACCATGTAATTAAATCGTTCGTTACGTTACCAATTCTCCCACCTCCACTGGACCCCTGGGTTCTTCACTTCGGGGAATGGTCGTCGTAAAAGGCCAGGAAGCCTCCGGACGTGCGGCTTAAACCCCGCCTCGAACAACTGGTTGGCAGCGGTTGGGATCGGACCATGCGACATCGTGCTACACCTGTGGGTGAGCGTTGGACTTTGCTTTGAGATTCGCCAGGCTTCAGATTATGGGTAATTAATTTTGAACTGCTGGGAATCCTTAGTGTTTGACTCGTGCGCTAGGTTTGTGTACAACCTCGCGACAAGTTTTATAGCAAAGCCAAAGCTAAAGAGCAGCGATCATGGATCTGATGAGGTTACTGAGAACAGATTTACTCTGTTTATGTGAAGAATTGGGTGTGGAGGTGGAGCAAAAGATGAAGAAATCTGAGATCAGTAAAGCGATTTCAGAGAGCGCGGAAGCAGAGGAAATTAAAATTGCGTGGGAACTGCTTCAGAACGCTAAGAGTGAAGCTGCAGCAAGAGAGGAACGAGAACAGGCTGCAGCGAAAGAGGAACAGGCTGCAGCGAAAGAGGAACGAGAGCAAGCTGCAGCTAGAGAGGAACGAGCACAGACTGCAGCGAAAGAGGAACGAGAGCAAGCTGCAGCGAGAGAGGAACGAGAGCGGGCTGCAGCGAGAGAGGAACGAGACCAGGAGCGAGCGCTGAAAAGGCTAGAGCTCGAAATTGAACAACAGCGATTAAACTCGCAGATCAGTAGAGTTGGGGCTCCGGTACGAGCAAGTGAGACCGAGTCGTATCAAATGAAGAAGCTCATGCAGCCGTTTAAAGTTGGGGAAGACGTGGGCCTATTCTTAGTTAACTTTGAGAGGACATGTGAGAAGTTGAGCTTCGCCCCAGAAACGTGGCCGCAACGGCTTTTGACTCTGTTGCCCTGTGAGGCTGCAGAGGTTGTCGCGCGCCTTAGTGCTGGAGACGCGGACGACTACGACAAGGTGAAGTCCAGCCTTTTGAAGCGGTACCGCCTTTCTGCCGAGGCGTTCCGTCAAAGGTTTAGAAACGCATCCAAAAAGAGCAGCGAGGGCTACTCGGAATTCGCGTACGGGCTTAATACCAACCTGATAGAATGGTTGAAGAGCGAGGAAGTGTACGAAAGCCGAGACAAGGTAGTCGAGTGTGTGTGCCTCGAACAGTTCTTTCGTAGCATTCCGCAGTCAGTCAAGCTCTGGGTGCAGGATAAGGTGGGAGTCGACTCTGTCGAAAGGGCCGCTGAGCTAGCCGAAGAGTTTGCAACGCGTAGAAAGCTGAGCGGAGAGGAATTAGCGAACCCGGCCGGAGCGATCAGCACAAGACCTTCCGACAGGCAAACGGCTCGCGAGAAAACGGGCCCGAGAAGCCCGAAGCAGGACAAAAGGTCCCAGAAAAGAGCGCAGAACACTCGAACGGAGACGAGGCGCGGAAAAGCCCAACAGGGCAGTTCGAGGCAAGGAAGCCGTTCCTGTGCTACAACTGTCAGGAGCCGGGACACAGAGCGGCCAGATGTAAGAAACCGCGGGTTGTGTTCTCGTACGTGAACGGTAGTGACAAGGACCTGAAGCTTCTTCGTCCCTATCTTCACGAGCTCCAGGTAAACGGAAAGCCGTGCAGGGTGCTTCGGGACAGTGCAGCGACGATGGACGTTGTTCATCCGTCGTATGTAACGACCTCCGATTTTACTGGAAAGGTAGTTTGGATCCAGCAGCTGCTTGAAAAGCACAGTGTCTGTCTGCCTATGGCGACAGTGAGGATAACTGGCCCGTTCGGAGAGCTAGTGACAGAGGCGGCTGTCTCGCAAACAGTCCCGTTGGAGTATCCTTATTTGTTTTCTAACCGGTCAGATTTCCTGCTGCGCGAAAGGGGTCAACAACTGGGAGAAGGGCTAGTTCAGTCGTGTACGAGGTCCAAATCGCGTCAGGTCGCCCCTTTGTTGACGAGTGATCCAGAGCCAGAGGCAGCTGACGGGGAGCAAGCACTCCCCGAGTTGGAGGCAGAAAACCGGGATGAGAGGGACCAGGTTGTAGAACAGTCTGATCTCGTAGCACTAGGAAGCGTACGCCGTCCCAAAGCGCCGGCGGAAAAGGCGGAGGAAGAGGGGATCAGTGAAAGATCTCTCGTAGCTCCGGCGTCGCGTAACTTTGGTCCTCTGCTACGAGTAGACAGAGTGTCTTTGACAGTCGAGCAGAAGAGCGACCCTAGTGTGTCAGGGTTTCGCTGTACAGCTCAGAAGATTGCTAGGACCAATGTGACGGGGAATGAAAGAGGTGGATTGTTTTATCGGCGCTATAAGGACCGCATTTTCACGTCTAGAAATCACGTGAAAATCGATCACTATGACTTCAGCGTAAGAAAAAGGAAAGGCAAATTTAACGGCAATGCCGATGGGTTGAGCAGATTTTTCTGACATCACGAAAAATAGTAGGGATGATCTCAGAGGTCTTCGTCATCCACGGGAATGAGGATCTAAGGGGGGGCACTTCGTTGAAACCCCAAAAGGACCTCACAAATTGCGAAGAGTTTTTGTCTTTGGTATTTTGTTCATAGCGACCTCGTTGGAAAAATGAGTTTTTTTTGGCGACAGGGGGTCTCGATACCCGGAATTGTACCAAATTTTGGTAATCCGTAATCCAGTCTGGCGGGTCTTTGTCGAATTCTGAGCGTTTGACTGCAGTGTGGCGTGGTGTTGTGGGGGACGTTTCCGCTGATGCCTCCGTTGTGAGAGGTTTGGGAGTTTGTTTGGTGCTTGCAGCGTCTTCTCAAGGCCTACTCCAAGCCCACCTCTTCAGGCCAGCGATTGTACCACCGGCCATTCGAGGTTTCCCTGGCCCCAGAGGGGCTGTTAAAATGGAACCTTCGGCAACCTTTTCCGAGTTTCAACGCTGCGGAAACGAGTCCCGAAACGAGTCCCGACGTGTTCTGGACTGTCGCCCACCTGTCGATGCCTGCCCAAAACGAGTCTCAACGCGTCCGTGACGTCAACGGGACGTGTGTGTGTGTGCGTGTGGGTTCGTGCGCTCCGGAAGGGGAGAGAGGCCTGGCCTAACTGCGGAGAACCATGGCTACGACGCACTTCTGGCTACGACGCGGCGGACTTTGCTACAACGCACTTGGCGGTCGCACCTGCTGCCCTGGCGGAGAGTGAGGGAGAAAAGGACCCTATATAAGGCGGGGCGTGAGGCGGCTCCTGTTGTTCTCTTGGATTTGACGACTGTATCGCTACCATGTAATTAAACCGTTCGTTACGTTACCAATTCTCCCACCTCCACTGGACCCCTGGGTTCTTCACTTCGGGGAATGGTCGTCGTCAAAGGCCAGGAAGCCTCCGGACGTGCGGCTTAAACCCCGCCTCGAACAGTATCCCCTGCCTCGGCTTGATGACGCTCTTGATCGGCTCCACGGTTGCCACTACTTCACGACTTTAGACCTCATTTCTGGATTCAGGCAAGTTGAACTCGAGTCAAACGACGCTGAAAAATTAGCCTTTATGACACCTGACGGGCTGTTTGAGTTCCGGCGTTTGCAATTTGGGTTGTGTAATGCGCCAGCGACCTTCCAGCGTCTCATGGACAGAGGCCTCAGCCGTCTAAAATGGACCATGGCCTTATTCTATCTCGATGATCTAATCGTCTATGCCGACAGGGTCGACGAACATCAGCAACGCTGGTCTTGTTTTAGATGACCTCACGAAAGCCCGACTGCGTCTAAACCCATCCAAATGATTTTTTCGTGTGTGGCGAAGTAACTTACGTTGGTCATGTGGTCGACAACGAAGGAATTCGACCACGCCCGGCGAAGCTATCAGCCTTCGCGAACATATACGCACCCACTAGCATAGAGCAACTGAACAGTTTTCTGGGTTTCGCATCTTGTTTCTATAGCTTCGTAAATAACTTTTCTGCTAAAGCTGCTGCCGTGAACCAACTTCTGAAAAAAGACCCCAAGTGGAAATGGGGCGAAGATAAAGCTGCATCTTTTCAGGATTTGAAAAGATCCCTCCTAGAACCGCCTACGCTTGCACATTTTGTGAAGAATGCCCCAACGTTCCTCCATACAGACGCCAGTGGAGAAGGATTAAGTACCGTTCTTCTTCAGCGAGATAAGCATGGGCGGGAACGACCCGTCGCCTTTGCAAGCAGGAAGCCGAGTGAACCAGAGAGTGAGTGCCACTCTTTCGAACTGGAATGTCTCGCGGTGATTGGTGCTGTAGAAAAATGTCGGCCTTACATCTACGGAAAGCTTTTCATGGTGGTCACGGATAACGCAGCATTGCGGTTGCTTCAAACTAAGAGCGACCTTACCCCGAAGTTAAAAAGCAGGGCCATGAAGCTGCAAGGGTACGAGTTTTCTATTGTTCACCTGAGTGGGACGGATCATCAAGATCGTGATAACATGTCACATAACCCGGTAGAGGAGCTACAAGCTCTTACTATGTCTTCAGTCTTAGACCTGCGAAACATGCAACCTGAAGACTCCGAAGCATCGGAAATAAGGCAAATGCTTACGGCCCGAAGCAACGATTCATATTCGCTTTCTACATTGCGTTGCTTGCAAAACCATAACCAGCAATGAGATGTTCTACTCTGCCATCGCTCAGATGCTTCAAAACCGTGGCTTCCTGTAGTCCCTAAGAAGGCTACACTCTTAAAAAAAAAGCTAGTAGTATTTACTAGGTATGATCTAGTAACCACTTGTCACATATGTTACTAGGTACCTAGTAGCCTGAGGTAGTAACGGTCAAGCTAGTAACGGTTACTAGGTCACGAAGCTAGTAACTGTTACTAGCCTCCAAGTAGAATCCATATACCTTGTAGAATCTATGTATTTTACTACCTCTAGCTAGTAACTAGCGCTACCTCCCGACGGAAGACCGGAAACGCAACTAGTCACGTGATTTCCGGTGGAAAAAAAAAGTGTGGGGTTATGCCACTTACCACCAGGTGGCAGGCGCAACAAAAAATTGAAACTGGAAATGAGTAATCCAGGTGGCGCTAGTCACCGTCCAATTAAACGTACACAAAAAAGAAAGCCGATTATTTAGTTTATTTCAATTCTTCCACATTTGCAAGCATATACATACAAAGATGCACACCCACATTATTAGCACGCAATCGACACAATAAATTCAACAGAAACACAGACACTAAATCACTCTAATCGCTAACTTCCGGGCGGGGGCAGTGGGGATAAGAACCAGGAGCTTTCCAGCGCAAATTTTCGAGGTGAAACGCGTTAGCCCACTCGGCCACTTCCTCCGCGCTCACTTGTTTCACTGCCATTAAGTCTTTTATACTGACCATTTGAGTGCGCAAACTTGTCGTCGTGTATCAGCACGTCGGTTATTCGCAGTCGATAGTTAAGTTGCACGACGAGGCAAACCGCATGAAAGCGACGGGAACAAGCGGCCAAGGCGTTGAGCGACGTTTCCTAGAAATTAAAACACCGAGCGACCGTCGCTCGTCGCTGTCCCCGTCGATCGCCTCGTCGCTCGCTAAATCGATACATGCGGTCGTCGTCGGCGAGAGAGTGCTTTCTTGCCGTCTCTCGCGGCGAATGAAGGCTGTAATTGACGGAGAGTACGACGGCAGCTGCACTCCTTTCGCGTGCTGGGCTAACAAAATGCATGCAAAATTAATACCGCGTGCAGCTCGCGTCTTAATTTCTGTAGTACACTGACGAATGCTCGCGTTTTTGGGGCAAATTCAGAAAGACTCGTAGAATGCCAAAACAGATTTTTTTTTTTCATTAGTCCCAATGCTACATACACTATGTACGACGCACATCAACGGTTGTGACAGTGCACTGTCACGACCGAAGACAGCTCAATCAGAATCATTCAACCACCGAGCACACACAAACCGTGAAGAAGTTCTCAGTGTCAAGAGGTGGAGAAAAGCTTCTTGGACGACGAAATCCAACCCAGTGACAGCGGCACCGGCTCGTTAGAACTATCCTCGGAGCAGTCCAGGTCCACGCTCACACTCGCCCCGTCGAGCGCACGAACGCTAACTATGCACTCCAGCACGGGAACACGAGAACTGCACACAACACAAGGCAAAAATGGCAGGTTCACATCGGAGAAATTAGCGTCTTGCGAACCCCAACTGGCCCCAACTTGCTTGTCGTACAATGTTGCCAAGCGTCCCTTGTGAAAGAAAAACATGCTTTAAACAATACAAAAATAAAAATATAAAGAAAACAGAATGAACTTTTCTGTTTTCGGAAACGTTTTAAGTATGTGCTGCGTGGCTATTTTCATCCCAGTTAAAACCAAAATGAAAATATAAACGCTCACAAACGAATGCAAACGAGAAGGAAAGAAGTAAGCCGCATGGCCATTGAATCAACAATGGCCGCTGCGCTCGCTGCAGCGCTGGCTTTCACGTCGTGCTGGTACGGAGGCTGCGATCGTTGTAAAGTCAGCTCCAACCCTTAAACATGCCCCCTCATACAATATTTGACGCTACGATTGCGTGTGGATACCTCCCCCTGCGTTCCGAAACAGCAAGTACGTCGCTAACGCTGGCAATCGGGTATGAAGCCAGCGCCGCCATCTTTTCCGCGCCTTTGCGGTACTAAATAGCTAGTATAAGGGTAGTAACGGTCAGAAAAAAGTAGTAATGGCTGCATTTGCTAGCTTTTTACTACCTGTCGCCCGTTTGAGGTAGTAAACAGTTAGTGAAAGGTAGTAACGGTCAGAAACAGGTAGTAACTGCTGCAGTTACTAGCTTTTTACTAGCTTTTTTTTAAGAGTGTAGGCAAAATATCTTGGAGATGTGCCATGACGCTCCGACCTCAGGGCATCGCGGACATCATCCAACGCTTGACAAGATCTTATGAAGATTATGGTGGCCGGGTTTCAGGGGCAACGTTCGGCGGTATGCCACTTCATGTACCATTTGTGAAATGCGCAAAAGCTACCGAACCTAGACAAACCGGACCTTCAACAGATACAAACCCCAGGAAGTCCATTCGAAGTAATAGGAATAGATCCCCTTGGCACCTTCCCGAAATCAGGTAGTGGCAGCGGAGACATTATTGTGGCGACCGACTACTTAACGAAGAATGTTGAGGTCCAATCAGTGTTGGCATGGAGCTCTCCAGATGATAATCTCTGACAGAGGAGCATCGTTCATGCTGCGTGATTTTAAGGATACGCTTAGAAAATACGGAATTCAACATGCAGGGAACTCACTCTACCATCCTCAAACGAATGGTCTCGTCGAGCACATTCGTCGATATAATACCGGCATTCCTGAACACGTCCGACAAGAACGGGGGCCAATACGTCTGCACACTTGCATTTGCACTAAATACATCTCAACAAAAATGCCGAGTCAATCGCCATTTGAGCTAGTCTAAGGAAGACTCCCCACACTTCCAAAGGAGACGGCAATCGAGATGACATGGACCCACCGGGCAGAAGACTATGATTGTAACTTCTCCGCGCGATTAACCATAGCAAGCGAAAGAGCTCGACTGGCCATCTTTCACAAGCAGTTGCTTCATGCAGGGCGTCTGAGTATAGTAACTGGGAGGCAGTCGTTCAACCTGGGGAAACATAGTGCTTCTTAGAAGTCATTTCAGACACCCACAACGACCAGAGAAATTAATTTCAACGTACTGCGGATCCTTTAAAATAAGGAAACAGCATCGATCAATCCGGTAAAATATCGCCTCGAGAAGCTTCTGATTCTGCCTCAACGATGTAGACACCGGACTCCTGACTGCTCACGTTGGTCAACTGAAACTTTCCGTAACACGCGATGAGCATGTTGCCTCTATGAGAGACAGACAGCCCAGTGGGGAGAGGCGAGTGTAATGGTGAAGGTAAAAGAGGTGGATGGACGGAAGAAGAGGAAATAGAAGACGAAGGAACGAGACTAGAACGACGGTTTTTGGTTTACCCGTAACAATATATATATATATATATATATATATATATATATATATATATATATATATGTGTGTGTGTGTGTGTGTGCGTGTGCGTGTGTGTGTGTCTGCGCGCTTGCGTGCGTGCGTGCGTGCGTGCGTATGTCTGTGTGTTTTAGTGTGTGTGGGCCAGCAAGAATTAATAAAATATTTGAAAAGAAAACAGTTGTGGAAGGTGGTCCTTGCTGCATGCCCATCCCGGAGGAACAACTCGATGCCGGGAGTTTCCACAACAAGAAACTGCGTTTATTAGTATAACGGGAATGGTTTGTTAATGGTAATATACAACGCAGCCACGGCCTTCATTTCCACGCATCTGTGGTCATCCGTCAGTCCCCGTGTTCCGTGGGCGTGTCCCTTTTTATATAATCTCGCGCCTATTCTTCATGCGTTGTTGCGCGCTTCGGACTAGGTACGAATTCGGAAGGTCAATAGTGACCCCTGGGCACGGTGGCGGACGCTTTTCCCAACACAGTAACAATAACTACGCTTCATATGTTTATGTAACAAAGTTGATATAATGAACTGCACAAGACATATCATCAGCTCTTTTGAAGCTAATATATGCCGACAGACCCGATATGATTCAATACAGACGTTAAACAGATTGTTCTGCACCTACTCACACCCACCAACCTGAATCCAAATATTGGAATATAGTGAGCATGTTAACATAATACCGCAAGGAAAAAGCAATGTTATCTGGTACACAAATATACCTTGTGCAAATCAGAAGATAGTATCTTCGGTATAGGGGTGCATTTTTATCGCAAGTGCCAAACCGTCTTCTGTCTTCAGCTCAACGATGTTCAGCTTTTATTTTTTGTTATAAAAACTAGATTCTTTAACCGTTCAGGATCTTGCCTCTGATTCCTTCCGACGCATAAATTCAAGTCAATATTAAATACAGATACCATCCTTTTGTTTGAGGATGGCAAAAATACCATCCTGAAACTTGCTTAGGGGTGATATAGATCAATGCAAGACACGGGTCTTTTAAGGTTTGTGGATGCCGAAATCATAGCCTCACCTTCAAAGCTAGAGCTAATCCTACAAATCGGTTCTCCTTGATTTTCTCCCCCCCCCCTCCCCCCGTCGCCCTCCACACAGACACACCTCCTCCTCCTTGCACTTTCATGTGCGACTTTTCAATGTCACATAAAAACGTGTCAAGTAGATTCCGTGTAGGTTTTTTTTTCCCCTTATTTTTGTCTTCACCGAAATAACAAAAACGAACCCTACACAAGCCATGCATCACCCTAAAATCCTCAGCACCCAACTTTCGACGCAAACTTTTGTAACCAAATTTTTTTAATATAATTAATTCTTTTTTAACATTACCTTGCTATGTTGATGTTGTGTTCTTGCGTTGTGATCTTAAAAATGTAAGTTACACAGTTCGTTCTTCTTCAAGCGGATGTGAGTGCCTCCAAAAGTTTGGTAAGCTGCTCTTTTATCCTTTCCCAAGCTTCAGCGAGGACTGGCTTAAAACGCCGACGACGCGACAGAAGTGAAAGCTTCGCACACCAAAGGCTGAAGCTTGCCTTGCTCGCGCAAGAGAAGCATTTTCAGAGCGCCCACCCTCGGCAGCCTAAGTCGAATCTGGTGTACACCCTCCTTCCCACCGCACGGTTCGTTCACCCTGAAAAGTACGAGTTTAAAGCCTTCTTTTTCTGTTCGCCGCTCTCAAATAGAAAGGAATGGTTGAGACGACGATGGGTTCAGGAACTCGCTTCAAGATAAAAATGGCTCCCGCCGGCGCGTCTTGCTGCTGCGGAGCTGCAAATGGCAGAATAGCGTTTTTTGTTTTTTTTTTTTTTCGGGAGCAATTTTGTTTTTAAACGCGTCAGTACGGCCGGTAGATGGGCCATGTATGCACCCTGTTGCTTGGGGAACTTTCCTTTGTGTCTCTTGGCTTCTAAATTTTCTTATTATGGGGCCATCGAATTGGCCTTAGGTCAGGACGAAGAGATGGTTTACAATCCATTCTTTTCTGACTTTTGAGGATACGGATCGGACACTTTGTTCAAGCAGACTGAGGTGTAGCGTCTTTTCAACACTTCCAGTGAACGCCTCTTCTTTGGATGAAAATTCGACTAATTTAGGTATTCTCGACTCCAAATCATTTTACACGCTAAGGAGTTTTCTTGTGGTTTCATTTTGCCATATCAAGAAACAACGCAAAAACACAAAGACGAGAAGAAACAGTGGACGACGCGAGCGCGGCCAACAACAAACGTTTATTGAAGAATCACCAAAAAAGAACATCAAGAAAATAAATTCAACACGTATTAACAGCAATTAAAACACCTCGAGGCAATACGCGGGAATGACAAAAAAAAAGATGAAGGAGTATCACATTAACCTATAGGCACTCAAAACTGAGGAACTCTATTTCTTTTGAATGCATATAAACAGATGTCTAGTTGGCGCAGCTATATGCACCCGCCTTGATTATTTCAAAAGCATCGAGCAATTTGCATGATGTTATATCATTCCACATATCGATGATTTGAATGTTATCAAGTTGGGACTGCAGGCGAATATACGCCTCGTGTAAAGGCAGGGTCCCCCCTGATTGGGGGCAGTTTGCCGTTACACATGGCGCTCACACGTAGCGGGTTGTCGCTGCCGTCCTAACTTTATTACCATTCGAATCAACGGCAGGGGGAATGATGAAACAGCGTGGAAATCGCTTGTGACTGCCTCTACTGGTCTTTTGTGTCTGGTGTCGTTTCTTGATACAAGTCGTGACCCCACTCACCTGCATCGCCACCTTAATACATTTCATTTTGCTTCGCTGTTAAATCGACGGTAACTCGCTTTGCGGGCGATGCTATTGGTTTTGCTTTGACTTCCGTGAGAAATAAACCACGGGGCAATCTTACTTTTTACGTTTTATCTATGTACTAATTCTGTAAAGAAGGAAAAAAAAAATCACTGAGTGGTTTACTTTCTCAGAGAAATCTAGACGTTTTTACGGGAAACGCTTCAACACATTACCACGTGAAATTTCACTTTAAATACAATTCTCATAGTAGAAAACCCTGAGAAAAGGGGAAATAAAAAAAATGAACAAGACAACACAAGTTCTCAAACACAGCTGAGTTTATTGACACGGAAGCACCAATAAATGCACTTTGAGACGAAAAAAAGGGAAAACGAGACCTTAATGGACAGACTACGACCTTAAAGGAACAATGAAGACGATTTTATTTAATTTTTTAAATGTGTTTTTGATGATTCTTGGGAACATGGCATGCTGCCCAATGTTTTGTAGACATTTGTGACGCGTATTTCTGTGCCTACGAAAGAAGTAAAGAAACCGAACACTGAACAATCTCCATTCTCGTTTCTGGGCCCCCGAAAAACGGAGGGTGACGTAGGGAGTGACGTTAAGGGTGAATAGTCTGTATCGGTAGTATTTAGGAGATCGAGACTCCGGTTGACCCGCGGTGGATTATAGCAGCGCGGTGGCGCGGTTGGGCGCGGTTGGCGCGGTCATTTCGCCGAAGCTGTCAACATGGGACGGCATTGCCGCTCTCGCGAGAGAGTTCGAGCTTCCGTTCTGTGACCGAACACCAACGGAACGGGAGTACGTGTGTGGCGGCCCCCGACGGAGACCGCCCAGCCAGCCGGCAACGAGCGGCCGCATTCCGAAGGACGGACTAGGGGAAGATGCCGAGGGGAAAGCGGCAGCGATCCGATCGTTCCGGGATCCGATTCCTCCGCGGACGTCCTCTTTTCGTCGTCAAAGAACACGAACGAGCAACCCAACACGTGAAAACTAGCGTCGCCCGAACGAATACTGGTCTTCAGTCGACCGTTAGAACAGCCATCTACCTACCATTTTGCAGAATCCTTCGAGTACCGTGTTCTTTTTTTTAAATTTATTGCCCATAGTTGCTCGTTGCCCGTTTCGCATCCAGCGTAGCAAAGAAAAAAACATTTATGTTGCATTATTTAAGGTTTCGTAATCATTTCCGGTCCGATTTATACTTTTCATGGTATTCAAGCGGAAATTAGAACAATATTCTTAAAATCGCGAACCAAACGTGACCGAGGGCACGTTTCTCGTTTCGACCAATCGCTGAAGCGTTCTTTGTGAAGTCGCGCTTCTTGGCCCCGCACGGTCACGTGAGCTCCGCTTCTCCTGGCTTCTCCCGCAACCTCTCGGGGCGTCGCCCCAGTCGATCCCCGGTACGATTATCACCGCGACTGCTTAATTGATTTGCGCGGCACACAAGCGCCGGTTTTGGCTGAAATTTGGGCAACGTGGCCTGAGGACGTGCCTGAACCAGTTCAATCGCCAAAAGATGTCCGAAATTCCCTTCATTGTCCCTTTAACACGACCAACAGTCGGACCGGCTAGCCTCTCCCAAACCGCCCATGCACCTGGTGCGGAAAGACACATACCCAACGAACTGAAAACCAAGCCCGATTAACCTGTCAAGTGACCCACGAATGCCTCTTACAACGTAAACCTCAAAATGAACTCTTAGAGCAAACCGCTTCAACCCCCTGCCCCTCCCACCCAGCCACACTTAATCACAGTAACAAGTACTTCTTCGTCCTATCACTTAGAACCAGAGAGGGTTGACTTTTGCAATTACCGCGGTGCTTCCGTGTCAATAAACTGAGCTGCGCGTCTGAGAACTTTCCTTATCTTGTCCGTTTATTTATTTCCCCTCTTCTAAGGTTTTCAACTATGTCGCTTAACCAGCTCGCCTGCCCTCTTTCCCTTCTGAAAATTCTCAGTCGTCGAGTCAAACTATAGGACTCATAAATGCGTCGTGTGAGCTGATTCTGCCTCCTTAGCTTACTTAGCAGTTTTTTTCTGCGCAACCATACCAACGAAAGGCAGTTCGGCCGTAAAATAAAAGGCAGCAATTGAAAAATTGGAGTTACCTCGTTATATTTCTTAGCAATAATTTACTTTAGATACAGCTGTAGTTTCTCATAAACTGGGTCATAGCGCAGAGTAGCTTTTGAGATTTATTTAATGGCGATGGCTTCTTGTTCTCATCGACAATCTAGAGTCGATCCGATGGCCATATAGCCAACACCACCTAGAATATTCAAAGCTTCCGCTTGGCTCCTCTCCTTCATGAAACGTCATCAAAGTCGGATCGCGCTAACTAGGCTATTGGGCCCAAGCCCGACCTTCGACGCGCTGATTGAACACGAGCCGTCAAACACAGAAGGCTGTAAAAGCAAATACAACCGCCCACTATAAACAAAAACTACGCAAGTACCACCCTACGGTGAAAACAGAAAGCTCTAACTATACGTTAGAAAAGAGGCTTCGTTCGCGTGACCTTGGTTTTTGTGGTATGACGGTATGGAGATAGTAATTAGATTTCTGGTTTTAAACATTGTTCCTATTTATTTTTCGTTTAATCTAATAGATAAACTCGCAGCTGCAGGGAGCTGCATATTGCGCTAGAATGCCCCTAGTTTTTCTTTTTGTTTTTTTTAACTGCATTTAATGGTGTAGAAAATTACCGGCTTTCCACGTCAGGACGACTGATGGATGTGCTCCTTGCTTTTGTTAACGCGATAGGGTTCGGAAGCTCGTGTCGCGAAAAATTCGGCGTCAGGGGCGTAACGCGAAAATCCTAATTGGTCGATAGAGTCATGACGTCACGGCCACATGACCTCAAGCGGTAATTTCAAACAACGCACATGTGAAACGTGACGTCAAGCGTGGAATGAAACAAATTACAACATGGCATGTAATGCGAATTAAAGGCAGCCTCATGTCTCAATTATTTCACATTATAAAGTAATTATTTGCCTTAAAGAAAAAAAATATGGAAGAATTTTAGGCGGGATTCGAACCCACGATCCTTCGGTTGCGAGCCAGACACGCTACTAAGTAAGCCACGCAATTCAATTGTTTTTATTTAATTGTAGGCCACGCAAGGCGCGCTTGCACGGCTGGGTACTAGACGGAGTTTATATGTTTATATGCCTGCCCGTGAAAACGAAATGAGGCGACATCAGCGGCAGGACGATCCGGGGATACGATAGCGTCTCCGGATCTCAGAGGGCATTCGAGTCTCCAAGCATGAGAAGTAAATGAGAAGGCGATGCGCACGGGGCCAGATCACGCTATCGCGTTCAACTCTTAAAGGCGAAGCTTAAGCGTTCTCCATGTTTTGACTGAGGGGTGCTGTGGTAGAAAATGTTTCCGAAATTATAATATTTCTTCTGTGACACGCCTATTCTTGTACTAACACGGTTTTATTTCTTACTTCCCGCCAAAAATTCGCATGTTTTGTGCAAACACCTATTCTGTTTTGTACACACAGTCCGCGCACAACCCGACAATAAAATTTATGTTAAGTGTTATTTACCCTAATCTACATGATGTGGAGCCATAATGATAAGAAAGGGAATATATTTTCTTCCCAAGCCCGTCACTCAGTTGAACGCGGGTTATTCATCCTGCCAGCGCCAAAATGAGCTTTAAGCTGTATTGTTTTATTTGTTGTCGTTAAATAAGAATTATTACCTTATTCTCCTCAACTGTATTTCTGCGTGGTCTACGGGACAAAAGACGCGCAATTATTTGCAGTGTTGAGGTCGCGCTAAATGCATAAATGCGTAATAATGGATTTACGCCTGTAGTTAAACCTAGTGATGAAAACAATGTCGCATTAACGCATTGGCCGTTGATGTTATACGAATATTCCAAAACGCCAGATACTTGAGAGCTATTTTCTTGTGAATGGCGTATTTATCTTACATTTTGCAGATTTTAAAATCAGCTGTCGACTACCCAAAGTACACGTTCCCCATATTAGGCAGACAGCACAGTGACATAACGCCTTTTTTTCCAAAAACTTAAGCCCCCCTTAGACTTGTTCGAAATTATGTCTTTGTTAACCACTATGTGATGTTAATCAACTATAGCGATTTTGTCTTCGCTCAAAGTTATTCGTCAATGATAAATGATACACTGTGGATAACCCCCGTTTGTTTAGTCAGAGATAGCACAATATCATGCACAATAAGGAGTATTCACTGGGCGCCATATTTGTGGGTGATGTCTAGAGCGCATGCTCTGAACGAGCCCACATTAATAGGCTGCTAAGACCGGCAATCTTCAGGGTGCGAAATGCACGTTACAAAAGAACTGGGGAAGCTCGCCATCAGCACGCGTTCAGCACTTGTGCACACAGCTATGGCAGCCAGTGAATACTTCCTATAGGAGAAAATATAAAAGAATAAGGAAAAATTGCTAAGTAGTTTTTATTTCGGCGTAGTACGTTTGGGCGGGGTGGCAGATGTCCAATGACGGAGCAGCGACACTCCATGAGGACAGAAAATGAAACACGTGCACATTGAGATTCGTCCTTCTCCACTTTTGATTAATGCGAACAGGGAGCTTTCTCGCCGAGTAATGAACACTTCGCCAGGAGTTTCATGCCTCAAACGATTCCCCGAAGCTTTCCACGCCCCGTCCTGGCCGCCCACGATCACGCGACCGAGGGCACGACGCGCAGCCTTCAAAATTGAATTGATGCGATTGCGTGGAGCTTTTTTCTTTTCGGTGGTTGTAGACGGCACGGAATGTAAAAGTTGTAGAGAACAGGCAAAAGTGGAGCCTGAAAAACGGCTGTCATTTTATTGAAAAATAATTCGGCCGTTGAAACGTTCATGAAATAAAAATTCGTAATGAACAAATCGATTTGCCGTCTCTTCGGTGTTTTACCAAAGACGTTCTAAATGTATAAAATTTATAGGGCCTCTTCTCGCTCCTCTTTTTGCCTTTACAGAAAGTGGGCCACTCACGTTCACATTGCGGGGGTTTTGTAAATATATAAAGTCGCTACAGCGTCTCGTAAAACTGCGACGTCACGTGGCGTCATAGTACCACGTGACGTAACAGTACCAGTTACGTCATGGTGTCATGAGACGCCATTCTTTCACGTTATATTAGGTAACGTGACGTCATTGTTTCAACTGACATCATAATGTCACGTGAAAGTCTAACGTAATAGAGGCTATACGTCAAGAATAAAAAGTCACTGAGGCTGACCCTATAAATGCTGTGCTTTTGAAAACACCTTGAAGGTGCAAACTGAGCTCAGTTTTCTTCTAGAGACAGGGACGACCCAAACCAGGACAGTAGAATACAAAACATTATTTGACCTGATTTTTATTCAACTAATTCCAAACACCAAAACCTTCATGACGACGCATGTATCAAACCAGACAGGGTGCCACCGAAACATGTGACAAAAAAATGGCGTGAGCCGACGTCGTATTAAAAGGTTTCTGCCGTGTCTAATTATCCAGCACCCAATAAATCAATAATCAGAGTCAGATGATTTCGATTGGCAAGAGCTTCATTTGTCAGCATGGTTCGGTTCCTGTTTTATAACTTACAAATATTATTCCGTACTTTCCATTTGCTTTTTTGCCTAAGCCAACTCTCCTAGGGAGCTTCGCGTCCAACAAGTGTAACGTGCCTTAGGGAATTCGGATAAATCCTCGCGGTAGATGATAATCTCTAAATTATCAATGACACAGGTTTTGGGGGTTTGTGTTTGTAATTTGTTTTTATGCCACCACCATTTTTTTTTTAAGTCTTATTTTGGTCACAAGAGACAGCAACGGTGTTTCTAGGACACAATGCACGGCCGACTCGCGGCCCGGGGCGACACGTGGGCTTTCTGGTAAGAGACAATTCCGCCTTGTCACCAGGCGGGACATGACAATAAGCCGGGCGGGCCGACGCTGACAGCTCTGCCGCCAGACACAAAGACACAAAGAAGACATGGAAGGAACACGAGAGGAGGAGGAGGAGAAGGAGAAGGAGGAGTGAAAATGACATAAAATTGATATATAAAGAAAAAAGAGAGAGGGGGGATATGAAAGCGACGACCGCTTGGACACTGCTTGTGTCCCGAAATAGCCAGCATTCTGTTCACTAGAAGAAGCAGTCCAATCAATATCTGTTTCGCCTGAAGTTATACCCCGGGAGTAGGGAGACGAATCTCCCCTGTCTAAAATTCTCAAACTCGTTGCGTCCCACTTGCAGATTTCATCCGCAGGAAAAGTTTTCGGCTAGCTAGAAAACTTTGTACTGCCATTTTTTTTTCTCGCATTTTCTAAGTTTTAGACGTGAAAACGTCTTAATCAATGCAGTGTCTTGGCGCTCTTCCTTGCAACAAGAGTGCAGTAAAATAGTTTGGAATTCAATGGACAGAAGATATGAAGAGCGTTGAAAGAAGAAAAGGTGAAATATTTCGACATCTTGGAAACCCTGAGATGGTTAACGATAAAAAAACGAACAACACAACAAAATCTCTTTTATCGTTCCCCATCTCAGGGTTTCGAAGATGTCGATTAATTACCAGCTCGCCTGCACTTTATCACTGTTTGAAATATTTGGCTTTCGGTTGCAATTTTGTTTTGAGTGTAGCATTTTATTAGCGGTACTTCGTGGTATAGCGGAGACGATGAAGAGAAACAGGAGACACGTGTGCATGAGGAGCTGCAGAGCAACTCGTTTCAGTGTTATTTTATTTTTAGTTAATTTTGAACTATTTTTTTCTTCAAATAGCGTCGATAGCGGAATGTTGTTTCAACCATATTTCTGAAAAAGATTTTTTTTCATACACGTGCCATTATTAAAAAGCTCGTCCACTATGGGTATTTTAATGAAATGTCGACTACCTTTTTAGAGATTGTCTAACTTATAACCTCCGAATTAGTGCTAGGATTTTTCAGAGAACAATATAAGTTATGGGGTCTGCTCATTTAAATTCGCCCAAACTTGTTTTGTGAGGTCTACGGATTCTTTTCGAAATAAATAAATGTGATAGTTCCAGGAGTCCCACGATAAACAAACCTACAATTTAAAAAAATTTAAAGCTAAAAAATGTTTTTGGAAAAAAAATTCTGAACTGCCACTTCTGGAATGCATCAAAAACTTGATTGAGCTTCTCTAAAATATGGCCGTTGTTAAAAGCTTTTGATTATTTTCCACACTGTCAATAACTTACTAAGCTTTAAAAAATTGCGGGCTATTTTTTTCACATAAAATTATTTTTAGTTTTTGTCAGAATTTTTTTTTTACAATATCACAAATTTGTTATTTTGAGCAATTTGGCTTCAATTTAAGATTGTCGTAGAAAACGAACTTCTATGAACTATGATACGAAACGCTCATCAGTGTATTGCTTAATAAGCTGTCTAAACATATATTTTTCGTGTAGGTGTGCTTTATGAAATTAATTATATTTCACTCCAAACTTGCAAAAATAAAAATAATTTTAGATACGTGAGGTCAATTTTCTCAAAGGCCAACTTTTTATTTTTTTTTAGATCTTTTTGAGGCCGTTGCACTTGAAGTTAGCACTCACTGGATAGAAATATTATTTTATCTTTTTTCTTGTATTATTGAGGAACCATATAAATATGCCTCCTTTTAGCTCCACACTAGTTAAAATAAATATTTATCTTGATAATTGAGGCCAGCCTTTAAAAAAAAAAAATATTTCACTATTTGTTTTAATTGTTTATGGATGGCACACATGATAAAACGAAATCACTATAAAATTATTGTTTCACCTTGTTTTTGTTTGTGTCTTCTTAGGAGAACTAGTTTAATACGCCACTTTTTATCTGACTCGAAAATCATGTTTTCACCGCAACTTTCTTGATGGGCTCAGGAATAGCAGTTGTTGCAAAAAGAGACGTTACCATGATGTATGGCTTATTATATTTTTCTTACAATATTACGTGTTACCCTGCGACGTCCTCCCTAGCTAGAATGAAGCACTTCAACTGAATTAAGTCGCATCTAATCACAGACTGTGGCAAGCCAGTCATCAAGCTTCCAACCCTGACAGACTTTTTTTTGTTTTGCTTTAGTAGTGTTGTGAAATGTTACGTAACAACTTGAAATGTATAAGATTTAGTAAACGCGAATGAATCAAGGGCTAATGCAGCAGGTTTGCAGGTGTGTAATGACCGCGCGCAATTTTCGCAGGTCAAAGTGAGCATTGTTTGTTTATTTGAATAAGCATGATAACCCGCTTTTTTAGTTAAATGACATCCTATTTAATTACAAATTTGTAAGCCGTGAAAAAAAATTAATTTTGCTCAGTTGTTTAAAACGGACTCGCTTGCATCCAAGTGCAAGATTCGCATTAAATATGTATGACCAGAGGAAACGACAAACTTTGTAAGATGCCATGAAACACATCATTCCGTAGCTGTAAATGAAAGCTTTTTCATGTGTGGAGGTAAATATGTTGTATATATATATACAGGGTGTCACAAAAGAAAATTTACAGGGTTTCTTTTACCGCAAAAATAAACTAGGCATCGCCGAACGCTCATTCTTCGTCCGAAAAAAGCTCTAGAGGTCACAACCAGATGCCAAAGTTTCAACCCGATCCGATAACTTAATCAAAAGTTATAAGTGATTTTCTGAAAATTTCAATGGGAAAATGGAGCCCATTTTTGCCCGTTTTCGGTTTCTGGAGCCATAGAGCCCCATGTATTCGAAAACTCCGTCGGCCGCCATTTTCACATTGAAATTTTCAGAAAATCACTTATGACTTTTGATTAAGTTATCGGATCGGGCTGAAACTTTGACATCTGATTGTGACCTCTAGCGCCACCTTTGGGCGGAGAATGAGCGTTCGGCGATGCCTAGTTTATTCTTGCGGTAAAAAAAAAACCGCGTAAATTTTCTTTTGTGACACCCTGTATTTATATATATCAGGGTTGGGCAGAAATAGTAAAAAATGTATTCGGAAATCCAAATACTGGGATACATTAAAATAGTAGCTAAAATACTGATACTGAAATATATCTGTAAAAGTGTATCGCGATACGTATCGGATATACATTTTAAAAAGAGGCGAAAAGTCTTTGGAAATACAAATACAGGAATACATTTTATGGAGGGCAGGAATACAAATACAGAAATACTGATACTGCAATACATTTTCAAATCTGTCTGAGACGCCAAACGAGATGAAGCTTGAAGTTGGAAGTGTAAGTTTTTGATCCCGAAATTACTGTCCCGTAGGCTTGGCATTTTGCCTTGAAGGTAGTGGTTTCGAACGATGAGGACTCTTTATTGGGCTCAAAAAAACGTTCCATCAGGGACTGATCGCGGTCCCTTCCCTGACCTCCTGTCTGTCTGACGAGGGATGCAAAAATACTTCGACTTCTCAATAAATAAATGTTATGTCATCCTAAATCGCATCAAAACGTCATCACTCCCCTGTCCAATAAGGGCGCCCCTGTCAACATTTATCCCATGAAGTGACGGTGGAATGAACTGGTATTCCTGATCTGTAGGTATGGCCTTGAGTATGAAAATTTACAACGCTGTTGTATGAAAGGACAATAAGTACTTTCGTTGTAGGTTACGTCGTTGAAGATCGTGCAGGCAGTGTCATTTGGAATTTTCGAGAATAGTGGACCACCTGATGAACCTGGAACACATGTCTTATCTTCTGTGACGGTTGAAAAAACGATACGTTGGCATCCCTGTTGTCAAGGGCCTTCCTGTCGACCCTCCGCCACCGACGCATGGATTTCAGTCCTCAAATTTCGCCTAGCATCCTCAAAACAGACACCTTGTGGATCGCGACCTGATATTGCCGGCACAGGCGTGAGCTCTCCGAGAAACACCGCGCTCGAGACGAGTCACAGGTGTACGAAGTCTGGGTTGGCACCCCGAGGCCACGTCTTGCCTCCTTCCTGGGTTTCAGATCACCAGAGCAGCGGGTCACGTTCACGTCGGCTGATGACGTACCCTTGAGCCGTGATATATTACGGGCGCGGCCGCAGACGCATTCGAATATGTGTTGAACTTCACTGCGTGAGTCATCCTAATATTTCAAGTCAACCACCGCCAGGCTCGTGCTGCAACGGACTGTGACTCAGCTTTTCCGGCTGTGTGCACTGTGGACGCTAAGGCAAGAGAGACAGTTAGTAGCGGGCATTAGATGCCAGCAAACAATGACTCAAGAAATCCCTCTAAGGACCTGCGGCAGAAGATGCTCTGACTCCACTCCTGGCACGCCACCTGGTTCGAGTCCCCGACTACGCATCACTCTCAGAAGAGAGAAGAGGACGCATAGAAAAATAGTTTGGAGAATCGGAAGGAACCTTGGTCAGCATGGTGACAATAACCCAGCATCTCCTTGACCCTGGTGCCCTCAGAAAAAAAAAAAGAAAAAAAAAGGAATGCGTTTGGATTTATATCTTTTCTGGGGGGAAGGGGGGAGTATCTCTAAAGAACTGTAACGAAATACATTTCACCCTGATTGTATCGCGATACAAAGAAACATTACAAATATATTTCGATACAGGAATACAGATACGAAATCTATTTCTGAAATACTATCGCGATACATTTGCATCGCGATACTGCCGAACCGAGATATATATATATACATATATATATATATATATATATATATATATATATATATATATATATATATATATATATATATATATATATATATATATGGTAACATTAGACGTCTCTTCACTTTACACAAATATCCCCCACGACGACGGAATTGCCTCGCTGATTGATGCGTACGAGAGCGTAAGGCGCCAAGACCTCCCCGACTGTGGCACTCTGGCAACACTTGCCCGCCTTGTATTGGAACTAAACAGCTTTGAATTTAACGACAACTTTTTCCTGCAAGTCAGCGGAACCGCAATGGGCACTAGAATGGCTCCCAGCTACGCAAACATCTTTATGAATAGACTAGAAAAAACATTTCTTTCGGACAGACCTCTGCGACCCCTCTTTTACAGACGATACATTGACGACATTTTTCTAATATGGGAACACACGGAGGACCAGCTTTTGGAGTTTATCGGGGATTTCAATTCGGCACACCCCGATATTAAATTTACGCATACGTACTCCCAAGCCGAGGTTAACTTTATTCACGTTACGGTTCTAGTGGTGGGAGAGAGTTTAAAAACAAAACTCTACAGGAAACCTACATACAGCTTGAAATATTTGCATTACAACAGCTGCCACCCCCGCCACTGTAAAACTAGTATTCCGTATGGTCAGGCGCACAGATTCCGACGGATATGCTCGGACGAGGGTGACTTTAACACCAATGCAGCCCACCTTCGGAGCGCCCTCATCGAGCAAAATTATCCACCACCCGTCGTTGACAGCGCAATCGAGAGAGCCAGGGCACTAGACCGCGATAAACTGCTAACTGGCACGCCACCGGACCGAAGGGAGAATCGTAAAAATAACTTAGTTTTAACATATTCAAACAACACGCCTAACATTAACAACATTCTAAAAAGACATTTTAATATTATCCAACAAAGCGAAAGGCTGAGAAATATAATTCCTTCCCCACCACGCGCTGTATTCAGACGTCCTAGAAACCTAAAAGATATGATCGTGAGGGCCAGGACCACACCGGTGGAGAACATTGGGAGCCGACCATGCTTGAGTCCGCGGTGTGAGGTTTGCCCACACATCTCCCCCACCCTGACAGCTAGGAGCACGGGATCAAACTTCACCTTCCGAATTCGGGGTGATCTACACTGCTCTACCGCTAACGTTGTATATTTACTGGAGTGTGGGGAATGTCACATGCAGTACGTGGGCCAAACAAAATCTCCATTCCGGATTAGGTTCAATAATCATAGATCTGACACCGAAAAAAAGCCCACTCTGCCACTCTCAAAACGCCTGAAACTAAAAAACCACTCATTTGAGAAGTTAACTGTCACATTTTTAGAATCCGGATTTGTTTCACATCGCGAGCGGGAACAGAAGGAATCATTCCTAATTCGTGAGTTCAACACACTGCGAAGAGGGATTAACGAAGATCCCGGGATACTAACACCACTTCAAGTCATTGACGTCTAAATCTAAAAGAGAACACAAGAATTAAATTGGAGTCAAATTTACAGTTATGAGTCGACGAGCAACTCCCAAATTCCCACATTTCCAACAAAAATTCCCCAGTAACTTTTTTTGGCGTTGTTGTTGCATCCCCCCCCCCCCTTTTACCTTTGTTTATTCCATTGCTGGTTTGTTTGATTCCTGTTTATACCGCCTTCAAAACAATTTTCTTTTTTTTAAAAAGTCGCGGGATTCTTGTTTTTCGTGTGGGGAATGCGTCCTTCCCGTGTCTCTTCCGCCGCCCCGACCGCGGAGCGCCCCGGGGGTTAGGGGTCAGGCCGTCTTCGTCGGAGGTGACGCTGGTTTTGCCTCTCGGCTAATTGGATAAGTAAACCAACCCTCCTCCTCGCCTTTTTTTTTAATGTTTTTGCTGTTATTGTTTACTTTGCGGGACTACAGAAAAATCGTGTCGAGCTCCCTCAATCGTCATTCTGAAGAAGAGAGGCCTCCTCTCGAAACGTCAATAAACCTTTCCCTGCTTTTGTTCAGTCCATGGATCTTCCTTGTGTATTTCAATAATCACCGGCCCACAAGCTTCAATCATCATATTTATATATATATATATATATATATATATATATATATATATATATACAGGGTGTTTTGTTTTAAGCTTAACAGATTTGTTTAAAAAATCCGTGAAAGTTACACTTATGCTGCTTGTGGAGGTGAGTTATACGGCCAGGGGGACATATTATAGGTGGCTAATCGTAATGATCAGACGGCTAATTAGTTAAAATTTGTTAATTAACTTTTTAATTATTGAAAATAGACATATGATTCCAATTAGATACTTGCTCAGCGTCATCGAAAACCCCTAAATCAGTCATTTTCAGAAAGACTTTTAGCGCGTGAGAAGCGTAGTAGTGCACTAAAGTGCTGGCGGGCTGGCGGACGGACGGACGGACGCTTAACTAATACCTTTAGCCTCTTCATTTTTCAAACGGAAGCCCCGACATTCCTTGCTATTCAGGATGCTTAAACAAAAAAGTTCTAAATACATATTGAAAAATAATGGCGACATAGGACAACCCTGCCTTACGGACGTCCGAACATGGATAGGTTCTGTCAATTCTTTGTTGACGATGAGTCTTGTGGTACATCCCTGATAAGCTATTTTGTCTCCTTCCAAAATGACATCACCCACGTTGACACATTTCAAAACATCAAAAAGAACATCGTGCTTAACATGGTCGAAAGCTTTGTTTAGGTCTAATTGTAGCATGGCAACTTGGCCAATGCCAGCGTCGCAGGCTTCCAGAACACTACGGGCTACATGAGCATTAGTAGTAATTGACCTGCCTTTAATACCGCATGTTTGATGGCCTCCAATAAGCTGGCAGTCTACTCTCTGAAACCGCCGCGATAGAATTTTTGCAAAAATTTTCTAGTCAACGTTACATAAAGTAATTGGACGAAACCTCGTGATGTAGCGCAATTTATCGGGTCGTCACTTTTAGGAATGAGGACCGTGTATGTTCTCAGAAAAGACGACGGCAGCGTTTTTCGTTCATACGCAGTTAAAAAAAAACGTCCAGTAACATCCCGGACACTGCGCTCTTATATTTCTTATAGAACTCGGCGTTTAAAACCATCGGGTCCCGGCGTTTTGGAATTTGTCAAATCGTCTATTGCTTTTTCAACCTCTTGTAAGGTGATTACCTGCGAAAGACTGTCCCGTTCCTCCTCCGCCAGCTCTGGTAGGAGTTTGAGAAGGTTCCCGCACTCTGGGTCCTTCCTCCCCTGAACTTGCGACTCAAAAAGCTTTCTATATGCGCAACAAACGCCTGCTTAATGATACTCGGGTCTGTGCTGCTGACGCCATTTTGCTCAATTTCGCCTATTTCGCCGCGCAGCGCGTATCGTTTCTCGTCGGCTAACGCTCTCTTGGTCGGCTGGTCTCCCAGCAGGTACCTCTCTGACCGAGCACGAAAAATGGCTCCACGGTAACGCTCAAGATGCAGCCGGTCAAGTCGGTCCTTAACACTTTCCAAGTCCTTGAGTCCCACTCTGGGTGTTTGACACTCCGCTCTCAACAGCGCCTGAAAATTGGCGTTTAAAGTGCGTTCGGCACCGCGCGCCTCGAACGCTAAAACAGACGACCTTTCAATCGCGAGCATTTAACTTCCTGCTTGACGGTTTCCCACAAAACAAAAATGTCCCCTCCCTGTCCCTGAACACACGATTTGAAAATGTCATATACCCCCCCCCCCCCCCCCCCAAGAAAATAATTATCGCTATGAAGCTTGGCATTAAGTTTCCAAAGGTTCCAATCAAAGCGCGCCCTTGGCAGTGCTCTTCCACCAACCGTTGTCGACACCAAGCAGTGATCGGAAAAGAACAATATCATGACCCGATACTTCGTTAAAATAGTTGCCAGTGTCGCCGAAACGTAAATTCTGTCTAGCCGCGCATGCGATGACGCCTGGAAATGTGTGAAATGCATCTCGGAGGTTTCATTTCGCACAGTTCCAGCGTCTATCAAGTCGAAGTCCTCGAGCAGATTGCTATCGGTGCGTTGCCTGATAGGCGTTCTATCAATCGCTCGAACAACACAGTTAAAATTACCACACAGCATGACTGTTCCATCACAGTCTACGAATTGGCCCAAGCCAGGAAAAAACGAAACACGCTCTCGCACCGTACTGGGGGCATATATGCATGAAAAGCCGCCAGGGGACTGTCGAAAAAACAAAATCGCACATAATAAATCGTCCCTCCGTGTCGGTTGTAACTTGTAACCGCCAACTCCGACGACGGCAACGACTTCTTCAAAAATAAAGAACAACCGCCCGAGACCTGACAGCGGGAGTGACACAAACCTCATACGAGTGTAAAAAAGGCTGTACTGCGCTAGAAACCTGCTCCTCCTCGGCCATCTTGGTTTCCTGCAACGCTAAGAAATCGGGTTTCTGTGTCTGCAACAGGCGCTGCACCTGGTATTGCTTCTTGCGCGTGTTAAAACCTCGAACGTTTAGCGTTGCAACCGAAATGGCCAAATTGAGCGTACAAATCATGAAGGCTATGATGCAGCGCTTGCCTTGTCGCTCTTCCACCAGTTCTGGAAACCAGGCGTATCGGCCTTACTCGGAGTCGCAGCGTTGCCGGTCCTCCGGGGGTGCCTTCAGCACCACCTTGAAACGGCCCCGCTTGTTCTTCTCGAACCCCCACCAAGGGTTAGGGTCGAGCGTCGTGTCGGCCTTTGAGGGCGGATCCTCGAGGCCGCACTTGGTTGAGTCGGTGGTTTCGTCCATGTCGTCGTGCCGCTCAGAGGTCGTTTCAATCGTTGATGGACGGGCCGTGGGGGTCTTGGAGCCCTCAGGCGATGTCGGGGCAGAGGCCGGGGGACCGGAAGCAGGCTCCAGAACGTAAGGGGCTGACTTGTCTCTTTTGTCTCCACGGCGCCCCTCCCCGGAACCGTCATCTCCGGCAGGCTTCCCTTGTTGTTCTGTAGACGGTGGGGCGTCGAACCACAAACCACGCGCGGCTTTCTCGGTCTCTTCAGTGTCAATCGTGAAAGCCGTATGCTCCTCCAGCGCCTGTACCTCGGTGACGCCAGCGTACGTCTTAATACACTCATCTTTATCGTGGCCGAAGCGAAAGCACTGCGAGCACTTTGGCACACGACACTCCCGTCTAATATGCCCGGCACGTTTGCATCGCATGCAGGCATACGGGCACTCTGCCTGGTATGACTATGAGGGTGTTTGCGCCGCGAAGCCGCAGCTGGTGAGGCATGCCGTCAGGGGTGAGGCCACTCTTCAGCGTCATGCGAACAAAACGCGTCGTTGATTCGATTCCTTGGAACCCATTGACTCGCCACCTCCCCCGGCCGACTTCAATCACCTTGCCGTACGGTTCTAAAAGTCTACGCACGGCGTCGTCGTGAACGTGAAAAGGAACCCAGTGCAAACGCACACGTACATACCTCGGCTGTGCTCTGGTCGATGATGACGCAGCGTAGGTTCTTCACGACGAGCTCCCTGCTGCTCACCAGGCGTTCATTGGCCTCCGAAGTCCGAAGCGTCGCTAGCCACACATGGTTCATCTGAAAAGCGCCGAGCGTTACGATGTCGCTCAAGACGGCAATACGTTTGAGTTCCTCTCGGAAGTCCTCAATCCGGTAGGGCGACCCTTAAGGTCGCAGTGCTGGAGCACAGAGTTCAAACACGTAGATCCTGTAGGCATAGGTGGAAGGACCACCTTGTACTCACCGGACGATGACGCGCCATCGACAACAAAAGAACCGCGGCTGATCGGGCCGTTTTCGCCGCTCCTGAGGAGAGCATGATATGCGACCGTACGGTGCGAGCACCGGAAGCAGAATTCCAGCTAACCAGGAGTTAGATATGCAGTAGCTATTTTTCGGTCGCGCACTAGTCACCTAACTGTGTCTGGACATTTGTGTTTGTCCTTTGTCCCCCTTGTTCCCCTTCTCCAGGGATTATAATCATTATTCTTGTCCAGCTCGCTTGCACCTTTGCATTTAATTGTATTATAACTATAAATTTTCTTTTAGTTGTATTTTCAATGGAGATTTATATACAACTTTTTACAATTCCGTTTGAAACCCTCAGGCTTTAACATAACAGCTTCAAAGCGGCGTTTCAAACAATCGCAGGGTAAAACATGAGAAGCAACTCAAATGGCTTGTAACTGTACATCATGATATTGCAATTAGTGTGGTATGTTACATCAGTTCGAAGAAGTATATGCATACCATTTTCTGTGCGCTCTTCACACCCAAATTAGAAAATCCCACCGCACTTGACGTCACAGTTCGACGGAGCCAATCAAACAGCGCCAAAAGTGCATTTCCAACGCGCTCGTTATATTTTGGGGGTTGATATCCCCGGCTAAACGAATCACGTAAAGATAAAAGCCGAAGATCACAGCGCATTCATCGCGCGTGATTATAGCCACCTATATTCTTAAAACTATTTCAATTCACCAATGGAGCCACGGAGAGGCCGACCGCCAGAAAAAAAATATTTGGGAGGCGCAGCGCCGAACGGCTACGGATATGGCAGCGCAGAGCCACTTTTTGGGTGACCAGAAAGACAGCGCCGCGCGGCGGCCTGCGGCCTCTCCGCGAAACACATCGGCGTTTGGGTGTTCGCATTCTTGCGGCGTCATATTCCACTCCAGGAAGAGAACGAGAGAGGTTATAAAAAGAGGCTAACCCCTAGCTTCCTCTCGTGACCTCCTTTCGCTTTCTCATTCTCTCACCGCGCTGGCGGATTGGTGGAGAGTCGACGCCAAACGTTCTCCTCTCCCGAATGAAACAAAACAAAAAGGAGCGCGTCAGTGTTTCTGGATTTCACCGCCGGGGGAACTCTTTGGCGCTGCCTGACAGGCCCCCTGCGCGCGCGCTTTTCCCGAATCTCCTTTCTCCTTTACAGCGGCCACGTTCTTTCGCGCCAGGCTTTCTAAATTGAAGGAGGCTACGGCGTGACTGGTTTTGTCGGTGATTACAGACGCACGAAGGCAATGAGCGCTAGTGACGATGCACTTTCGGCGCTGATGGATTGGTTCCATCCAATCCTAGCGTCGGCTACGGTCTTGCTTAAAGTAAAACAAAGTATAAAACTCGGACTTTGCGTTATCCGAACGATGTAAGCTCTCGTCAATATTGCGGGATGAATTACGCATGTAAGGGTTTATTTGAACCTTACGTGCATCACGGTTCAAAGCAAAGTTTCAAACGGCTCATTTTCCACACGGAAAGGCGTTTTCTTTTCATTTTTTGTATCTGTGGGCCGACGAGACGGCTTTTGAGGTTAGGATCTTTGTGCGGCACCATTGCCACGATCAAAGTCAAGCCTAGCACATTGGATTACGACACTTTTGTTCGTACGATACCTTTTTTTTACATTGCGGTGTCTGTAATGGCTGCCATGAACCAAACTACATTAAAGGGCCCATAAAATGAATTTTGGGCTGGGATAAATCGATTTAGATAGGGATTTTACTAATATCATAACGTTTAGTGGACCAAAAGAAAGAAAGTAGAAAGTCAAAAGCCTGACTTTCAGTACGAAAATTTGAAAACACAGAGGACTATTTTGTACCTCTTTCCCTTCGAAAGCTCTCTGCCTTTTTACTGTGATACATCCGCGGTACCCAAAGCGCGTCACCAGGCCCAAGTGCACGTCAACACCGGACCTCACTTATTCCCTTCACTCCTGATAGTGCGGTGGAAGCTATGCGCTTGCTCGACCAATCAGCCGCCTCCCTTTCATCACCTGACCTCAATCTCTGCGCGTGGGTATGCGCGAGGGACCATCATCACTTGGCAAAAGTGTGGATGGTCCAACGAGCACTTAGCTTCCACAGCACTCTCAAACTTAGAGGTAAACGAAATGGGGAAAGCAACTTTTGTTCGAATTTGAGTGACGGACTAATGTTCTAGGGGAGAATGGCGGCATCCGGGTACAGAAACGAGGGTCCAAGCAAGAGGGGAGTCCCCTCTTTCCGTCTTCTTGAACTGTATGGTACACTGCGTGATTCGTGAGTTGAGGAGGAAAGCTAAACAGGAAAAAGTTTAAAAAACGTTTTATAACCCTTTAAGACTGCTTACATGTAGGGATGCGAAAGCAATAGAGTCCGGCGGTGACATCACGCTCCTCCACTGCGCAGGCGCGGTGCCGCTGCCAGCTTCATGGCTTCCATGACGAAGCATCTGCTTTGCTGTGCTTTTCTGTGTGTTTTATTGCTGAGGCGCGTCCGCCTTGACCTTGAGCGGCGCGTAGGCCCGGCGCCCCCCGCTGCTTCGCGGCTTCTGTGACGAAGGATCTGCGTTGCTGTGCTTTTCTTTCTGTTTTATTTTTAAGGCGAGTCCGCTTTGACCTTGAGCGGCGCGTACTTGATGACGTATTTTTATGTCCACTTTTCGGGACAACGACGACGCCTTTCCGCGTAAGGAGACATATAAGCCTTCTGCCTTCAACAAATCGTATAGAATGTGGCACACAGCGGGCTGCCGCAGAATATAAGGCACTTTCCCAGTGCACTCGATGGAGTATGTGCCTTACGGTCCTACGTTCGAATGGTGCCAGCAAATTAATTGTGTGTTCAAGTCCATGACATTTAAATAACTCGAAACTGTAATACGCGGTACGTATTGAATATATAGCTATTTAAATTAACTTCGGTGAACTATGTTCGTCAACTGCTAAACCCAAGTTCCAGAACTTAAATATGTTAAATGCTTCATTCTTCGAGAAAGTGTCTTAAACCGTCTGCAACCAGCACAGTAACTAGATATTTTAAATTTAAAAGAAACAAGAAACAAGCGAAATCTCAACGCGTACTACCCCAGCCACGATCACACAAAGCGCACCTCCTCAGTACTTCAGACCGATCAACAGCAGTAGGACTCCGATCAATATCGCGTCTGTCTGTTTGGCATCAATCACGGCAACCACACAGGGCTATTATATCATTGAAACACGATTCCCATGATCTTCTCCAGATGGTTGACCTACCCCATTGGAAAGACCCGTTCAAATGGTACCAGTTTCAAACTGATTATTGCCCTAGTTGACCAGTTTCATAATGGTTGAATGGTCAAGGTGGTTCGAACTGGTCCCACGGTTGACTGGTCCTGGCGGTTGAACTGGTCATACTGGTTTTGGTCATGATGGTTGAATGGTCATGGTGGTGGAACTGGTTATGGTGGTTCAACTGGTCAAGGTGGTTGAAATGGTCACACTGGTTGACTTGTCACGCTGGTTCGACCAGAAATATTTTCATTTGTTCACGCCACCACTGCTGCTTCGGAACTCTTTATATACACAAATGTAACACAATACGCCTCTACAAGCATCAGCTGAAATACATGAGCTCATACACATACACTGGCACATACAAACATCAATACAACAGCCACACTTACCCGATTACTACTTCCGAGCTCTGCGTTTCCGTCTTTTATATTGGTCGTTTTTTGAACGTACGGAATTTCTCGGTGACCGCCTAAGCAATAAAAAATATTCCCAGCCTGTTTATTTTTTCTAGCAATGTCATTACACTGAGAGTATTTTTAAACTGCTCAGGGGATGAATCTCTTCGTAAAAGTAAACGCTCCGATCTAGCCGTAATTATTTGAAAGCCAATAAATAAAAAAGCCACTTCGCACACCCCTCCAAATAAGTGAGAAAGATGGGGTCAATCTGGTAACCAGTTGGACCAGGTAGGCCAATCTGGTGGCCAGTTTGGTCAATCTTGGTTACCAGTGGAACCAGTTCGGCCAGTCTGGTGACCAGTTCGGCGTCTGGTGACCAGTTCGGCCAATCTGGTGACCAGTTCGGCCAATCTGGCGACCTAGTTCGGCCAATCTGGTGACCAGTTAGGCCAATATGGTGACCAGTCGGGCCAATCTGGTGACCAGTTAGAGGCAATCTGGTGACCAGTAGATCAATATGGTTACCAGTTAGACCAGTCTGGCTACCAGTTGCACCAGTTTTATTTCCTGTTAGACCAGTCTGACCAGTCCAAATATCAGCCTGACCAGCTTAGATTTTCAAGCTGGTCTTTATCAGCCATCTTGAGACACTCGCCGTTTCTTGCGTATATTAATACCAACGACGACAAAAGAGGACGCCCGCTAATGCAACTTTGTGTCCCTTGCCGCGCCGACTGTGTGGCACAGACACGGCAAGATATCTACTCTAATATCAGCTATCTCGCTTTTTGATCTGTGATTGCTCGAGCCTTTCTTGTTATTCATTATTATCTTTTTTTTTCTTTTTGGAATGGATCTGTCCTGGCCCACTGTCCATGTCATTAGTGGATCCCCAGACGACTATCACAATACGTGCTCAATGTCAGCACACGCGCCCTTAGTTTCTTTTTTCCCTTTTAATGTTTTGCCCTTCCTGTAGCCCGCCACAGAGCAAGAAGATAGCCTGTGTTTTATGCTGGTTGTCAATTTTATGCGTATCTACGCCTAATTATGTTATTCCGTATGCATATCACACCTGTTTCCGAAGTACAGGTGGGTCTATCTCCCCCGGAGCGCTAGCGAGCCAGTCGGAGAAATGCGGGGGAGTAGAGCAGCCAATATTAAAAGGCCCAGAAAAAATATAAGTCCAAAACTATAATGTAAGCGCGAGTAATGTGGGAAGTTGAGCTAGTTGGTACGTAGACAACATATTAAAACAGCGCACAAGCAGAGAGAGAGGACATGTTCTCTGATACTCTTTTCTGCTTGTGCGTTCTTTTAACATGACGTGCACTCAAATTTTACGCTCGTAAACGTGAGATGGAAAACCCAGCGTAAATAGCTGATTTCAATCACAGCTCCATTCGCAGCATAAATGTCTCGTATTATAAATTGCAGCAACTAAAATTCTCCCTTTTGCGAAACAAAAGAGAGAGGGGGGGGGGCAGCTTAAATTTATAAACAGTTATCGGGAATATCCGAAGACAATATGCAATCATTTTGGAGATTTACAGGTCTTAGAAATAACTAAGGTCGCATTCCGAACAACGTACGTTCATGTGTGTATAGGGAATTGAGCGTGCAGTGAGGACGAGACGGAAGTAAGCGGACCATGAAATTGTCTCCTGACCTCTCAATAATAATTACAACGTAGATTTTGTCTTTATATTATGTAGGACGCGTATTAGATGTTTACTCAACGCGCCTCCTGTTAAACACCCCCCCCCCCCCCCCAAGAAAAAAACTAGAAAAAAAAGGTTAGGACGTGTCGATTTTCTGCAAGTAGATGTCAGGAAATCGATTGTGTGTTCTAGCGCCGAATGCTTGCAAGCAGTGCTTACCACAGCCGTCCGCCTTGGTCGCCCAAGCCCTCAATGCATGCTGCTCCACAGGCATTAGAAATTGCCAATTTTCGTCACCACACACAGTGGTCAAAACATTCATACTCAATATTCAAAGGCAGCTAAGCGATGATGCCGCTCTGGCGTCCAAGCAGAGAGTGCAAGGCCGTATAGTCCATCGTCTGTGTTTCAATTAAATGTAAAAAAAAAAAAAATCTAAGAGCAGGGTTAATTTCTGAAAGCGACAATTCGACAAAACTCGAGGGCACGTCGGCAGTGTCGCCTTTTACGTTGTTTTAATAGGGGACGCAAGAAAGTCTGCACCTGCATTCACTCTACATGCACCAAAAGGATGAGAACAACAAGAAGGAATGGAATGTTCCAGACATACGAGGGGCATTCATAAAGTTCGTATTATTGTCACGAAGGAATTGAGATTCATCAATCAAACTCGAGTAGGAGTTGAGATATATTCGCCACAAAAAGTTACCCACTTTTCCCAGCGATGCACCACATGCCGGAGGCCATTGTTATAGAACTCCTCGTTTCGAGTGTTCAGCAATCACTTGGTTGTTTCAGCAATCACGTGGTCGCCGTCTTTGAAATGCTTTCCTCTTATTTGGCCACACTGGAATCGTCTGCGCCATTTAACCAAAGTGTCATAAACTGGGGTGTTGTCCCCGAACAACGCTCCCACATTGGAATGATTATCCTTGGCATTGCTTCCCTTCAAATTAAAAAAAAAAAAAAAAAAAAAACAGATCACTGCATGTGCTTGGCACCGACGGGGGGTGCCATTCTTGTTTCGACTCCCTAGCGGCGTTCCGACCTGCTATAGCATGCGATGTTTATACTGTGCGGAAACTAGAGGGACGCACGCTTATGCTGATGCCTGTTTTGTTTCGTGTTTTAAAATTTTTCGTGTCGATAATACGAACTTTATGAACGCCCCTCGTACACACTTGGAAAAAAAGAAGTGTTGGGGGAGCTCGTGAGATCGAGGCACAATCTCGGGGCACAACGGTGGTGGAATAGACTTGGTTCTTGTCTAAGTCATTGACCTCGTAACATAACAAATTGGCGACGAGATATTCCGTCGAGGACTGACTTCAAGGAAGCCGCTCAGCGCCACGACAAGGGTCATGTCAACGCTTGGAAGCATCGAGCCCTTCGAACAGGTAGAAGGTGACTTGCCAACGTGTGCCGAAAGAATCGGTTGTTCACATTGGGGTTAGAAGAATCAGGAGTCGGTCAATTGCCGCTGGAAGGGCCTGGAATGCAGAATTTGCGGAAATGTAGGGCACCTGCAAAGAGCTTGTAAAGGATCAGTTCCACAGCAGCAAGGACAAGCGTCTAAACACTTCAGTAAGCGTAACCAAAAGAAAAAATAAAGGCTGCAGCTGTGGAAGAATCTGACAAAGAAATGGGAATGCACGAGCTATGAAGCGCGCCAAACGATCCGCTAGAAATAATGCTATCGGTCAGTGGAATTACTTTGAAAATGGAAATAGACACAGAAGCAGCAGTATCGATTTTGCCATTACTAGAGTACCAGGCTGAGTTTTATCTCCTAAAAAAGCAACGAAATAATGGAATCTTGAAGGCGTTTAACGGAGCGAAATTTAAGCCGCTGGGGGAACGAACAAGTGACGGTAATGCATGAAGACAAGGAGTCCAACCTGAAGATGCAAGTCGTTAATTTCAAGAGACCACCTTTTCTTAGACGTGACTGGCTAAGAGCTATAAAGTTGCACTGGGCAAACAGCAAAGCAATACATTATTAAGAGATAGGAAAGTAAGAGATTGAAGATCTCATGAATGAAAATAATGAAATATTCTCAGATGAGCTGGAATGAGTAAAAGGAGCTGAAGCAAAACTCAAGCTGAAACACTGAACGTCTCACCATTTAAAAAGGTGAGGCCAGTACCGCATGCATTTATTGATGATGTGGCCAATGAACTGCTGGCTCTTCAGGAAAGAGGTATCTTGACTTCGGTAGAAACAAGTGAGTTTGCTTCTCCCATTGTTCCAGTCGTCAAGAAAAACGGCGAGATCCGGATCTGTGAGGATTACAATTTCACCGTGAATCCTGATATCTATGTATACAGTTATCCTTTGCCCATGGTCGATGAGTTGTTTGCAACACTGGCGGAGGGGCAGCTATTCACTAAAATTGACCTAGCCAAAACGTTCTTACAAGTTCAAAAACATGAGGATTTAAAAAAGTACTTAACCTTGAACAGACATTTGGGGCTTTTCAAGTCAACAGGCTTCCGTTTTGGCATAGCCTCAGCTTTAGCAATATTTGAACGAACAAAGAACGGGTACTACAAGGCTTGACACACACACCACCTGTTACATTGACGTTATCCTGGTAGAGGAAGAACAAAGCGGAGCGCCCTAAAGAACTTGAAACAAGTTTTCATACGCCTTAAAAGAATGTATCCGACTTCAAAGGAGAAGTGACAGTTTTTCAGAGAGGACGTGCCCTACCTAGGCCATGTCATCAGCAGCGAGGGACTACGGACACTGGATAACAACCTGGCGGCACTACGAGATGCACCCGAGCCAAAGAACGAAGCGGAGTTGCGTTCCTTTTTAGGGTTAGCTAACTACTTTGGCAAGTTCATTCAAACCAGTCAACCATCTTGATTCCCTTGAAGCGCCTGCTGCACAAGAATTTCCAGGCGAGTTGGGACGAAGAACGTATAGTCCTTCAAGGCTTAAATGAGGGTGACGTCAGCACCAGTGTTGATTTACTTGACCCAACACTTTCGATCGTGTTGGCATGCGGCGCCTCAGCGTACGGCGTAGGAGAGGTGTTGTCAAACGCCATAAAAGAGGGAAAAGAAAGACCCGTATCAGTCGTCTCACGAACACTGTCTACGTGTAAGAAGAACTACTCGCAGCTTGAAAAAGAGGCAGTTGCATGTTTTTGGTGTAAAAACGTTTCATCAATATCTTTATGGGTATCCTTTTACACTTACTAACTGAACATGCCCCCATTTCAAAGATTTTGGGACCTACCACTGGAGTTCCGACGGTTGACCCCAGCACGCCTTCAGAAATGGGCTTGCAGGTTGGAAGGACATCGATACAGCATCGTTTATCCTTCGTCTAAGGAACACGTTCACGCCTGATTTCCTTTCAGGACTCCCGCAAGCTGCAAAGACGTCAGACCAACTCGTCGTAGATGAAACCTACGTGTTTCTACTGCGATTATTTAAGCAATCCCCCAGTGAAGAGCACAGATATTGCAATGGTGACCGTCTTGTGATTCTGCCGTAAGCCAAGTCCTGGAGAAGGTGCTTCAAGGGCTGGGGAAGTGAAAAAGCCTCCGAAAAAATGGCACCATTCTATACATGTTGGTTGGAACCATCGGTTCATCAAGGCTGCCTAGTGTGGGGCCTACGGGTAATTTTTCACTTATTTTGCAGTGAGAGTCCTTAATACCTGCACGCAATCACTACACTATCGTTCGAACAAGGCAATAGCTAGAAGATGTGTGCGGGGACCTCCATCGATAACGACATAGATGATAAAGCGGACCCTGTAAGCAGTGTCATGTGCAACGAAATTAACCCAGCAGAGTGACCATTACACCTGTGGAGTTGACGAACACACCCGTGCGAGAGGGTTTTGATAGACCCTGGCTGGGCCATTCTTAAACAAGATGATCTTCGTGCTGGTCGATGTCACCTCAAAATGCTCCAAAGGTGTTCGTGTTGAACTAAACGACGTCCGAGGCCGTGATCAAATGCCTGCACCAGCCAGTGCTTCGCAGGCTTTGGACTGCCTTTCAGCATTGTATCAGACATTGGGCCACAGTTTTTGTTTCAAAACGTCAACAGCTTTGCCAAGACAAACAGTATTTTGAACGTTACGTCTGCACCGTATCACGCGTCGACTAACAGATTGGCAGAGCGATTCATTTAAACCATTAAAAACCACTTAAATAAGACCACCACGTCTGGGGCGTCTGTTGACACCAAGGTTTCAAGTTTTCTTCTTTCCTACCGAAACACAATTCATCCAACAACCAAAGAGCCTCCCGCCAAAATAATGATTTGGAGAAAATTAGAAACCAGACTAGATCTTCTGAAGCCCTCCACGACACAGTGGCGAGGTCTCAGTTCAAACAACAGAGGGCGAGGTCGGAACATGAATGCAGTCTGTCAGAAGGGGATGACGTCTACGCGAGGGACTATCGAGGATAATAATAATGCATTTTATTTCCCATTGTAATTGGTACAAAAAGGGAGGACGACAGGACAAAAAGCTGCGGTTGCAGCTCGACGGGGTCATGGCGCCCTAACACACTTTGGCGGGAAAGCAGCATTGTAAACACAACGAAAACAAGTACGAAAATGGGCACTAAAACACAATCACGACTATTCACATTGTTGCACTCAGCTTGAATGCATAAAAAATGAATATTTGTAAAGTAGAAACAAGTTTCACCACAGATACAAAAACTCCAAGCACTGGAGTTAAAAATTGTGCTGTCTGTAATATGATTATTGTCAACATTCCATTTGATGTTACAAAGATTCTGATATTATGATATTATTGGCTTCGAGTTCATTAGGTAAAGACGGTGATGCGTATTTTAATGATGTAAAGCCGTAATTCGTACGGGGTAATGAAACGCTCCAAATTTCGCCATGCCGTGTGACATATTTATGGTCTAGTTTTGCTAAGCCTGACAATGCGAAAAAGGAAAAAAATATTATTATGATTTAATGCCATATTATACATCACCAGCAAACGAAATTTGTACAACTGGTCAATAGGAATTATGTTATGTTTAAGAAAGAGCTCCCGAGAAGGGTGCAAGAATGGTATATTTGCGACAATCCAAAGAACCATCTTTTGGGTTAGTAGTAGTGTTGTTAGATTTTGCATCGTTGTTTGCCCCAAACTAAATGGCAATACACGTAGTGAGTGTAAATCAAAAAATAATATAAAAGTAATTTAACACTTGTTGGAAAGACATCAGGATTCTTACAAAACAGACCAATAGGTTTACGAACTTTTTGATGTATATAATCAACGTGCTCATTCCATGACAACGATTCAGTGAAATAAACGCCCAATGTTTTTACCGATTTTACCACTTGAAGTGTTGAAGAGCCTAAAGTTATTTGAAGCAAATTAGGTACTTGTCGATTTCGTGGTCGAAATAACACACATTTAGTTTTATCCGCGTTTATTTTTAGCCCGTTTACTTTCGTCCACAAATCGATGTTTGAAAGGACTCTTATTGCCGTGTTCTCTATTTCATCTGCTGTCTGACCCTTAATAAAAATAGTTGTGCCGTCAGCACAAGAAACAAGGTTTGCCTGTGGTACACTATTTTCAATATCATTAATAAAAATAATAAATAAGAGCGGCCCGAGAACACTACCCTGAGGTACTCCGGTTTCAATTTTTTGAGTGGTTGAAATATAGTTGTTAATGGTAACGAATTGTGTACGGTACTGCAGGTAAGATCAAAATAGGTTCAGAGCAGTTCCACAAAACCACAGCGCTCTAACTTTTCTAGCAATATTGTGTGATTAATTAAGTCAAACGCTTTTGAAAAATCGTATATGTACCCAAAATAAGTTCCTTGTTTTTAAAGCTTTCAATGATCTGCTGTTTTTGTACTAAGAGTGCTGATTTCGTTGACCGGTGTTTACGAAAGCCATGCTGACTATTAGAAATAACAGAATGTCTCTCTAGGTAGGAATAAAGTCTCTGATAAATGTTTTCTCAAGACCTTTGAGAAAATGAATAGCAATGAAATAGGTCTGTAATTTTTAAACATATTTTATTGCCACCTTTATACAAAGTGACCACCTTAGCGCACTGCATTGCTTTAGGAAAAAGATCGGAAGAAAGCGATAGATTAAATATATATGTTAACACAGGTGTCACAATATCTACGACATACTTAATCGGCCTGATATTGAAAACATTTACGTCTTGACTTTTGCAGTTTTTTAGGTTTCTAAAAACCAGGAGCACTTCACACTCATCTGTCGGACTCGTAAAAAAGAATTTTTGAAATTACGATCGATATAACACCACAAGCATGGGTTCATCTTGAGGCAGACCTACATCACTTGATCGGTTCACAAGGTAACTATTAAAAGCATTCGCCAGAGCGCAGCCACACAGTTGAAGATCTCCTCAAATTACTTCATCTAATGTTTGACGTTCATGGTTTGGATGCACTACATTGTTTACCCTTCCCAAATACCATGTGAATCTTTGTTATCATCTCTGCAAATAGACTTCATAGTATCCCTACCGAAAATCCGGTATAACATTTCACTATCCGGATTATGAAACGGAAATTGTTTCTGGAAACCTGAAATCCAGATTGCAGACAACGGAATAATTTTTGAAAAGCTAAATTCCGGATAGAGTCAGATAGAATCCAGATAGATTCCGGTTCCATAATCCGGATAGCGAAAAGTTCTACGGATTTTTCGGTTAGGGCAGATTTGGCACGCCCTTTGTAAACCAGTTAATTTATACTGATACCTCTGAAAGCTTTAGGGTCTTCAGAGTCCCTTGTCTTTTAAGAAGCGCTACTACATGCTGTTTTTCTCCCGTATTTTATGCTATTACTCCCTCGTCATCCAAGGCTTACATATTTTTTACACAAATTGACGGTTCTGTAATTAAAGCACTCATCGTACAATTTTTTAAATGATATAGTAAAAATATTCATATGCACGATTGACATCTGTCTCCGAGTAAAGGGTGTGCCAATTTACTGAGCATAAATCATCTCTAAAAACCGCCATTGTTGCGTCGGTAACATTTTGCCTTTTTAAAGTATTTCGGTTTGCTCTGTTTTTGTTCTGTGTAACTTTTTTTATTAACATAAATATGGTAGGTGACCGCTGATATTGGCGCCAATAACATCACCAGCTATGGAATTGACATCATAATTCCTAAAAAAGAAATCAATAAAGGTAGAGGTGGAGTCTGTAATTCTCGTCGCTTCACTCGCAATATAGTCAAACCCATTTACTTCAATGACCTGTACTAAGTCCCGCTGCGCTGTTGTGTTTACAAGCATGTTAATGTTAATATCCCCACCAAGAAAAAGAACATATCGGTTCTCTGCTACAAAGTTACAAGAAGTGTCAAGAAGGAAATAAACTTAGATACATCTCCAGATGGGGGCCGATGCACAACAGCGAAAACATAATCCTTGTGGGAGACACACAAGAACTCAAAGTCATCCGTACTTTTAGTGAACTCAGATATAGGTTCGCACTCCAAGCTATTATGTATTAGCAGAGACACCCCACCACCTCTTATTTGTTCCCTACAAAGCGAATAATGCTTATATTGGGGCAGGCTAAAAACATCCGAGTAGTCTTTACACCACGTTTCAAACAACATAATAGCGTGAAAAAAAAAGCCGAGACAGTCAAATAGTGTATCAAGCTCGTCAAGTTTTGATTTCGCGGATCGAACATTCAAGTGAAAGAAAGAAAAATCAACAGGTTGCTCCGCTGCGGCAAAGTTCGCAAAGTCAGTGGGCGAGATCGTCAAAGTAGACGCGTGGTACTATCGTTTCTCAACCAGGACCGGTATCCTTCCAGGTACAGGTGTCCCCCGGCAGTTTATGGAGACGCCATCAGGATCCGCTGATCCCGGCACAGCCTCAACGAGAACAGTCGCCTCACAGTACTCAGATGTAAAAACCTGTGTGTGGCCCGACATCATCCGAAGAGACGTCAGTGGCCGACAAAAAACAAACGCGTCCTGGTCCTGGAGCGTCAGGGGTCATTGTCGAGGCTGAGGACATCGAGACACAGACTCCAACAACCAGGTATGGGTCGAGAGACGTAACAGGAGACCTGACTGACGAATATATCAAGGAGGGCGGTATCCTACACAAAGCCAACACCCACCAAAGCGTTTTGAAAACAAGTAATCACCTTTAATGGTTGCTTTATTAAGCAGGGGAAAATGTGATGGTCCTGAAATACGCGCTTGGAAATAAAGAAGTGTTGGGGGAGCTCCTGAGGACGAGACAGCATCTCAGGGCACAACGCTGATAGAATGGACATGGTTCTGGTCTCAGTCATTGACCTCGTAACATAACAAGGAGTTTTAGTTGTCTCGCCTCCAGCGCGCGCTCGCTACATTCGATGACGCTTGGACGACTCGCGATCCTCGAGCATGCACGCTCAGCCGAAGAACGACGAAAGGCGACGACCGTGTGCTGGATTCCGGGCATTAAAATGAAACGTCCTGCCATTCCCATTCTTGTGAGTGACTATACAGCATGCAAAGTAATGCCTCTAAAACACTTTAGGCGGCCCGCAAAAAAAAACAAAAAAAAACTCATTTTTTTTAATGTATTGCTTGGCAATTTACTACGTTGGTGCAAGCAGGTGGTGGACGTTTACAATCAGAGAACTCAAGGAATAAGCTTGCCTCGTTCAAAAGAAAGAAAACAGATCTTTTTTTGGGCAACGTACGCTGCCACTTCGCAGACGATGCACGCGTAGGGAGAAGTGCTGCTAACATATGGCGCACACCGTGTCGAGGGAGTGCCGGCCGATTCGGATTATGATAGCAGACGATCCCGCAAAGTAACACGAATCGGCCGGAGCCCCCTCGGCACGGCGTACGCCATCTGTCGGCAGCACTTCTTACGCGTGCATCGTCTGTGAAGTGGCGGCGTAAATTGCCCAGAACAGGTACTTCTTTTATCGAGGTAACTTGATTTTTTTACTGTAAACTTCCACCACCTCCTTGCACCTCTGTAGCGAATTTCTGCGGGATATGATGGGAAACGGATTTTTTTTCGGGCCGTCTAAAGTGCCTTAGAAGCTTTAGTTTGCATGGTGTAGTTGTGTTCTCCAAACCCCGGCCCGCGGGCCAGGTCCGGCCCGCGGATGGCAGAGGTCTTTCCAGTGACGCTCAGCCCTCAACCCGCTGCTACCAAAGCAAAGAATAAGCGCACGTAAAATACATCTGTACCGCGACACGCACCAAAGAAAAAGAAAAAAAAAGAAGCAAATTCGTTATTCGAAGCTACTAATTGAAAATTCGAAATTTCGCACAACACTAAAGTTTTCTCTCCTTCTTTCTGATATAAAAAAGAGGGCAAACTGTAGCGTGGTGAAAATATTCGAAATTTTGATTAGTAGTTTCGAATAATACGGTATCTGGTATTCTCTTCGATGTGAACTTTGATATTCGTATTTTTCGAAGTACTGACCACGCGGGATAGCGCCATTGAGCTTGCTTCTTACCGAGCACCGAAGCAGTGCGGTAAAACAACACCCGCCGAGCTCGCTTCGCGGGTGTTGCTTCTCCGCAGCACACGGGTGCTCACTAAGAAGTGCGCTGTTAAGAATGGAACCTTCGGCAACCTTTTCCGAGTTTCAACGCTGCGGAAACGAGTCCCGAAACGAGTCCCGACGTGTTCTGGACTGTCGCCCACCTGTCGATGCCTGCCCAAAACGAGTCTCAACGCGTCCGTGACGTCAACGGGACGTGTGTGTGTGTGCGTGTGGGTTCGTGCGCTCCGGAAGGGGAGAGAGGCCTGGCCTAACTGCGGAGAACCATGGCTACGACGCACTTCTGGCTACGACGCGGCGGGCTTTGCTGCAACGCACTCGGCGGTCGCACCTGCTGCCCTGGCGGAGAGTGAGAGAGAAAACGGACCCCTATATAAGGCGGGGCGTGAGGCTGCTCAGTAGTTCTCTTGGATTGGACGACTGTATCGCTACCATGTAATTAAACCGTTCGTTACGTTACCAATTCTCCCACCTCCACTGGACCCCTGGGTTCTTCTCTTCGGGGAATGGTCGTCGTCACGAGCCAGGAAGCCTCCGGACGTGCGGCCTAAGCCCCGCCTCGAACAGCGCTCAACGTAGCTAACCCGCCGCGATCAACACTTTGAAATGCATAAATTGCAGTTACGTTTTAAGAGGAAAACCCTCTTTGAAAGCCAGATGATGCCTTCACACGCGTAGCGTGTGTAAAAAGATTAAACCTTTTTGTGAATGTTGATATCTACACGACAAACAAATTTCAAAATTTAACTGTGGCTATTATGATACATCTTAGGTGAGATGTCCTGACAACTACGTTTATAATTCGTGATCGTCTTTTTTTTATTTTCTCGAATTCTAGATACAATAAAGAATATTTGCGTACATCAAGAAAGTTTATAAGCTCCCTCGATTAGGTAGAGCTGGGCACCTATATAGGTTTAATTTTGCGTCAATTGCATCGTTTACTTACCATTCCCATGTAGTCAATATACACTTCTGAGGTCGCAGTTTATAAATACAGCTAGAATAAAATGAGCTTAGCTATGGACACGTATAAGCTTGGGAACAACCTTTACGAGTTCAAGTGGGTTTTTGTTTAGGCGTTTTGCAGTAATGAAAAGCTTAGAGAAACTAGTGTCGCTGAATGGGCTTCAAGAGTAACCAAACTCCCAAGCTCCGCGCCGGGGCGCTCAAATTCATTTATATCCGTGCCGCCACTTTGAAGCCTTACATAGTACACTGAAGGATGACTGCACGCATAGCGCGCCGGTGGCGTTGTCGACAGTTCCCTTAGGCAAGTGTGTTTTCCGCTGTGGATACCGACCATAAGTCATTCACGTCATCGTTTGCATTGCAGCCTAACTGCACTCGTCTAATCATTAATTCATTGTTCACGTTAACGACTCCAAGTAAGCAGTCATACCGCACTGGTGAAATATCTAGTTTTGAGACTAGTCACTCTCACTTTCTAAATATCCATACAGACCTATGAATCATTCGACGACTGTTTTCTGCGCGGCGTTCCCGTTGCACTGCCGAACTTTATCACTTAGAGCTAAGCCGCCTTTTCTTTCATCACATTAAGCCGGTGACATTTTTTTAACGATTGCTGGGCAATCAAAAGATTGTCGTATAAACGCGACTATATTTCATCGATTTATTTACAACTCCACACAAGATATTAGAAACTAGATAGCAACATGATAGAATAAAATATTCGCGAGCTCTTGTGATAGCTTGTCAATTGCTTTGCTTGCCAGATGGTGCTTGCAGCGAAGTCCAGCAATGATTTCCCAATGGCGATTCGCAAGGTAGTTGGCAGTCGACGCGATGACTGCAAATAGTTAATTCTGGCAAATGGAGCCGACGGTGAGTTACGAGAATGATTTAATATAAAATCAATGCATCTCTAAACTAGAAACCCCAAGAAGGTTTATCGTATTATTCATACTACGATAGCAGAAATATGCATATTTTTAACTCGGGGCGTCAAGTAACATGACCTCCTAAAACCGTGCTGTCAAGGCTTCAGTAACGTGCTTGTGCCACAAGGCAGAAAAACAGCAATGTGATCATCAATAGAAGTACAGACCCTTTTCGCTCACATTAACTTCATTCAAACTCTTGTAACATATAATCTATAAGCAGATATCTGAGTACCTCGAGACTAATTATATTCTTTGCACACAACAGCATGGTTTTCGTCGTTGCTACTCCACCTCAACTTAACTTCTTCAATTCACTCGCGATATGGCTTTGGCTTGAGATAAAAGAGAACAACTTGATGCTATAATTGTAGACTATTCTAAGGCGTTTGATAAAGTGCCACATCATAAGCTTCTTCAGAAACTACAAGCGATATTAAATAATATGTCATTAGTTAATTGGATCGAAGATTATCTAGAAATTAGATCACATTTCGTCTCATTCAGGTATGTTCATTCTGGCAATGTCTCGGTTAGTTCCGGTGTCCCACAAAGATCGGTTTTAAAACCTCTTTTGTTTTTACATTATATTAATGGCGTCGAAAATGATCTTCCAGTTAAAATTCGCCTTTATGCATATGATTGCGTTTTGTAGAATGAAATCAACTCGTTAGATGACCACTCCTTGCTAAACGCTCTTTTGTAAAGTTTCTTAATTGGAGTCAGAAGTGGCACATGAAAAATAAATTTAAGACATTTGTGCTGATGACATTTACTAATAAGTATGGTAACGTAATTCTCCGTCAAGTTCATGAGTACAGGATTCTGGGCATTTTATTCACGCCTAGTTTCAAATTGAATAAGCACATTATTTCTTTCTGTTCCCGTGCTCTGCAAAGGCTACGATATGTCAAAGAACCTTAAAAACTTTAATTAAGGAAGTAAAATAACCACGTGTAAGATCTTAATGAGACCTATCTTAGAGTATGGTTGTGTGGTATGGGACCGAATCTAAAGGGTAAATTGAGCAAATATACTTAATACAGCCAAAGACAACTAGATTTATTTGTAATAGATATAACAGCAATTTTTCTCCCACAGCTTCTATGGCTTACATAGGCATTCCGCCTTTGATTCAAGACGCGCTGTAGAATGCCTTAAGCTCCTACACAAAATAGTGAATAATAACTGTGTTCTAAATCGGGAAAATATTTTGCTTTTTTTACTTTATCACGCACTCGAATCTTCGATCCTTTAAAACTTGTACGGTATAGAGCCAACCTTAGCTGTTTCAGATATTCTTTTTTTTTTTCTAGAACGATAGAAAACTGGAACAACATAAACAAATCAGATTGTTTTCTCAAATTTGATAGATTTGTATTAGAAATAAACTAGGTTCCTAAGTATGGTACCCGTGTGTCTACTAGTGAAGTGTATGTGATTGCTTTTGTGCTCGTTTTTAACAATAGTGCATTTTCACGGCTTTCTTAGATTGTTTGTCTTTTTGAATCTTTACATGTATGTTTACTTTCCACTCCTGCGATGGCCTCATTCAGGTCACAGTACTTTAAAATATATATATATATATATATATATAGATATATATACAAGTCAAAGATGCGTACTGTGGGAGTTACTAATTCGAAGTTTATTACGACGTTTCGAGCGGGGACCGCTCTTCATCAGGTATATATAACTAAGATGATAACGATCTGAGTGTCTATTCACAAAAGCATGCTTGCTTGAATTGCGTTATGAGTCACCCGGACATTCGTGCTTCAAATTTCGCATTCAAAACTACTCCTTTTTTACGTTTTGTGCAATGCGAAGCAAGTTCGATATATAGCACTGCAATCGAATTCTTTTTCGGAAGCAGCCGTTCTTCCAAGCATCGTTCGTGCCGAACCAGTCTCAGTCGAAGCAGCCTGATTGGCTGCGAGGCGACGAGCGACACGCCGAGAAGACCAGTCAAATATTCTCACCTTACAAAGCTTGCTTCCTGCATTGGTCTTGGAATCCTTTCATTTTATAATGGAAAGCCAATTACTGCCGTTCGCAGTAGCGTTCTTGCCTGACGGGAAGCGGAAGATGTTTTTGCCGTTTTCTGACCTGCTTCTGCAGCGGGAGGCACGGCAAGCAGGCAAGTAGGAGCCGCCAAATACGGAAGGTTAGGATGCGATTCCCTGAAAACACGTGCGTCACGGCAGTCAGTGGACGAGAAGCGACCCGGAGCTTCGCACAGACGCTTGCCGGCCACAATATGGGGGCCCAAGGCGGCGATTCGAAATTGTGACGATGATAGTGACGGCACACGTCTCATGTGACTGCTGCCGTCTATTCCTGCCGCAGAAAATCAAAACATATCAGGCTATAGTGAGAGTGTTGTCGGCATTGCATTAAAGAATGGGAATGCTGTACTTTTACACAGTATTCAGCGACACTAAAGAAACTTTTAGATATTTGAATTCTAAACGTTTTGCCAAATCCACTATTCGCTTTAAACTCAAAATCCACTATTCGCTTCGAACTCAAAACACCCTATTTCACATGCCTAGAAAACTGCACCAAAACCCCGACTCTGTAATAATAATAATAATTGGGATTGTGTGGATATTTATACGGCGTGTAGTTGGTCAGCCATTTCAAAGTTGTGACGAGTCATTCACTGTAGATGAGCAATTTAGGCAGTGCAGTACAACCGCTAACCTGCAGGTTCTTTAACGTGCTCCACGCAGTAGTGATACACGACCGTACGCCGGTACGATGCTCATCCAGATCGAAACGGGCAGGGGTGGGGATTGAGCCCAGGATCCCTGGGTTCTGCAGCGCGAGCTTTCGCTCCACTTGCTCCGAGCTGGTGTGCGCTAGCCCACTCGGGAAACGATCCCCCATCCCGACTCTGTCGGATATTAATCATATACATGTACATATACATATACATGTATATGTACATGTACATGTTCAGATACATGTAGAACTCTGTCGGCATTATGAATAATATGCCGACTCTGTCGGTACATTATTTATTGAACACAGTCATCACCAGAATTACTATTCGTAGTTCTTTGCTTTATATCTGTCTAACTACGAAAAAAATACTTTGCGTTATCATGTACATCGTGCATAATAATCTGATCTGATCTACCATTTTGATTAGTTTTCTTTCTTGCCTGAATATGCCAAAGTTCCTACGCGCCTTTATTTATGCCTGGTGAGTTTTCGAGGTTGCCATTAATTTGTAGTGTCATAAATTTTAAAATATTACACCTTAAACATAAAGTCTGTGTATTTGTCAATCTTATCTTTATATTTTAATTTTTTGCTTTAGTTCATATTTTTATATTTTAATGGTTACTTAGGCTTATTGATATAGTAGTTCCTCGTTTCTATTGTCGTATATAATTCCCTTCCCCCGAGATTGCAAGAGATCCCCAAACGGGCCTGTAGCCACAACGTTTGGAGAACCCTGCTGTAGGTGATAATGAAGGGGGGGGGGGGCGGTTGAGGCCTTGATTTTTTATCTATTGGTTGGTACTTGTCTTCTATGTGTAGACGTTTGAAGTCTTCTTTCACACAAACATGGGATAGTGCAACGGATGCCATTCATATGTGAACTAACCAATCCCAGAGCGAAAGCCAGGGAAACCTCAAACATGCTTCCAGAACTCAGCGTCTCGATTCAAAGTAACGCTTCTTCATAAACGCGCTTCTTACTTCCATAGCAAACGAATGCTCTACTGTTTGTGTCGGACACCACAGGGCTCAGAACTTTTTGTGATGCATGTGGGATAAGCATTCTCACCTGCTTTGCACGCTCGCAATCCTCCGAGAGCGTATTTCTGCTCCCATCGCTGGCAGGCGAGATTTTAGTGGCTACTCGAGAATTCCGAGCACCCGCCTCTCCAATCCGTGCGCTCAGTGTTTGTTTTCGAACCTTCCGCCCGAGGGTTTTATGATCGAAAAGAGAAACCACGAGAAAAAAAAAAAAAGCGTCGGGGTTGGGGTATTCAACTGGCGGTGAATTCGAGTCGCGCGCAAAATTCTCCCAGCATTCGTGCGAGTTAGTCGCGTAGCCGTAATCCAATTTGGGACAGTCCTCGTGAGTAATTGAATTCGCGAGGAAGTAAATGAGTGATCGTCCAAAGTGACACGTCCAGAAACTTGCAGGACCCGATGTCCAAATATGGCTGCCTCCCTCCTCTGAAAATGGGAAGCGAACGTGTGGAGGCAAGGGAATCTTTTGTGGATGCGGGCTAGAGTGCTCTTGCGGTGCGTTTGAGTAATTTTTTTTTCTCCGTATTATTGTGGGGTGGGTAATGTTTTAGTGATGGTGTGGCGGCCTACAGCTTACGATCACCACGCGAAGTTCCTTGTTTGGCACGTAATCATTTAGTAAGCGAGGAGAGAGGCGCTTTAAAAAGTGATGACTTTGTACCGGTTCCGCAGGGGAGCTTAGGAACACTTAGCGGCTCCTTGGGAGTTTCAGGGCTGTGGTTTGGGGAAGCAGGAGAGCAGACGAACAAAGAAAGTGGAGAAAGAGAGTTCTTACCAAAATAAGAAGGCGACGAAAAGAGAAAAAGAGACGTTAGGCTCTCCCTGGAAACTCGAAGGTTCGCGGAATCGAGTGACGTTTCGGGGCGAGGCACGTAGCTATTCTGTAATGGTTCGCAAGCCTTTTTTGTTTGTAATTTAGTTACGTAGATGGTTGAGTGGAGTCACCGATAAGCAGAAAACAAAACCACGAAATAGGACAAGTGGCGTTCGATTTTTTTCTTAATAATAATCGCATGGCTTCGCGTGTGTCTGCTGCGCACTGTTCTTTAAGTTTTGGCATTGGAGATTTTGTTCCAAATCTCCGCCCATTTTTCGTAAACTTACGTTCAGAAATTTTTAGAGACATGTTAGTGATATTCTTTTCTGTCACAAAAATAACCAAATAAAACAGTCAGATTGTGAACGTTGAAACAATCCTAAACACACTGTATTCAGATGTCAAATGTTTTACATTGTTTTATTTATTTTCAATTTTGACGACAGTTATTCAACAAATGCTAGTTTTAGTGTTGCTCGTTTTAGTTTGGGAATTAATACAATCACGAAAAATAAGAGGACTATTGTGGTGAATAAGGGCCCGTTTACACGCTTGCGACTCCTTGGAACCGAGTACCTTGAAACCTCTTAATATTTCTTAGGACGAGAGAGCACTTTGGTACGCTGGCGCCATCTATGCGGTGTCCGTGGAACTGCATTTCACAAGAGCGAAGGTTTTGTGGGATTTTCGAGGTCAAATGTGCGTAGCATGCACCTATGGGAAAGGCTCGTTTATAACGCTGACAAAAGCTTTTTGAGCCAAGAAAGAAAGGATGATGCGCGAGAGAAATAGAAAATATGTGGGACCGCCAAAGTCTCCACTGCTACCCCGTAGATGGCGCCAGTGTGTCCTCTCGTCGTAAAAGATTTCAAGAGGTTCCAAGGCACTCGGTCTTGAAGGCCGACCAATAAGCAGAAAGAAGGAAAACTCTCCCTCAATTTCTCCATTCCACTCGAGAAAGAGGACGACCGTCCTCCTCTCTACGGGGATTAGTTCAGAGATCCAGTCCTTTGTGGAGAGGAGGGAAAAAGTGGGCGAGAAAGAAAGGAGAGAAGGAAACTTGGAACCGGTTTTCTGCCCGGCAAAAGGCGATTTTTTTAGGTCGGCCTTTAAGAAGTCGCAAGTGTCTGAACGGGCCTTAACCGTGCATCTATGTATGACAAGATACCCATGGTAACACAAATAAACGGGAAAAAATTCCTTTTTGTCTGGAATGTGGGGGCATTAAAAGGTTCGAAGAGTTTAGGGCATAGCCAAATTTTGCTTTCTTTGTCCAGTGCCTGTATATCTTGGCCCTAATTTCCCAAACAAATGTCAAAGTTGGGCTTCACTGATGGTAGTTGAGCTCTCGACTGGCATATTTGGGTCTAAACAGGCAGACAAGTACAAGGGTATGCTTCATCACCTCTGGATTTTCGGTTTTGATGTTGACAGTTTGGGCCTAAATTTCTAAGTAAGTGCCAGAGTAAGGCTTTACTGGGGCCCTAATCTGGACACGTGGCGAAAAAGTAGGCGAGAAATTCGGCGGCTCTGATTGGCCCGCGCCAAAGTCAAGTGCGAAGTTGGCCAATCACGGCCGCTAGATTTCTTGCTGACATTTTCGCCAAGTGTCCAGATTAGGGCGTCTGGTGGTTCTTCGTTCCATTCGTGTCATTTTTGACTCAAGCCTGACTCGATAAAAATAACGTGGCGAGACTGAAAAAAAGTCATTGAAACGCCATAATAATATTGATTCGGTCCTAACCCAGGTAGCACCGAGTTCAGGGCCAAAACTTGGCTTTTGTCTGGGAGTTTAGGGCATTGAAAAGCCCGAAGAAGCCAAAGTACAGCCAAACCTGACCTCCCTTGGCAACAGTCTGGGTATTTTGGCCCTAATTCGCCAAACAAGTGCCAAACTTAGGCTTCACTGCCTGGTAGTTCGGCTATCATCTGGCATCTTTGGGCCTAAATCGCCTAACAAATGCCAGAGTTAGGCTTACTGCCCCGTAGTTCGGCAGATATTTGGCATTTTTGGGCCAAAATTGCCAAACTAATGCCAAAGTTAGGCTTCACTTTTTGATAGTTCGGCTGTCAACTGGCACCTTCGGGCCAAAATCACCACAGATGTGCCAGGTTAGGCTTACTACCTTGTAGTTCGGTTGACATCTGGCATCTTTGGGCTCAAATCGCCAAACAAGAGCCAAAGTTAGGCTTCGCTTCCCGATAGTTCGGCTGTCGTCTGGCAGCTACGGGCCAAAGTCGCCAAACAAGTGCCAAAGTTAGGCTTCGCTTCCCCATAGTTTGGCTGTTATCTGGCAGCTACGGGCCAAAGTCGCCAAACAAGTGCCAAAGTTAGGCTTTGCTTTCCAATAGTTCGGCTGTCATCTGGCAGCTACGGGCCAAAGTCGCCAAACAAGTGCCAAAGTTAGGCTTCGCTTCCCGATAGTTCGGCTGTCATCTGGCAGCTACGGGCCAAAGTTGCCAAACAAGTGCCAGAACAAGGCTTACTACCTTGGAGTTCGGCTGATGAGGTGTTTGATGTACGCGGGTGGTCTTCATCTTAATTAAATAGAAATCAAGTTTTATTCGGCTGGCCACTTTATCTTATTTTGAGTGTCTCTTGATTTCTCTAGTCCAAAGGTTGGCTGAACGTTTTGACGCGGCTGAACCAGGCTTTGCAAACGCAAATTGTGCCGGATGTTGTACTCGCGCGTATACGTACAAACGCCAATATCGGGACGCGCCGTGAGACTGGTTCGACATTAAGGCGCGTTCACACCGGCGATGCCATCTAGTCGCGCGATAACTTTCATCGCAAAAGCGACCATCGCGAGAAAAAAGCGACGCGATTTGAGCAGTCGCTTGCTGACCCGCCTTTTTGCGATGCGATCTAGTCGCGGAGAGGCTGAGCCAATGAACGGCGTTCCGAGCGAGCGTTTTCGAGAAGCGACCCGCCAACGAAGGCGTTGGACTCGCTATCGCGCACGCCAGAGTGACCATCTAATTATTATTTATTTATTTTTTTGCGATGCGATTTAGTCGCATCGCGCGACTGCTTACATCCCCGGTGTGAATGCGCCTTTACAGAAAGTGCTGCCATCGCGCCAGCGCTGTGCGAGACCGATGTGCGCACGTCTCCCCAACAGATATCATTATTAGGCGGCGCATTGCAAAAGCGAGCGTGGCTCTGTGCACGCCTTGCATTGTGATTGAGCACTGTCAAATGCTAGCGATAACAAAAAGTGGAAACGACCGGGGCTCCGTGGCGCCGCTCCCGCATCACACTTGGGGAATTAAAATGAAATCCCGGAACTTATACTATTTTAGCGTGTTGGTACTTTTTAAACATTTAGAAAGTGGAGACACATAAGGGACAATACATACAGGACAATCTTTCAACTTCAACAACATTTATTTTCGGCTTCAAGCTCAAAGCCCGCCCGCTCCGTAGTACTACGGGAAAGGGAAATCTTGGGGGAAGGAGAAGAAGCGGAGGAAGTGTACGCGATCCCCCTCTCCTGCGGGGCCAGGTACATCGGGCAAACGGGGCGATGCCTCAACGACCGACTTCGAGAACATCAAATGGACGCCGAAAGAGCTGCTTCGGATTCTCAGCACCCGATCGTCATTCACGGGAGAAAATGTCCCGGCTGCGCTCCTGATTTCGCCGGCAGGACAGCCATGGGAGGCCACTGCGAGCGAGTCGGGAGAGAAATAATTGAGGCCCGTCGGGTGGCGACAAGCCCGCAAAACATAAGCGCCTCTTCCATTTCGCTTTCAAGAAAGGAGATTAGCATCTTTCTGAGGCCAACAATGGAAGCCGAACGGTGACAGACTGGGCAAGGCGACGAGGTCACCGGCAGAAGCGGCCATTCCTTTCATTTCATTCCAGAGAAGGGCTGGGATTCCCCCCTCCCTTATATCCCTACTGTTGAACAGGTCGGGATACACTCTCTCCCCTGTAGCTTTGGCTGTACAGCAGGTTTTTGTTTTCTTTCTTTTTTAAATTGTGTTCGTTTTTTTTTTTTTGCTCTATAGCGTTGAAAATGCAGAGAGAGCTTGGCTAAGTTGTTGATGGCCCTTCGACCTCGCCTTTTGCAAATCCGCCCCACCTGCTTTTGTGTCTTCGTGAGGCTATCAGCGAACGCGACAGCCGCTTTAAGCAAATCAAAAGGGTGTAGCCAAGCACGTGACCTCTCTGTGTAGGACGCGGAGGGCCAAAAACGTTTGGACGAAAATTTTTTCACGTGACTCTCTCTGTCACGCTGATGGGATCTCTGGGGCTGTTGTTTTCGCCGTTTGCCTAGTTATAGAAATAGGCGGGCCACGTAGGTCCGGTTTTCGAAATGCGCTCTTCAGTGTTCTGTTGCTTTCGTGCGTTGCAGACGCGGCCGTGTTTTTTCGTCGCAAAACGGCCGGAATACGTCCATGCCAATTTTTCGGTAACAGCCATTTTTTTCACCGGAGTTCGTGGCATTCTTGGGATGTGTTTGTTCAACACGCTTCGACAAAAACTGCTCTTCGCCGATGACGAGACGTCAGTTGAATGTGCGCAACCTTCTTTCTGGAGTGTGTTTGTGGGGTGCCTGAGTTGGATTATGCATCTATCAAGGATTACATGATATCGCTCTTTTATTAGTAAGTACACTGCAAGCATGCTTCTGATAGTAGTCCTGCTTTCCTCTCAATCTCCGCGGTTTTTTGTGTAATTAGTTTTGCCTGGCATGAGGACAGTGTTAATTCTATTTTATAATTTACTTTGCGTATTACAGAAAAGTGTGACCTTTGTAAATATGTCGAGTATACACTGTGTGTAATGATAGTTGTTTAATAAACTTCTGGGAGCGATCGAAAAAATTTTGTTTGTCCGTATATGTGATTGGATATGGAACAAATGATATGCAACGTACCCATACTTGCACGACGTTCGGCCAATACGGAGCAGACGCATCGTAGAGCATTTGCACAATATTGCGGGAACGCTAGGCCGGGGAAGAACGGCTGTACGGCAATACCTGCCGGGTATCAAACGGTGGTGCAAAACTGGACATTTGAGCGATATTGGAACCGACTTTCGGCCGGTGCTAGCACGATACTGCAAAGTATTCCCGTGCTGCTTGGGAACGGAGGTGATGACATCTGACCATCGTGTTTCAGACGCGTGTTTAATTTAATTCTCTTCTGGGGCGCGTGAAAGAGCACTTCTGTGACACACCAGAGATATTCCAAACTTGGGTAGGCCTCTCGGCTTTCTTTGCCACTTTTGGCACTTATTTGGAACTTCCGTGGGTAGCCGGAGAAGAGCAAAACTTCGGCATGCCCCGAATCGCCAAATTAAGGTTTACCGCTGCAGTTATGACTCAAGTCTGGCACTTACTTTGGTAGAACTGTGGGGCACCAGAGAAAAGTCAAACTTGGCATGTCCGAAATACCCAAATTAGGCGTCGCTTTGGCAGTTATGGCTCAAGTCTGGCACTTACTTTGGCACAACTGTGGCGGACCAGAGAAAAGCCAAACTCGGCGTGGCCGAAATACCCAAATTAGGCGTTGCTTTGGCAGTTAGGGTTCCAGCCTGGCACTTACTTTGGCAGAACTGGGGCGGAGCAGAGAAAGGCCAAATTTGGCATGTCCGAAACACCCAAATCAGGCGCTGCTTTGGCAGTTATGGCTCAAGTCTGGCACTTACTTTGGCACAACTGTGGCGGACCAGAGAAAGGCCAAACTTGGCATGTCCGAAATACCCAAATTCGGCGTTTCTTTGGCAGTTATGGCTCAAGTATGGCACCAACGTTGGCGCTCCTCTGGCGGACCAGAGAAACGCCAAACCTTGGCATGCCCCGAATTCCCAGATTAGGATTTACTACGGCAGTTATGGCTCAAGTATGGCACCAACTTTGGCACTCCTCTGGCGTACCAGGCAAGAGCCAAACTTTGGCATGCCCTAGGATCGCCCAACTAAGGCTATAGTTAGGCACCGTACTTTGGCACTGATGAATGCCATGGTGCAAAAACCTAACTTCGCCAAAGTTGGGCCCTTATTTTTGCCAGACCTTTGCCCAAGTTGGGCATTCCTCTGGCGTGCTACCTGGGCCCAGGTAGCACCGAGTTCTGGGACGAAACTTGGCTTTTGTCTGGGAGATTAGGGCATTGAAAAGCCCGAAGAAGCCAAAGTAGAGCCAAACCTGACCTCCCTTGGCAACAGTCTGGGTATTTTGGCCCTAATTCGCCATACAAGTGCCAAACTTAGGCTTCACTGCCTGGTAGTTCGGCTATCATCTGGCATCTTTGGGCCTAAATCGCCTAACAAACGCCAGAGTTAGGCTTACTGCCCGGTAGTTCGGCAGATATTTGGAATTTCTGGGCCAAAATCGCCAAACTAATGCCAAAGTTAGGCTTCACTTTTTGAAAGTTCGGCTGTCATCTCGCACCTTCGGGCCAAAATCGCCACAGATATGCCAAAGTTAGGCTTACTACCTTGTAGTTCGGTTGACATTTGGCATCTTTGGGCCCAAGTCGCCAAACAAGAGCCAAAGTTAGGCTTCGCTTCCCGATAGTTCGGCTGTCATCTGGCAGCTACGGGCCAAAGTCGCCAAACAAGTGCCAAAGTTAGGCTTCGCTTCCCGATAGTTTGGCTGTTATCTGGCAGCTACGGGCCAAAGTCGCCAAACAAGTGCCAAAGTTAAGCTTCGTTTCCCAATAGTTCGGCTGTCATCTGGCAGCTACGGGCCAAAGTCGCCAAACAAGTGCCAAAGTTAGGCTTCGCTTCCCGATAGTTCGGCTGTTATCTGGCAGCTACGGGCCAAAGTCGCCAAACAAGTGCCAAAGTTAAGCTTCGTTTCCCAATAGTTCGGCTGTCATCTGGCAGCTACGGGCCAAAGTCGCCAAACAAGTGCCAAAGTTAGGCTTCGCTTCCCGATAGTTCGGCTGTCATCTGGCAGCTACGGGCCAAAGTTGCCAAACAAGTGCCAGAACTAGGCTTACTGCCTTGGAGTTCGACTGATGAGGTGTTTGATGTACGCGGGTGTTCTTCATCTTAATTAAATAGAAATCAAGTTTTATTCGGCTGGCCACTTTATCTTATTTTGAGTGTTTCTTGATCTCTCCAGCCCAAAGGTTGGCTGAACGTTTTGACGCGGCTGAACCAGGCTTTTCAAAAGCAAAATGTGCCGGATGTTGTATTCGCGCGAAGGTACAGAGCGCGACACTGTTAGCGCGAACAAGCGATCGCCGGTTTTTTCAGTTTTTCTCTTTGAAACCAAGGGATGTCAGCCAAGTTATTATTGCTACGAAAAGAGCTCATTTAGTACTATAACGTAAGCGATAAAATTTTGTGCTCGCAAATACTATTTAGAAGTAAAATGCGAAAATGTGCGGATTTCGTGTTTGCGCTAACAGTGTCGCGATGTGTACAAACGCCAATATCGGGACGCGCCGTGAGACTGGTTCGACATTAAGGCGCGTTCACACCGCCGATGCGATCTAGCCGCGCAATAACTTTCATCGCAAAAGCGACCATCGCGGGCAAAACGCGACGCGATTTGAGCAGTCGCTTGCTGACCCGACGTTTTGCGATGCGATCTATAGTCGCGGAGAGGCTAAGCCAATCAACGGCGTTCGGAGTGAGAGTTTTCGAGAAGCGACTCGCCAACGAAGGAGTTGGACTCGCTCATCGCGCACGCCAGATTGACCATCTATTTATTCGCGCGACTGCTTACATCCTCGGTGTGAATGCGACTTTACAGAAAGTGCTGCCATCGAGCTAGGGCTGCGCGAGACTGATGTGCGCACGTCTCCTCAACAGATATCATTTTTAGGCGGCCCATTGCAAAAGCGAGCGTGGCTCTGTGCGTGTCTTGCATTGTGATTGAGCACTGTCAAATCCTAGCGGTAACAAAGAGCGGAAACGACCGGGGCTCGGTGGCGCCGCTCCCTCATCACACTTGGGGAATTAAAATGAAATCCCGGGACTTGTTCTATTTTAGATTATTGGTACTTTTTAAACATTTAGAAAGTGGAGACTAATAAGGGACGATACATACAGGACAATATTTCAACTTCAAGAGCATTTACTTTCCGCTTCAAGCTCAAAACCCGCCCGCTCCGTGAGACTACGGGAAAGGGAAATCTTGGGGGAAGGAGAGGAAGCGGAGGAAGTGTACGCGATCCCCTGTCCTGCGGGGACAGGTGCATCGGGCAAACGGGGCGATGCTTCAACGACCGACTCCGAGAACATCAAATGAACGCCGAAAAAGCTGCTTCGGATTCTCAGCACCCGATCGTCATTCACGGGAGAAAATGTCCCGGCTGCGCTCCTAATTTCGCCGGCACGACAGCCATGGGAGGCCACTGCGAGCGAGTCGGGAGAGAAATAATTGAGGCCTATCGGGTGGCGACAAGCCCGCAAAACATAAGCACCCCTTCCATGTCGCTCTCAAGAAAGAAGTTTATCTTTCCGAGGCCCACAATGGAAGCCGAACGCTGACAGACTAGGCAATGCGACAAGGTCACCGGCAGAAGCGGCATTTTCTTTCATTCCATTCAATTTCATTCCAGAGAAGGGCTGGAATTCCCCCGTCCCTTATGTCCCTACTGTTGAACAGGTCGGGATACACTCTCTCCTCTGTAGCTTTAACTGTACTGCAGTTTTTTTTTTTTTTTTTTTACTCTAAAGCGTCGAAAATGCGGAGGAAGCGTAGCTGCGTTGTTGATGCCCCTTCGACCTCGCCTTTTGCAAATCCTCCCCACTTGCTTTTGTGTCTTCGTGTGTCTGTCAGCGAGCGCGGCAGCAGCTTTAAGCAAATCAAAAGGGGGGAGCGAAACGTCTGACCTCTCTGCGTAGGACGCGTAGGACTAAAACGTTTGGACGAAACTTCTTTCGCGTGACTCTCTTTGTCACGCTGATGGGATCTCTGGGGCTGTTGTTTTCGCCGTTGGCCTAGTTATAAATAGGCGGGCCACGTAGGTCCGGTTTTTGAAATGCGCTCTTCAGTGTTCTGTTGCTTTCGTGCGTTGCAGACGCGGCCGTGTGTTTTCGTCGTAAACGGCCGGAATACGTCCATGCCAATTTTTTAGGTAATAGCCATTTTTTTCACCGGAGTACGTGGAATTCTTGTGATATGTTTGTTGGATACGCTTCGACAAAAACTGCTCTTCGCCGACGACGAGACGTCAGTTGAATGCGCGCAACCAATTCCTTCTCGAGTATGTTTGTGGTGTGCCTGCGATGGATTAGGCATCTATCAAGGATTACATGATATCGCTCTTTTATTAGTAAGTACACTGCAAGCATGCTTCTGATAGTAGTCGTGCTTTCCTCTCAATCTCCGCGTTTTTCTGTGTGATGAGTTTTGTTTGGCATGAGGACAGTGTTAAGTTTTATTTTATAATTTGCTTTTCGTTTTACAGAGAAGTGTGACCTTTGTAAATATGTCGAGAATACAGTGTGTGTAATGATAGTGGTTTAATAAACTTCTGGGAGGGATCGAAAACATTTTGCTTGTCCGTATATGTGATTGGATATGCAGCAAATGATATGCAACGTACACATACTTTCACGACGTTCGGCCAATATGGAGCAGACGCATCGTAGAGTATTCGCACAATATTGCGCGAACGCTAGGCCGGGGCAAAACGGCTGTACGGCAATACCTGCCGGATATCAAATGGTGGTGCAAAACTGGACATTTGAGCGATATTGGAACCGACTTTCGGCCGGTACTGGCACGATAATGCAAAGTATTGCCGTGCTGCTTGGGAACGGAGGTGATGACATCTGACAATCGTGTTCGCAACGCTCATTTAATTTAATTCTCTTCTGGGGCGCGAGAAAGAGCACTTCTGTGACACACCAGAGATATTCCAAACTCTGGCAGGCCTCTCGGCTTTCTTCGCCACTTTTGGCACTTATTTGGCACTTCAGTGGGTAGCCTGACAAGAGCCAAACTTTGGCATGCCCCATATCGCCAAATTAAGATTTACTGCGGCAGTTATGGCTCAAGTCTGGCACTTACTTAGGCAGAACCGTGGCGCACCAGAGAAAAGCCAAACTTGGCATGTCCGAAATACCTAAATTAGGCGTTGCTTTGGCAGTTATAGCTCAAGTCTGGGACTTAATTTGGCACGATTTTGGCAGACCAGAGAAAAGCCAAACTCGGCGTGGCCGAAATACCCGAATTAGGCGTTGCTTTGGCAGTTAGGGCTCAAGTCTGGCACTCACTTTGGCAGAACTGTGGCGGACCAGAGAAAAGCCAAACTTGGCATGTCCGAAATACCCAAATTAATTAGGCATTGCTTTGGCAGTTATGGCTCAAGTCTGGCACTTAATTTGGCACAACTGTGGTGGAGCAGAGAAAGGCCAAACTCGGCGTGGCCGAAATACCCGAATTAGGCGTTGCTTTGGCAGTTAGGGTTCAAGTCTGGCACTTACTTTGGCAGAACTGTGGCGGGCCAGAGAAAGGCCAAACTTGTCATGTCCGAAATACCCAAATTCGGCGTGGCTTTGGCAGTTATGGCTCAAGTATGGCACCAACTTTGGCGCTCCTCTGGCGCACCAGAGAAGAGCCAAACTTTGGCATGCCCTAGGATCGCCCAACTAAGGCTATATTCAGGCACCGTACTTTGGCACTGATGATTGCCATGGTGCAAAAACCTAACTGCACCAAGGTTGGGCCCTTATGTTTGCCAAACCTTTGCCCAAGTTGGGCATTCCTCTGGCGTGCTACCTGGGATGTCTTGCACACACGCTGTTGCGGACCGAGCAGGGGTAAGTCTGCCGAATATAAAACGAGGCCACATTTCAAAATCGCCCTTCGAATTAAATAAGTTGTTCATTGCGAAACCTTTATGTTGAGAAACTATTCAGAGGTTAAAAGAAATTTCCAACCACCTTCGTTAATGGAATACAAATTTTATTATTTGTTTTATGTATCAAATCAAATAAAACTTGATTTGATTTGATCTGTTTCCCATTAGACTGCCTTTGACAACTAATTCATTAAAGAACCTTCAAGCCATTAAAATGGCAACTCTGCGTAATTTTAATTTTGTTTCGGAACTTTTCTTTATAACGGTGCCGACCTGAAAACATGGTGATTTATTTCTAAGCATTCAGGACATGCTTCAGTGATTTCTAGCCAACAATACAAACCGACTGCCTCTAACAAATGCCGACGATTTCCGGCTCGAGAGCTTTGACTGCGCATGGTTCAGGAATAACGCCAGACGGCTAAATATAGGCGAAGAACTATTCTTCTTCTCCGGGGTGTAACTGCAAGGACAAAGATTCTGCACAGGTTGCCGCCCACGCAAATATCAAAAGCTAGCATGCGCTGTAATGTACTGCATCATATAGAATCCGAATCGTGGAGGTAAAGAGTACCAAATTTCGTGAATATTATGCCGAGCAAGGAAATTAATCATGTCGTTTACACGTGCGGCTGTGGTGCAGAAAAAAAAAAAGTTTAGTCGAAGGAACAGACACACAAGGGAACGGAACGACATTCTGTGTCTGTTCCCTCTACTCAAAGTTTTTTTTTTTTTTCTCTTATGCACCACAGTCTCATGTGTTAAACGACATCATTAGCTATCACCAGCTCGCCTGCGCACGTACATACTTTTCACAAGAAAGTTAATACCTTCGCTTGCTTGAGGCAATACTCAACCATCAAAAGAGTCCCACTTTCCCAAGCCACAAAATGATGCAATAAACATGACGTATGACTCGGTTGTTTAGAGACATACGTTAAAGAAAAAATGAACGCAAATTGATCTTTTTTTACAAAATTTTAAATAACGCTAGAAAAATAAAGCTCGCTCTAAAGAAATCTTAATATTTGCTCGTGATGTTTCAACAAATCATTACGTTTCTTAAGGGTGACAGAAATAACTAGCCTCAACCTAAATTGGGCCGTAAAAACCTGCGCCTGCACGTGGCAATCTAAAGTTTTCGTCAAAGGTGTATTGTTCAGGTCCGTTTTATCTTGTAAAATTACAACGCGTAGCTTCTTTTTGTAAAAATAGGGCCAAAAACTTGTGAAGGTCAACGGCGGAAGGCGACGCAGACGACAGAGCCGAGCGGTGGGACGCGTTTGGCGCACGTATTGATGGATGACGCGACCTCCTTATTGAGTCTGCTCGCGTCCACCGTGGTTTAGGAAAATGAACATAATCGTTTTGCAATGTACCTTTAAATAAAAAATTACTGCCGACAATAAAAGCAACACCTAAAGTAAAAAGAATAAAAAAGCGGTTGCATAACGACGGCACCTTTGCTACCAACGGATTTCGTCTGCGTGTTGTCTGCGTTGTTTCGCTGGTCGGCTACACGTTCCGACGCTGCTCCCGACGCCATCTATCAATAGATGCGCTAAAGGCGCCCCGCCATTCGTCCTATTTTTTTTTTTTACAGAAATGGAGCTACGCTTTTTAATTTTACAATATAAAACCGACCTAAGAAATACACCTTTGACGAAAAGTTTAGATTGCTTCGTAAAGGCGCCGATTTATGCGCCCCAGTTTAGATCGAGAATGGTTATTTCACTCACGCTATATGTCAATCACGCCTCAGTGCTCGCACGTTGTGCTATGTGTTGTGCGCTAAGAATGTACTTCCTAATGCACAACATCTGCAGCAGCGCATTAAGCGGCGTCGGCGTCGACTGTAACCCAGGCCAAAGGATTCGTTTTTCTACTCCACAAACCAAATCTAAAGATTTTTTAGTTTTTTTTCTGTTTTTGAGTATTTTTTGCTGCTAAAGCATTCGTCTTCTTCTCGCTGAGAACAAATTGGTTTCGGCGTGTGGCAAGAACTATTCCGAAAAAAGCTTGCACAATACCAAGCTGATCGTAAAAGAGTTTTGCGTAAACCGCAAGGCATTCTTAGGTCGTACCACACTTGTCGGCATCGGAGTTACTAGGAATCAGTGTTTTAGATGTTTTGTGTACGGCATGCGCTGAGCAAACTCTATGCGTCACAGGTATAAAGACGGTATGTGGTGCATCTCCACGAGATAGAAATACAACGGCGCGATGGTAAGGTACCTCGGTTTTGCGTTTTCGTTCTTGGAAGTCAGTGAGTGTAGTCACGTCGCAATAAAATGCACAGGGTTGCATCACATATCTTGCAGCCGGGGGAAGGTCACGCATCAATTTCAGGCATTGTTTCTTCGTCCCTTAAAACACGTAAGACAGTTACCGAAACCGATGTGAACTGATATAAAAACTGTGTTCAGTTCAAATTGGCATTGCCCTACCTTGCCTTTGTGGTTATGGCTGAACACTTTTTTTTAAAGAACATTCAAGCAACACAACGTGTGTGTAAACTAAGAACGCGATATTTCCTAATAACCTGAGGATTTGTTACAAAATATAAAAAAAAAAATTCTGTATGCTTTTTTTCAAGTTTAATATTATTTTGAAACATAAAAAGAGCCTTAGTGGCATGCGCTGCCAATGATACCTGAACTCTCAGAGTGCAAGTTATACAAAACTGTGTTGCAGTGCGAAAAGTGCAACGCTTTTGAGCTATTTAACAATTTAATCAACTGCTTGTCTCAAGCTCAAAAAAATGGTAACGTGGTCGACTCTTGATGCGCTACAGTGTCAATATGTTGTGCGCATGGCCGCACCAGGTGTCGGACTTTAAACAAAGCCACAAAAATGTTTTCTTTTTTTTTTTCTTACTGAGCAGACACGCCCTGAATAATTCATTTAAAAACAATTAGTAAATTATCGTACTTCAAAAGCAGACTACAGCTCGATACCAATTGTGAATTCATTTGTAAGCACTAAGAAACTTGTGTATGCCCGCTCGGTAACCACACTTAGTCCCAATTCGAGTCGTGCTTATTAATATTTATACCTCTTCGTGAAAAATTAGAAATAGTCCGCATGATTATAACGATGATTGTTACTTTTGTATTCGATGAGCTCAAAAAGCACGCGTAAAGTCGATTCCTATTCTTATCCGTAACACGAAAAATTTATATTATTAACGTGAACACGAAACCCCTTTTTTTTAATGCTTTCGCGTGCTGGTATAGAGCAGTCAAGTGTAACTACTGTGATTATACTAAACAAAAGTATGCATCACCAAGTGAATCTTTGGAGAAAAAGTACTAAACATAGCTTGAAAAGAACAGGCGCCTGAACACGTTTACAAAATTGCAACTTTGAAAACGGAACTGCACCACTGCACTTTAATTAACGCAAAGCGGGTTGCGACGAGCGCTACAACGTAGCACGCAAGTTGTGTTTAGCTTGAAAGCAACTGCATACGTAAATAGAACGGTAATGAAAACACGAAAGAGCAAGACTTTCCATAGGCAGGAAGGGAAAGAGAGACGAAGGGAAAGATGCCGTGCAAACACCACACGCCATAAATAACAAATTGGAACCGCGAAAAACGTCGCACTCGGCCCAAAGCACGCGCAAGCATACGCACCCACTAATTTTCTGAGAGGCTGAACAGGAGATAGGTACAGCAGGACAAGCGCTAAAGTTTACATACAAGCTTGCTTTCGGCTAGAAGGAAGAAAAGGGGGTGGGGGAACCTGTTCGAATGGCTACGCCGCGGAAGCAGCGCAGAGCGCCGTATCAAATCCGCGTAATACCTTTATCCAGCACTACTACCTTGCAACAACTGCGATGAGGACGGTTGTGGCAAGAGCGTTGACTACGAGAAAAAGTGAAGCAGCAAAATATGCAAGATCGGGAGAGGGTCTGGCAAAGAATGCCTTGTCCATCAGAAGGGAGTGATTGAGCACTAGGACGGTAACGCGGTTCATCCCTTATTCATAGAGCAGTCGGTGCGCTGCCCATTAATAGCACTTTCCTCCTCTCTGTATGGGGACCAAGCGAGGTCCTTCCCCCGTGACAGGAGCTGGACCCCTTTTTCGCGCGAGTGCACGCCGCTGCTGTCGCGATAAATTCAAAGGGAGTTAGGGCAAGCGGGTTAGTAAAAGCTTCGAACACGTGCGAGCGTGATTGGGAAAATGGAGGGGGGGGGGGGGGGGGGCGGACCGTTGGAAGAATTATAGGTTTAAGCAGCGTTGCCTCTCTCCAACTATACCAACGCCGGCCTGTGTTTGTACCGCGAGGATTAGTTATTTCTACTTCCGGCTGAAATGATGTTACGCTCGGAAAGAACAGGATTAAACGCAGTCACTGTCGGTCGAATCCTCAAATCTTGCTAGACGGCGGTCTTGTGCTGAGGTTGCTCACTCGATGCAATATAGTTTTTTTTTTATTTGTATGCCTTGATGTTTAAAAAACAAGGTACGTAATTCTAGAATAAAAAAAAAAAAATATTGTGGCACGCTGCACAACAACGCCGAACTAGGCAGGCAAAACGTTTGGTAGTCTAGCTACTTTTCTTGTAACTCATTTTACTAAAACAACTTATTTTATTCATATGAAGCACTGTATATGTTGTAGGCAATATTTGAACAGATAACAAGAACTAAACTGTTTTGTACAAGAACTTGTGATATTCAAGCTACAGAACTTTACAAAAGTCAGCATAGAAGTGAATGTGCAACGACACCCGTAATGCAAGTGTCATTATTAAAAACGAGCTGACGAACAGGCGGACATTCTGAGTTATGGTTTTAATAATTTTAAGAGAAAATCCAGGCAATATGCGTCATGTCTGAAGCTCAAAAACAAATATCCCAACTTTTTTCTTCGATTAATTTTTTTTTTTTTATTGAAAGGGGAACGTAAATTATTGCGCTAAGATTTAAGACTTATCTCACGCACTCGCCGTCATGGAGCCGGAGGCTCGCGAAACTTTTCCAACTCTTCTTTCCAATTAACAACACCCCTCGACAAACAGAGCCATGGCGCCCAATTTAAAACATTCGCCGAGCTCTCGTAAAACAGGCACCTAGCAGAAACCGCTCAGAACAATAACGTTGAAACTAAAGAGCGGGATGAGAAAGACTGCGCTCAGAAGCTATCCCAGCTGCGTTAATTAAAAACTTAACGCGCTCCCAAGTTCGGACAAATATTCGCGAAATTTTTAAAATAGTGTTCATCCTGAAACCGCAGCTCAGAACAAAACAGCGTTCGAATGTTGGTCAACTTGGGCCTTGACACCGTACAGGGCCGTGTCCCCACCGCTTTCATCAAATATAGTCATGCTGTAGAACCAGTGAGAGCATCGATCGTGTGTACTTTGGAGCTGTAGCAGGCTTAAATTCACAGTTTACAAACCAACCGGAGAAACACTTTTGGCAAGCTTGCACTCTCACTGTTTGTCTTGGAAAAAAAAAAATGTTTTTCTTAGTGGTACCTATATGTACCACTGAAAATATAAATAATAAAAAAGAGTAACACCCCAAAAAGCTTTTTATTTTTCTTATAAGCAAATGACAAGCTCGACATAAGTAACTGTGATCCGTTTTGGAAGGCTTCCAAATAACGAATTCCAGTATGAACCTTCCCGATAATCGCCTTCTGCGCGCTGCCATCTTTGTCTGCTGGGCTGTAGTACGTCTTTTGTGCATCTGCTGTAGCTTTTTTATTATGCTGTATGCTACATTCTGCGCATGCGTCCACAGTACAGTGACTCAGCATTTCTTCGCTCGAGGGTTAAGGGCTGGAAATGTCTATGGGGTCCCTGGACCGCTTAAGAAACTCAATCCATGAGCATCTTATTATCGCTGTGCTGCCGATGAGATAACGACGTTCGCCGCTAAGGACACCGCAGGACTGTTGGCGCGAAGAAAGAGCTTTTAAGACAAGAAGCCTCACCTTTCGTTTCTTGAGTTGTCAGTGAATCTAGCGTTCCGAGCCAAGAGCTGTAACGCTCAACGGAGTGCGCCCCAATGAAATTACGGTCCCCATATCCTATGACCTTGCATTTAACTGCGTTTCGTTTTGTCCTTTACGGTAGATAAGATTAGAAGAAGTCCCCGGGACCGCTAACGGAATTTTATACCGAAGGTGTATATGACTGGTTGGTCGGATTTTTTCGTGTCAATGTCCTCACAGAAAAAAAAAAAAAAGCTTTCAGCGATTGAATCGAAAAGTGCTTATCCCGCATACAAATACAGCACAGCATTCGTTTCAATAAAGAACAAGCACAAAACAAGCATCCGAACCACATGATGGATGATAAGGCGCTCCTGATAACAATGCGAAGCACGTACCGCTCGCCGCACACGTTTGACGGTAAAGATTACTGTTGCGCAAGCTGCCGCGGCGACGGCAGCTTGCGGCGTGAGTTGTGACGTCACCAGCTTTTCATGCAGGGTGTTTCACGAAAGAGTGACAAAACAAATTCCTAAAAGTAGTATATTCGAGGTAAAAAAATATTTTTTTCGGGACCGCATTACTCGTGGTGGCGGATGTCAGAAAATTCGCGATTCTTACTAATTATTTCGCTAATTAACTAAAAATAATCAACTTTTAATTTGTGAAAATAGACATATGGTTCCAATTAGAAACTTGCTGAGCGTCGTCGAAGTCCACTAAATCAGTCATTTTCACAGAGCGCTATAGTTACCACTCGTGGAGCAGGTACTAGGCTGGCGCTCTCATAAGACACGGAAAAATCGCGCGGGCGTAAAACACGGAGAAACCGAGCGGGCGCCTTACGGCCACCGCCAGCCTTGTACCTGCTCTACTTGTGGTAACTTTGGTGCACTACTACGCTTCTCATGCGCTCAGTTTTTGTGAAAATGACTGATTTAGTGGGGTTTTGATGACGCTCAGCAAGTTTCTAATTGGAACCATATATATTTATCTTCATTAATAAAAAAAGTCAATTAGTCATTTTTAGTTTATTAACGACCTAATTAATAAGGATCACGCATGTTTTGACGTCCGCAACCACGAGTAATGCGGTTCCGAGAAAATGATTTTTTTACCTCGAATACACAAATTTTAGGAATTTTTGTCAGTCTTACGTGAAACACCCTGTACGAGGGGCGTTCATAAAGTTCGTATCATTGTCACGAAGGAATAGAGATTGATCAATAAAATTTTAGTTGGAGTTGAGACTTTATCTACATGTTCGCCACCAAGCGTTATCCACTTTTGCAAGCGATGGACCACATACCGGAGGCCATTGTTTTAGAACTCCTCGTTTTGAGTGTTCAGGAATCACACCACTTCAGCAATCACTTGGTCGTCGTCCTTGAAATGCTTTCCTCTTGTTTGGCCACACTGGAAGCGTCAACGCCATTTAAGCATAGTTTTATAAACTTGGGTGTTGCGCCAGAACAATGCTTCGAGATTTTAATGAATATCCTTGGCATTGCTTCCACTCAAATGGAAAAAAATGGATCACTGCATGTGCTTGGCTCCGACGGGTCGTGCCATTTTGGTTTCGTCTCCCTAGCGGCGTTCCGCGCCACTATAGCACGCGATGTGTACACTGTGCGGAAACTAGAGGGACGAGCGCTCATGTTGATGCTTGTTTTGTTCCGCTTTTTAAAATTTGTTGTGCCGATAATACGAACTTTATGAACGCCCCTCGTATATAAAAAGTTTTGGTACAGTTCATTTACTTTTATTTGGTAACTCACTTGATATAGTACAGTGGGCAATCGTTGCAGGTGAAACCACAGCTTCGCTGTCCAACAAACTTCACAACGTAAGTTAAAGCCCCGACTTTTTTTTTCTTTTTTTCCTTTTTTGAAGGCTGACGCGGAATCATTGGTTTGATGAAAAATTGTGAGTAGACGATCTATTTCCACTGTGATCCCAATTATCTTTACTCTCTCTCTCTCTCTCTCTTTCTTTATCTATCTTCATTTGTTTACTGTGCTCATTTTTTTTGGTCATATACTTTCTTGCCCGCACACAACTCTTCTCACTACTCATCTCAAAAGAGATTCCTCCCGGGGACGACTAAAAAAACAAGCTCCCACACTCCAGATCCCTCGATCGATTTGCACCGGTGCAGAACATCTCATTCCTGATTACACTCGGAAACTCCCACACTTTCTTGCGGAGGAAAGTAAAACCCAGGGCGCGAGGAAGTGAAGCAATAAATAACAGGGGGAAAAAAAGAAAACAAGGAATAGAATGGGGAATACACCGAAGAAAGCTTCAGAATTCAAGGCGAGCGAATCGAAGCGAGGGAAACTGCAGTGTGGAATGGGTAAAGAAAATGGTGTAAAACAGTGATGTGAAAAATCGATTTAATTTAAGGGAACAGCCGGAGATAACCGTTCGCTAGGTTGCACATTTAGCGGTGATCTTTGCCCATTTCAAGGAAAGGGGGGGCGGGGGATTGTTTAATATGTGACGTTATCGTCGACCGGCTGCTTTGACGACGGTCAGTGCCAGTGGTACCCAGGGACGCGAGAATTGAACGGAGCAGCTGACGTTTCCGAGAGCCGTAGTTTTTCGAGTCGAAAGTCTTGGATCGAGAAGCACTAAGCTGTTTGAGTGCTGTAATGTTAATGCGGCTTGTTACGTTCTCGCAAGGGAGTGGCATATTACATTCACTTTTCTTGCTTCATGATTTGTTCTTCGACTTTCTTATTGGCTAACGCTGGAATCTTATTAGCTGTGTAGTATTAATACGACAAACTGAACTCAAAACGCCCTGTGTTTTTTTACCTGTCAGAAACTATACACATATTTAACACTGTACGCAAAATCAAAATTTACGCATAAAACAAATTGGGAGATACGCGAACTTTATTTTTCCACCTAGGTTATGGTCCTAGGCGGAAGTGCAAGGATTAAAGTAGCTGTCCATTTTCAATTTAGCTAACCTTTATGATTTAACTTTTAAGTATCATAATTGTGATATGTGTTTATATTAAAATGTTAAAATCTGTTTTTGTTTTTTAGTTTTTATTATTGTAACCAGAACATGTTCCTAGATATCTCCAAATTTTACACTCAATCCAGCTAATTACCATTCCAAACCCAGAAGACCGAAGCTAAAGAGGAAACCAGCTCGTTTCATGCGATGAGCGTGAAGGACACGACGCGGTGCGACCACCAAACAACAAAACAACCAAACGGCGCGCTGCGACGTTTGGTTGTTTGAAAGCCTAAAACGTTTTTCAACGCTACTCCCCAATCCTAACGTTTTTTCCGTCCCTTCGTTCGCTCGTGCATTTCGCGCCAAATTTAACGGGAAATTAATATCGCGAGGCCTATACACGAAGTCACTTTCTCAGCTAAATTAAGCGGGAAATTTGATGCCGCGTGACTTGACGTCACGGGGCATACAGGCGAATTCAGTTTCCCCGCTACATTTGGCGGGAAACTGGCTGTACGTGACGTCACTTGACGTCACGTGACCTACACTTCTTTGGCCAACGTTACTAGATTACCTCAGTTATGGAACTCCCGCGGAGCGGGTTACCCCCCTCCCCCCCCCCCCCCCCCCGCCCCGCCCCCCCTTACTCATTTCAGTTCGCCTCCCGCCGTTTGAAGCGCCATCTAGATTTTCGTTTCAAAACTGTGGGTTCCACACAGTACGGTGGAACACCATCTAGACGCTGTGCTTCAAAACGTACGCATTCTATAGAATACAGTGCAGTTACCATGGCAGCCGTCCGGCGCGTCGGGCGACGGGAGGTGACCCGTGGTAAGGACGGCAGCGCCTACGAGAAGTTCCGTAACTGAGCTAATTAAATAACGTTGACCTTCGGGAAATGGGCGGCATGTGAACTAGACATGAACTCAGTTTCCCAGCTCAATGTAGCAGGAAACTTCACGTCTTGTGGCCAAAAACATTGATCGAGTTTCCCCGCTAAATTTAGCGGGGGGAAATCAGCGTCACGTGACCTGACGTCACGTGACCTATACAAGCATCCATTTTCCCCTCTAAATTTAGCGGGAAAATATACGTCACGTGACAGACCAGTTCCCTCTCCAATTTCATATAATGTATCTTATGCTTTATAGGACCTTAAAGACAAAAGTCGCTGCCATGTAGTAGTTTTTTCTTTGTTTTTTTCATGATAAAGCGGTATTTACGCGAGGGAGAAATTCCGGGGATTTCTCACCAGCAGGCGCATCACACAACGAAAACGTCAGGAGTTTACGAGGCGGAGCTGTGACATGAGCTCCACGGCGAAGGGACGGAGGTATTGACGGGTGGCATGCAGAATCCCGGCTTTGGTGGTGGATCCGTCCGTTTCCAATCATATCTTGTCGTTAAACGCTTTCATGTCTTGTGTAGAGACCATAAAATTTGTTTGAGGCGGTGTCAATGATGACAATTACAGGAGAACGCTTAAGCTTCTCCTTTAAAAGCGGAACGCGATAACTAGATACAAAACCCCGCTCGTTCCCAAGCCTTTCAGGCGTGCCTGCATGGCCAGTGGGAAGCGTGTCGAGGGTCCTGGGTTCGATCCCGCCCGCCTTATCTTTTCTTTTTTTCTTTAAGGCAAACGAATTAATTATCGACCAATCAGGACTTTCACGTCCCGCCGACGACGACGACGGATTTTCTGCGATACGAGCTCCTAAACGCTATCGCGTTAAAAGAGCTAGATTGGTCTGCAAACGTTGACATTCCCGGCACCAAGGTGGCGTAAACGCGACGAAGCTGAGGGGGGATTCCGCCCGCTGTCGCCTTCAAGTATGTACGTCCCTCAGTAGAATCTCTCCCCCTGTGAACGCCGCTTAGGGTGAGCCTGTGCGTGCCAATTTGTAACGCGAAGTTTGAAAATTTTAATAATCATCAGTTGCAAGTAAGCGCCTGTTATGTTTTGTTTCTCCGACTTTCTCCCATCCATATCGCACTTTTTTCATTATCTCGATATCACGCAATATTCGTGAAAAAAGGAATATCGCAGGTGCTAAAAAGACAAAGAAAAAAAAACTTGTGCGCGCGTGTTGTCTTTTGTGCATGTAGAAAAAAAAAACTCTGCAGGATTTGTAAACATTTTATACCTCAGCAAACAAACGCATGTTTATGGTTTTGCTGTCCATCCTTTGGTAGCTAACACAGGTTAGATGGCACTTAGTACTTCCACACTCAAGACAAGTGCACCTTAGTTAAAACATGTGTGCACGCAAATCCCTAACCGGCTGCCAGTGAGCATTGTGTGACTGAATGGGAGATAAATTTCTGTATGATGTTATAGTAAACAAAACAGTTCGTTATTCCGAAAACAAAATGTTAAAAATTCGGTGGCATAAACAGGGTGCTTTTTTTTAAAGATTTACACTAATTTAAAAATTAAAATCTGTGAAAAGTACATCTATGCGGTTTGTGAAGGTGAGTTATACGGCCAGGGGTACATAGTATGTGGGGCTAATCATAACAATCAGTCGGATAATAAAATTAAAAAAAAAGATTATAACCTTTTTAATTAGTGAATGTCAATATATTGGCTCGATGAGAAACTTGTTGAGTGTCATCCTAAGCCACTAAATCAGTAATTTTTAGGAGTACCTTGAGGGCGTGGGAAGCATAATACGCCTCGCAAGTGGGCTCATTTTCGTCTTCTGCGCATGAGAAAGGAGGTAGCGGTGACGTCAGAACGCCGAGCCCTGATTGGCTGATCGCGACCCCCCTATCTGAGCGTCGTCTGCTCCTTTGCAACGTCGTCTGCTCGCAACGTCGTCTGCGTCTGTCTTACCTTTCCTGCGACTTTCGGAAGTGCAGGACTTTACGAGCGAGCTCGACTTCGCGTTTCAGAGAGGGGAGACGAAATAACTCGAGCGGTACGTTGTTTTTGTCGAACAACTAGCAGACGTGCATCAAGGGGGGAAGTCAAGGCACTCGCTGGCGAGGTGTCCCGAGGCGCCGAGGTTTGTCTGCTAAGAAGCGAGAGTGTCCGCAAGTTCCCTCCCAAATACTTTTTCCCTCCTTGCGTGTGCGGCGAGACTCCTCACTCTTAAACGGCGTCGGCGGGTTGGTGCAGTTAACGTCGTCTGCTTTACGTCTGCTAGTCAAAGCGATGGCTGCTTTACCTTTCCTGCGTCTGTCGGAGATTCACCGCTTTTTCACCGGCGAGAGTCGCCGCTGCCTCGGAAAACGAGGCGATGACAAGAGGAAGAGATTGAAGGGTTCACAAGGGTCGCGCGGGCATATTCCATTCAGCACGCCAGCCGGTCGTGGGCAGACGGTCTTGGCCAAGGACCGTCGGAGCACCGCTGCGCCGCTGCTAGGCCTATCTGCCGAGCTCGCTTGGACGGGGTCAGTGGAATCGTGGCCGTTGGAGCATTTCCCGGGTGTTTGTGGATCCAGCGTTCTTGTTCGTCGTGGTTTATTTCAAGTGCTCTTTACTTTCTTTTCTTGCTGCTTGTAGTCGTGACGCGTGAGAAGAGCACGTACAAAAATAAACGTCCGTTGGTCGTCGCGACCAAGTAACTGAGCGACGCTGTCGGCCATGCTGAGTTGATCGTTGTAGGATTCCGTCGTAACCTGAGCAAAACTTACGATAATTTCGTTTCGTGAATACGAATTTGTTCTCACGTTTTGTCTTACGCACTCTTTCGGCGTAACATGGTTTTGTGAATCTGGCCTCTGCACTTCCGAAAGTCGCAGGAAAGGTAAGACAGACGCAGACGACGTTGCAAAGGAGCAGACGACGCTCAGATAGGGGGGCCGCGATCAGCCAATCAGGGCACGGCGTTCTGACGTCACCGGTACCCCCTGCGCGAGAAGCAGACGAACTTGCCCTCCGCATAGTGCGGTAAGCGTACCATTCGTGCAACAGGCACAAGCCTAAGGGAAGAGACAGAAAAATCGCGCGGGCGCCTTATCGCACGGTAGCCTTGTACCTGCTCCGCGAGTGGTATCTTTAGAGCACTACTGCGCTTCTCACGCACTCAATGTCTTTCTGAAAAGAACTAATTTAGTGATTTGGGATGATGCTTTGCAAGTTTCTAATTGAAAGCATATGTGTGTTTTCACTCATTAAAATATACTTAACAAATTTTACTTAATTAGCCGACTTATCGTCAGGATTAGCCTTCTATACTTGTCCCCCTGGCCGTATAACTCACCTGCACAAACCGCCTAAATGCAGTCGACGCGGCTTAAAAATAGAGTGCCACTCTTAGAAAAAAACATTTTGTATGTTCGTGTTACGTGTTTTCTTAAATTCACCTCTTAATTTAACGGTCTTCCAGCCATTTGGCTTGAGAAAAAAAAAGAACAAGTTGAAATTTATGTAAAATGTTAAGGCGCACCTATGTTTGTCAATAAACAAGGAGCAACAAAAAAAAAAAGGCCGAGTTAACGCGTGAAATTAAGCTGTCCGAACAAGCTGTTATTGACAGGGTATTGAACCGAACCCGAACCCTGAACCGAAAACCGGAAAAAACCGTTAATTTCGCGCGAACCGGAGTTGAACCGGAACGAAATTAATTTTTTCGCTCCAGAGTGGAACCGCTATGTTTTCCATGCGGTTTTCGGTTCATACGCGAAATCAGGTCGCGTGAAAAGTGCGTGGCGAAAAACACAGTAACCTAAAAAGTAAACAACAATATGAAAAAAAAAAAAATATTTTCGCGCAAACCGGAGTTGAACCGGACCGAAATGATTATTTTTTCGTTCCTTGGCAAAACTGATAAATTATTTTTGCGGTGTTTTGTTCTTCTGGGAAGTCAAAAAGCGAGCAAAATAGGTAGCGAAAAGCGCTGCAACGTTCCATTATCAGGTTTTCTCATAGCGGTTAGGTTTGTCGTTGAAAAACCATATGTTTTCGTTGAAGCTCGACTGCGCATCGCGACTGGACCGCTCCCTGCTTGGAATCGACGTGCAGTATGCTGAATAGGGAAGGTTGGCGCTCCATCCATTGACCATGAGAGAACTCTTTGAAAGGCACACGGGGCAACATATGAGGTCAGAGGTGATAGATGCACTCTCTCGCTTCAATCTCAACGTCAGCCAGGTATACAGCGTTACGACAGATAACGGTGCCGACATGGTGAAAGCTATGCGTCTCCTCGGTAAAATGAACAAGGAATGTTCTGACTCCGAAGAAGAGGTCGGATATAGTGACCCTGAAGTTGAGTCGCACGCTCTGCAATCTCTACAGGAGAATCCTGAGAGCGCACTCTGATGATTCCGGCTTGCTATAAGGGATGAGGTGCGCCGCTCATACGCTGCATCTGCCAGTTAGTGGCGCCTTCAAAGGCTTGGGCTCCGGGCACATTGTTGAAGAAAGCCGTGCGCTTGTTAAAGGACGCATGCAAAGGAAAAAAAAATTTAAACAGCTTAGTAGGAAAAAGGATGTCATAAAACGATTTTACATCGAAGAAAAAAAAATTTAGAGCTATATTTACGGCGCTATACGAATTTATAGTTGGCGCCCGCGGGCGCCGCGGAAACGTGGCCTTTATTTATCACGTGACTGGCCCTTATTTATCACGTGGTGCTTGCGCTCTTTCGGAAGCTTCCTATGGCCTCTAAAAGTAACTTATTCATCTTTGTTTGAACTAGTATAACAAAAAAACTAAGATTAATAAGTAACTTTTAGAGCCCAAAGGAAACTCCTGAAAAATCGCAAGCAGCATGATAGACCTGTGCGCCGGTCAGATGACGACGGCAGCGCCCCGAAGCTGACGAACTTGTGCGGCGGCGGCGACGGCGGCGTGGAGAAACGCGTTGAAGCGGCGTCGCACTTTGCGGCGGCGACGACGCAGCGCGGCGGCGCGCGGGCCTGCCACGTGACCAGCGGCGGTTCCCGCGGGCGCCAACTACAAATTCGTTTTGCGCCGTAAATATAGCTCAAAATTTGTTTTTCGTTGTAAATTCGTTTTGTAATTTTCTTTTTCCATCTAGTCTGTTTAAAAAAAAAAAGTTCTTTTTCTTTGCATGTGTCCTTTAAGAGACCACGTGTCCAATCTGTTATGTCCCTAATTAGAAAACTAGGGTTGAATAAACCAATGCTTGATTGTCCAACGCGGTGGATGTCCAAGCTGCATATGCTCACCAGGCTACTTGAACTAATAGGCTTCGCTGGATGGTTCCTCGCAAAAGAAGAAAGCTCCAGGTGGACTGAAGACGTACGGGCGAAAGTCGAAGTGCTCGCAGTATATCGGTTCGCCCGGCAGAAGTGGCGACAAAGACATTACAGAAGGCACAGCTCACTGAAGGAGATTTCTACGGATCATGGCTGGGATGTTCCATGGACACCTCCAAGATATCATCGCCGTTAGCAAAGGTCTTGGTTCAGTCAATGAAAAAGAGGGAGCGACAACTTCTTGACACGGATGTCTTTGTGCTACAGTGCACATAGATCCATGCTACCGCCTTTTTCTCACCCCTGAGCAAAATTACCGGGCCGCGTTGTATTTCACAAAGACTTGGAGGCGGATCACAGCTCTGCAATGCGTGCAAGATTCTACCCTTTCTTCTGAAACTGAGGCGGCTTCAGACGATCTGGAAGACGCCCTGGAAGCGCTTCTCAAGGAAAGAGAAATTAAGGCTGGTATGCACTTTCGAGATTCCAGTAGCCCACTTAATATAGCATGACTCCTGGAAATGCTAGACAAAAAGCTGCGGCTTTAAAGGGACGCTATCGTGTTGCAGTTTTGGGAGGAGAGAAGGGAACGCCATCCAGAACTCTAAGCATTGGCGCACTGGCACTCCTGGGAGTGCCTGCGACTCAGATCAGCGTGGAGCGAGCTTGTTCTTCGCTGAAGTTCGTTTTATCGTCTCAGAAATGCAGTCTTTCCCCGAATATGCTTAAACAACGTCCTTCTTCTTCTGTCAGCTGCCTGACATTGAACTGAGCTTTCACCTACGTCCCGAGGTGCTCCAGCACTTGCTCGTTAGTTTCACACTGTAATGTGAGCCTTTACCGTTTAAATGTAACACTTTTATAAAATATACATAGTTTATCTTTTGCTGTCGTCAATTGTTTTTGTAGCATATGAGTACGAACCGGTTCGAACCGGTTTGAACCTTATTTTTTCACTCCGGAGTTGAATCGTAGCTGAACCGTTTTCCCTGAACCGGAACAAAAACCGGAACGAAAAACATTTCGGTTCGACACCCTGGTTAATGGACGCAGAATAATGTGCAACTAGGGTTCTGCTTTCCTTCGTCGACTCCAAACGCCTCCTTATGGTGGGTAGTTTACATATTTTATTTTATTTTTTATTTTTTCGCACGTTTTACGAAAAAACTACTAGGGTTTTTGCTTTAACAAAACAGGTGTATTCGGATCAAGATCACGCGTGTCTGCTCGAAAACGAATGCTTACTCAATTGTGTTGCTCAAATCAGAGGTGCTGCGAATGTCCAAAGCCGGTGCACTAAAACCTTGACGTCATAAGAGTGAGATCGAGCGAGACATGGATTGATCACGAGTGCTACGTGAGCACTAGTAAGGGTCTCGTGTTCAATCAACGCCTCGAAGGATGCTTGGCTCCGGGCTTGGGTCGAATTGCCGAGTTGGCGAAATCCGCCTGGGATGACACTACATGGAGGAAGAAACAATTCTACGCGGTGATGTTTTTGTACACACCACACACGACTTTTGCGAGAAAGCGTGAATTCGTATTTGAATATCTCTATGTACGTTAGCTGCTGACATGCACATTCAGCACAATTAAGAGCGTTTGTACGCAGTTTTTTTTGTTGTTGTTTTGTTTTACCGTTGATCATGTCTACACGGGTGCACGAGTGTGACCGTACGTCACATCGTCAAAGTGATCGGAGATTTTATGTTTTAGCACACCACAGCACCGAGTCTGTTGAGCAAAACTCGTGCGGAATAATTAAAAATATCATTGACTCCATCCCCGCGCCTGTCGTTTTCGATGAGAATGAACATCTTACCAGAGTACTGTCCCGTAGTCACTACTGCGTGGTCTGCATTAAAAGGCCCGATTAGCAGTCGCACTACGCTAGTCGAGTTGTCCATCTAGAGAGAGTACACAGTTGGCCTCAGTTTAAGGCAGAAGAACTTATCACTATAAAAAAATCTATACTGAAAATTGTATTTTGTTTGTTCTTTGTGTTGACGATTTGCAGAAGCTTTAAAGGGGCACTGACACATCAAAATCATATTTTTTTTATTATCCGAAACGATTGAAAACGGTGCCGGGACATTACCCTCAAAATTCGAAACTTGGGAATTCAGTATTTGTGAATTAAAAAAACAATTTCCAAATGCCGAATTTGAAGTTCCCGCGCGATCCCCGCCAGTGCAGTCAGTCAAATTTTGCGGTCTCCTGCGACTCGACTTTCTCTCGGACCTCCGCTGACCCGATGCGAGGAGCAGGCGAGCTGGCGCGCGGGAAAAAACCGGTTTCTTCCCCGACTCGCCGATCTGCTCGAGCCCCGCAATGTTTTCTGAGAGAGGACACAAATCTAGGAGGGGACATCTCACCGAACTTTGATTTTTGGTATTTCAAAAAGAGGGGCCGTAGTGCGTTCGCAATTGCGTTAAAAAAAAACATGTTTTACGATTGCCGTTATTAAATGTTATAGAAATGTCTCATAGAAAGCTTCTAAATTTCCTGATTTTTGACGTCACCGATCAAAAGACGCGAGGAGGTAGCGGCGGGAGATTTAAACACCAAAAATAAAAAGGCGCGCGCGCGCGCGGGGAAATTTTGTTTCGCGATGCGGTTTTTTTTTGCGTGTCTATGACTACAACTTGCGTCGTTTTAGACAATAAAAAAAAATACGACCTTTGGGGTGTCAGTGCCCCTTTAATGAAGGTTCAGCCGCTAGGCACGAAACACTTCAAATAAGCGTCCATTTAAGTATTACGGACAATATCTTATCTGTTCTCATGCAACGCCCTCTCCCCCCGGCCACTTTCAACCCATCATCAAATCGCGGGTTTTCTTCTGTCATCCACGCTTAAAAGCTGAAACACGGCTGTCATTCCTCTTACATTTACCGTCCTTTCCAGCAAGCAAAGTTATTAACGGCGCTGTCGTGTCCCACGACGTGGTCTTTGGTCGAAAGAAACCGTGTATCTAGCCTTCCCGTTTGATGGCTTCCTAACCTGAGGGCGAGCTTCCAAAAAGCCAACTTTCCACGAAGCATTTCTTTTCAAATGCTTTTTTTCAGGCGGCAACAATCGACGTGTGGTGTGTACTATCCAGGAACACGTACCTTGGATTTCCCGATTCTACAGCGCTCACCGACAGACAATAAACAACGTGCAAGTGAAAAATAAAACATTATAAAGAATATTGCGCTATAGCTTGGCTTTTTTGTCTATAAATCGTTGGGTAACAGTACTGACGACCAGACCCAGAAAAATTATCAGCCCATGAAAGGTACAATTACATAATGAAAACTGATGTTGGTTGAAGGCATCTAGGACTGGCAACGGAGCAACGGCCGGGTAAGTCAGAAAGTTACATTCGTTTGCATCGCTTAATACGAAAGTCACCTTATTTTTGGAAACTTCTACACTCAATTCGCACCTGCTGTTCAATGTGCTACGTCGAAAATTTATTCAAGACAAAAAAGTGATACGACATGCCTTTAAAGAAAAGAAAAAAGCAAGATGGTTGGCACCGAGACACCGTTGCACAAACAACGACGGAACGTTCTCAACGCTCCACATGCAGTGATGAAAAAATAAAAGCCGTTTACAACTCCCTGTAACGCCGAATTAGAGCGCAGCTCTTGAGGAGGAGGAGGGAAGGGTACTGGGGGGGTCACGTGACCTCGGGGGGTCACGTGGCCTTGAGGGGGTCACGTGACCTGGTGGAGGGGTCACGTGACCTGGGGGTCACGTGACGATGACGTCATCAGTGACGTCTCAGCGATAATAACGATGACAATGCGGATGCCAATGACGTCATCAGTGACGTCGCTGATGACGTCATCAGTGACGATGACGATGCGGGTGCCGATGACGTCATCAGTGACGTCACTGATGACGTCATAATTGATGACGACGATGACGATGCAGATGCCGATGACGTCATCAGTGACGTCACTGATGACGTCATCAGAGATGATGACGACGATGCGAATGCCGATGACGTCATCAGCGGCGTCACGCGTCCCATAATGCACCGCGCGGTTACGCCGACGACGACGGCGACGGCGACGCCGCTCAAGCCGGAAACGGGCGCCGAAGAGCTGCGCTCTAAAAAACAACATTAGCGATGATAAAATATCATTACTTCTGGCAACATTTTTTGTGTGTCCCACTACTCTTTCTGCTGCAACACGGTGTAGTCTTTCGTTTCACATGCAAGGTCGTATTTTGTGCCCCATGAAGTATTTTATTACCAGGTCGACACATTTTTTTTTTCAAAATCTTCATTCGCCTAATTTTTTTAGAGCGCAGCTCTTAGGCGCCCGTTTCCGGCTTGAACGGCGTCGGCGTCGCCGTCGGGTTGCTCAGGTTGCTTGCAACCGGCGCTGCATGCAACCCGTCGGCGTCGGCGTAACCGCGCGTTGCATGCAACCCAGGTTGCATTCAGTCCAAGTTGCATGCAAACCGCGTTGCATGCAACCAGCTGGAGTCGCCGGGTTGCATGCAACCCGGCGGTGCCCCCGAGGTCACTTGATTCTCCCCCCTAGGTCACGTGACGCTCCGAGGTCACGTGACCCCCCCCCCCTAGGTCACATGACCCACCCTCAGTACCCTTCCCTCCTCCTCCTCAAAAGTTGCGCTCTAATTCGGCGTTACAGGGAGTTGTAAACGGATTTCATTTTTTTTGTAGAACACAGTGATTGGCCTTTTGAGCGCACTAAAAAACAAAAATCCACGAAATGTTTTTTTTAGTAAATAGTGATTTTTTAATATTCTTAGAACTGTGAAATGATTTTGCTACACTTTCTACCGGTCTACAAGAAAGACGAGTCTCTCAGCTACTGTCGTATAATGGGGCTGCGGTCTTTCTCTGCTTCGCAGCAGAGTACGTCAAAATAAGGTGCCACTTAGACGTTTTTTTTGTTTTGTTTTATAAAAGCCATATTTCACTGATCAAATGAGACGAACCTTGTTTTTTCACACTGCCCTTGGTCGAAGAAGAAGGAGCTCACCTCGCTTCCCTGTCCCTATCCAAAAGCTTCAATCAGGCGTTTGGATAGGGTTCACAGAGGCTCAGTTCGCTGAGCCTCAGTGAACCGCCGCTTTTGTTTAGCGATAATCTCTTCAGTACGGTCCTTTTTCTTGCGATGTATTATGAAGACCGGTGGACACATAAAATAAAGATTATTATTTTTTATTATTATTAATAATAGTACTAGTAGTAGTAGTATTCTTAGTGTTAGTATTATTAGTATTAGTATAATTAGTGTTATTACTATTATTACATTTTTTCTTACTTAACAAGATAAAAAAGGACGTCCTCAAATTTCAATTTTTAATTCCACAAACCAAGGGCGCATATATCTGGAAAACGTGATTTTTATAAATAGAGCAAAAACCGTCGAACGAAACCGAACATTAACACGGCCGGCTCGCTCCTCGTTGTTGAAATGGGAAGCTTGAGAAGCACTAAGCTTCGAAGGAGAAAAACTAAAATTACGCGCCGAAACTTTTAAAACAAAAACTAAAACCGTGTAGGAAAAAATGTAGACTCACAAACCGTAAGGTGATCGAAATACAGTGGCAGTTGAGGTGATACGTGTGGTGTGGTTTCATGCAAAGGATTCCGACAGGCCTCTCAAGAAGCTATGACGGCTCTCTTACACCCATTGGAAATTCTTAAGGGGTTCGTCAGGTCCCTTTGAAAACTTTGATGGACATCTCAAACACAAAACATTTTTTATGGGTACGCCAAAACATTTCAAAAATGCCGGTGGGCTCCATAGACGGATATTCAATGGGGCAGCGGCCCTTGGAATGTTTTGGAGGAGCGCCGAAAATGGCCCGCGCCGTTGTAGAGCGCGGTCGACAGCGTAAAACCGCGAAGTGTCCCAGTAACAACTATCAGTGTTAAAAACGAATAAATATTGTATTGGCTTGTACAACTAGGCAACTTCAAAGTTGCCGTCAACGAAAAACTCAAGGTAGACTTAGAATTCCGATTTTTCCTCGTTTTTTGTCAGCACGACGTGAGTAAAGCTCTCTTCTTTATAGTGGACTTTAGTATTTAGACATTCTACAGTCACTGACAGCTTAAGAAACGCAGGGCTTGTATTATTGTGTTAATTTACGCTTCTCGCTTCGTGATTGACTCTTCGCCGTTCTTATCGGCGAATGCCGGGGCCCGTCACGCGCTCATTCCTGGTATGCTTAACCGATCCGCACTCTTCCAATTTTCCTCCAATCTCTCTCTGCCCTCTGAAGTAGAATAGGAGCTTCTTCATATAGCCTCTGATGAGTTCTCCTCTCGCCTATTTATTTTCCGTCGGCATCTGACGACTTCCTTTATCCCTCTTAAAGGGAAGGTACGAAGCTTTTTGAAAAAATTGAGTTAGAAGTGAATTCTACAGGGTGAAACAAGGAGACGGCAGGCTCTTTAAATCGACCGGAAAATTCGGTTTCTTAACCTATCGCGCTGCGACTTTGTGCAGCGTTGCCCACAGATGGTGCATTTTTTTTTTTGTAAAATTTGCAAAGAACGAACTTACCTGAGGAAAAGTAAAGAAAGAAAAAGGCTTAGCTCCTATGGAAACGCAGCGACGCCACCGGTCTTCAAACAACACGGCGCCGTTTCGCACGAGAGGCAAGAGATGGCGCAAGCGGTCGCGACGCCAACTGCCGCCAACGAACGAGCAGACGCCGAGAGCCGGCGTATTTAGCAGACAAGGAACTGCAGCTGCTTGTTGTTACCGCGCCTGTTTTTGTTTCTGCGACTGTCGCCACCTGCGGAACGCGCGCCGCTATTGAGTCGAAAAGATTGTCTGCTAAAGACGCTGGCTCTCGGTGCCGAATACTCGTTCGTTGGCGGCGTCCGTTGCGCCATCTCTTGTGTCCCGTGCGAAACGGCGCCGTGCTCTATGAAGACCAGTGGCGTCGCTGCGTTTCCATAGGAGCTAAGCCTTTTTCTTTCTTTACTTTTTTCTCAGGTAAATTCGCTCTTCGCAAATTTTACAAAACAAAATGCACCATCTGTGGGCAACGCTGCACAAAGTCGTAGCGTGATAGGTTAAGAAACCGAATTTTCCGGTCGATTTAAAGAGCCTGGCGTCTCCTTGTTTCACCCTGTAGTCCATTTTCCCGCAGTGAACCCGAATTCCCAAACCATTTGCTCCGCAAGTACTGTAAAACGTGAGAAAACGCGAAAGACAGTCGCTGTGCGTGACGTCATCGACGAATCTTTTGGCTGCCCAAGGCTAGGGAGGTGAAGCTTCAGCCCTATTTTGAAATAGCTCTATGGCTCTCTGGCGCGTTGCATTGAAACAAAATTGTAATATATGTTATTCTGACGGCCAACTGAACACAATTCAAGTGTTTTTCTCAAAAGCAGAACCGCCCATCTTCCTTAAGCCTTCCAAAGCCTCGACAACCTCCGTATCGAGGGCCCCCTGTTATACGATTGACGACCCGTCTCTCTTTTTGTGTTCCTTCCTTTTTTTTTTTTGTTTTTCGTGTTTTATTTTATTTTTTGCTTTCTTTGTTGAAATCGATAAATTGAGGACATAATTTAGAACATTTAATCGTAGAAACAGTGACGCAAAAAAAAATAGAAGATAGGTTTTTGCTCGCGCATGAGCACATTAAAATGGAGGAAGCCGCACGCGCTCACGTAACACTAAAAACACCGGCGCTCTTTACCATTCGCCCCATGCCAACCTGAATGAACCAGCACGCATAGGCATATTCCTAACAAAACACTACTCGGTGTACCAAGGAGTGGCCAGGCTCTTTAAATCGACCGCAAAATTCGGTCTCTTAACCTATCGCGCTACGACTTGGTGGAGCGTTGCCCACAGATGGTGCATTTTTTTTTTTTTAATTTACAAAGAGCGAACTTACCCGAGGAAAAAGTAAAGAAAGAAAAAGGCTTATTTCCTATGGAAATGCGACGTAGCCAATGGTCTTCAAACAATACGGCGCCGTTTCGCACGGGAGACAAGAGATGGCGCAAGCGGTCGCGATGCTAACTGCGCCAACGAGTGTACAACTGTCATGCATGATACTTGTATGACGTCACCGCGCGGAAATCGAGGGACCACTTCTTTGGACGCGTTGAACACACCAGTCGGAGACGCGTTCCAGGTGCCATGACTAAAGCTGACAACGCGGTGGGAGCTCTACGTGCATGCCGGGCCAATCTACAGCCTCTCTATTATCTCCTGTCCGGCGACCACTGTGGGTGCGTACGGGAGAGGACGTGATCACGTGGCAAAAGATCGACGTATGACGGGTCCAACGAGCGCGTAGCTTCGACCGCTTTCTCAACATACGAATGAACGGAGTATAGGGGACAGATTCACACATAAACAAGCCCGGAAACAGTAGGCCACACTGTTCAGTGAAAGTGGTTGTATGGTATCCTTTGTGTCAGTTCCTCGAAAAGCAAAAAAAAACATGTACTGTCCCGGCTCTTCCGTGAACTAATCAGGCATTGCAGGGCGTGTGGTCGCGTCTCTGCCCACCGGACACAACTCGAGTCGAGCGAGCAGAAAAAAAAACAAAAACAACGTATGTTCAACACGGCAACGTAAGCGGGAACACAGCGAGAGAAAAGAGCGAAGGGTTTACACAGTGTGCAAGCTGCGATATGTCGAATCTTTCTCGTTGACGTGAATGCAGTGGGATATTAAGGTGTTCTGGATGTCCACGTTTAGCCGCATTTGTAGTTACAGTGGCCCTGATTGAGAGCACACCTAATTATAAACTAACCAACCGAATGCATTAAACAACGCCAGTAGAAAAAAAAATACTCGAAACTTCTAAACTAAAATTTTTGAAGTTCAGAAATGAACGCGAAAAATGCTTATCAGAATTGTGTGTTCCAGATTAGCACAATTTTGTTTGTGTGATGGCCTGATATGATCTAGAAGACCGTCCGCTCCGCGCCGATAAAAGTGGGCCGTCTACCGACCGCCCACGTTTGACGTGGACCGTTTCTTCAGTCGCAAGTATAGCAAATACAACGCAAAGCTGAACTGGAAATTGTTGAAAGTACCACGTCCGAAGAGTCACTATTGCATAATCTTCTCGCAAGTTATTAAAAGGGCGATAACAAATGTCGGAGTCATATTCATAACCAGATCGTTTCTCATTGAACAAAAACAAAAAAAAAATCCTGTTACAGAACATAATAGGACACAGACAAATTACCATTATGCACAAAGATGTTTCAACACGAGAGAGCAGAATGCCCAGTTTATTGTGACATCGGAAGTTTCGCGAAACGCAAAATAGAGCCAACGCATATCGACGTGAGCACGAAACCAATTCAAAGCTTTCTTCGAACACCCACCTTCTCAATAACCTGAAGACTTTATGTAGCATATATCTATAAAAAAAAAAAAATAACAGTGTCATTTAAAACAGCGACATAAATCAAGGGGAGCCGAATCAACACGAATACGAGCGTGCGCCCATATATCTTCGCATTTCTAGTTGCTGCAACTGCCCCAATGACGAAATTTAATAATGGTGTATGAGCTATGTAGTTTTTTTGTTTCCGAGCAACCGATTAGGTTTCCATGTTTTCTTTCTCTAGTCGTTAGAGGTAGCTGCAGAAGCACCTTTTCCTGTGTTTCAGTCTCTTTTCGATCCGCATTGTGAGCAGCGAGGAAATGGGGATAGTTTAAATATCAGACCGGATCATCGTCCCCAGGGGAGGGAAGAAGAACGTGAGAAAAAGAAAAGCTAAAACAAAAGAAAGAACTTGACGTCGAAGAAAGGGTAAAAGCGCAGGCGAGCTGGGGAAGAACTTCCATCGTAAACCGGAGACACGGTAAAATAAAAAAAACGGACAAAACAACAACAAGTCTGTTTTGTCCGTTTTTTTTTTGTTTTACCGTGTCTCCGGTTTACGATGGAACTTGACGTGCGCGATTATAATCCGGAGTCAAGGAATTCCTCTTGATCAATGGAAGTTGCCTCTTTGGAGAAAGCATATCAAAAAGGAATCACAAGACTCGGATCTAGAGAAGGAGACTGGCTGTAGTCGTTTCGCGATGACGAAGTAAAGCGGAGATGACAGGTCCACACGGGGTGACCATCGTCCGGGGTATTCACTATTCAGCATGGCGGTGACAAGGGGGGGGGGGGGGGGGGTTTGGGACAGAGAGCTTTTCGCATCGTTCGCGTATCAGCGGGCAAAGATTGAAGACGTGGGGAAGTGAGCGTACTGGAGGAATTGATTAAATAAACTCTGAACTTGGGATTGTAAATAGTTGCGGTTGTGTTCATTAAAAGACCAGTTGCAGATGTCAATTCAGACACTCTCTGAACACTAGAATGGCTTAAAGGTGCCCTGAGGAGGTTTTTCTTGATCGCATAAATGTTGCCATATCTCACTCTGCGGGCTCTAAGCATCCTAGAAATATATAAATTATAACGATGCGCGGTCAGTTTCACTAATAAAAGAGCAACCGAAATTTGCACACACTGAGGTCATCACCGGCGATGGGAGGAGCATTGTTTTGGCGGCCTGGAAGACATGTGACCAATGAAAACGCGGCATTTCGTTGAGATCAAACACGGTTATTACAAAATGCGTATGCTTTTATTGATGATAAAAGCAAATAAGAGTAGTCGAAATTGATCATTTTTCGCGGAGAGGGGGAAAAATACTGCAATAATCGTCTCAAAAACAACGCACTATATATTTGTTTTTCGTCTTTCGCGGGAGGGGTGTGTCCGGTCTTCAGCTCTCGAGCGCGTTCTCAATGGGTCGAATCGTAGTTCGGGCTGCATGGGCAACGCGCCGCACGCATTCGAGATATCACTCCGCGTTTTCATCGGTCGGAGACGCGAGGATCCTTCTCTTGCGATTGGCTAACAGTGGTCCAGGTTCCGGAAGATGCTCCTCCCATCGCCGGAGATGACCTCGGTGTGTTGAGATTTTTTATTGCCTTTTAATAGAGAAATCTGGCGCGTATCGTTATGGTTTAGGGATTTTTAACATACCTAGAGCCAGCAGAGTGAGTTATCGCCGTATTTAGGCGTTCTCAGAAACTTCCTCAACGCACTTGTAAAATAAAGCTGAAACACATATGAAAAAAATTAAAAAGAGGTTGATTTTAGTGTAGTTTTATCCCACGAATCTGAATATCAGGTTTGTTTTCCTCGAAGATGTAATTAAACGCGAAAAATCACTGAAAACCTCCGACCAGTCGTGACATCATAAGAGGATATTTCGGCCGCCAAGCGCGTATCGCTCGAGGGCCACGCGTGCAATCGAAAGCTTTCCAGTTTCTTCCCCCGCACTGGCACCAATCGTAAAGTCTTCTCCTGCCCTTCTTAGGCATAGCAAGATCGCTCGTAGATGGCCTTGACAGGCGCTAAAGATGCCCGAGAGCGGAGATTCCGAAAACGCCTGTTGTGCCGTCACGCTCCAGGATGGAGGGCCTTCAACGGTAATTTGAAAATTATTTTTTGCAGCCTCCATGCACCAATTAAAAAAATAATTTCGATATTCGTGATCCTGGAGGAAAAATGAAGACGATTAAAGTGTGTTTCCTAAAATACAAAACCGCTTCAGCTTCTCTTTAATGCGGTTTCTGAGGTGTTGCCACTTTCGCCAGTATTGCCATATTATTTTTAATTTAGTACATTTAGTTCAAGTAGATTGTAAACAAAAGCATAAAAATACAATATAATTTAAAACAGTATTATTGTTGATGGTTAAGGTCTTGTGTGGCGATCGTAGGGTTAAACATGAAATGTTTTGGGACCTGACAGTTCAGCCTGGTTCAAAACCTCATTCCGGTTTTTTGACCCGACTGAAAAGAACCTGTCAGGACCCGAAACATTTCGTGTTTAAACCTACGATCGCCACACAACACCTTAACAGTCAAGGGCAACATTAAATAATAGTACTCTCAAGAGCATGTTTTTTGTGTCGCAATTTAGTTTACAGAATACAATATAATATATATATATATTTTTTTTTCAAAACGTCACCACAACGACATTTCAATCAGTCGCATTACTAATTTAAAAAGGAACCTGTGGAGAAAGAGAAAGCGCCATCGGAGCATATACTTATTGATATTAGCTTATACGTATAGTACTCGTTCAAATGTGAACTTACTATATACTGCGAGCAAGTGTTCCAAAATGCGTCTTTGGCGCATCGAAGCGCGAGGACTGGCGAGCCAATAACGCGTAATAGCCGTCATTAGTTGAGGTCGGGGGAAAGGGGGGGGGGGGGGGGGAATCACGTCGGCGCATTTAGTGGGTGAACAACCGCACGAGATGTGTAAAACCGGTCGAGCTTCCACACCACATGGCTTAGACATACGCTCTTATTTTAATGGGTTATAGATTTTTTAAACTTCCTGTTTATTCATATTAAAATATTGCGACGAATGATATCAACAATCCTTGCTCATATAATCCTTCCTGATAATAATGTTCAGTTTGACCCACAAATGTACCGCAATGCCGTTTGGCCGTTAATGACCGCGCCTAGCTGGAGCGAGCAACACAAACCGCGATGATCATCAACCCAGTCGGTGCTTCCTTCACTCGAATCATCAAGATAGCGACCAAGATGTCAGCTTCGACAGTTTTCCTCTTACGCTGCCCATATTCAGAAATGCAGCACCCCCTGGAGTCGGATCTGACTGCTCCGGCCGATCATATACAGACTGCAGTGCCAGTGCGCGATCACCCTGGTAAAGTATTCACAAGACGATTACCGATGAGGGCGGTCCCATTAGGCCAACACCAAACATTATTGGTACGGGAGTTCGCGCAGATCCGCGCTCTTTTCCCGAGCATCCCCTCTCCATCCTTGCTTCACGCAGACATAAGCGCAATGAAAGCAGCACTCCTTCATATTCAAGGAGCGCGAAAAAATGATCGTTATGGAAAGAGCAGACGTGAGCCACTTGGCCGACCATCGGATCTCTTCTCGGATGCCACATCATTCCCACACGAGCGCATTGCTGCGCCGAAGGAGAGTACAGACGGACATGTTCAGATGGCACCACTATGGCGGCTATAAAAAAAAAAAAGGAGGGCAGCTCAGTCTAAAGGACACCCTCCCTCGTTGTCATGAGATATGCAAGCTGCGTTGCCGTCGCATATCCTCTGTCCGAATCGCTCAGGGCGTGATTGGTATAACTGCTCTGAATTTTGTTCGTCTCGCTTTTCTCTGTGATGGGGCTGCCGTCCGCCGCAGAGCGCTCCTGCTGATGCATTAGGCACGCACTCTAAGTAATATTCCAACGTATCATCTCGCCGAGAGCGTGCGTCAAACGCCGTGCTGTGTAAATGTGTTTTAGGAAAGTACTTGGCGGTCGTCGGTGCTTTAGTGTCTCGAACTGAAAGTTCGGAATAAATGGTAGGCCTTCCACGTACATTATGAGTCGAATATTGCTCGCTTTTATTGTTAGTTTTAATCGTTCTCAAACATTAAAAAAATAAAAACTGGAGTACACAGAACGAGTGTATCTTCGAATCTTGCAATCGCAGCACAAGATGTGTCTAATTGCTATCTTACATCAAATGATTGAACACGACGTGTTAAAGGCAAAGTGCATGTTGATGTTTTTTTTTTTTTTTTTTACATGACCGTTTATTTTGAAAAGAGCTCCTGTTTACGCTGTTGTTGTTTTTTTTTTTACACTAGACTTCAAAAAAATCTCTGCGTTCACTTTCCCGCAAATTCCCAGACAGTCAAATATTAAAAAAAAAGCGAAAAAGAAACTTTCCAGAGAGTGACAAAGCTCGGAATACGATTGGTTGGGGAAATACAATTTTCTCAGGAAAATTAGCATGATATTTCCCTTGCTCTTTGTACCTGCGCACATCGCCTTTGCAGATCGTCATATTTTCACCGTTCTATATACGTGATTGGCTGTCTTGGTGATAGGCTGCATCTGTGCTCTGCCGAGAAGTGAAATCGGAGAAATTGTTTTAGAGTCCAGTGCTTAACAAGAGATACGTGACAGTGTTGCTCTCGAGTGAAACGTTTCGAGCATTTTTCATGCTGAGTCCTTTTCATAAAGACAAAAATTGAGAGAAGACTTCAATTTTAAAATTATAACTCAAGTAACGATGTGCGTAAATAAGTGCGTAAATAAGTGCAGGGACAGCAATGTCTTAAGTAATGAACGAACAAACCTACAGCAAAACAATTATTTTCACTTTCATTCTGCGAAATGTTTGACGCATCTAAGGTTTTCGACATGTTCAAAAAGAAACTCAGGGACTATTCATTAGCAGAAGTTTAGCCCTTACAAGAAAGACCTAATTCTCCGCAATCAAATATTTGAGCCTTTCATTTAGACTGTTGAAACGGCAATGTTATCAATGATCGTTTGTGATTGCTTATTTAGGTATTGTGCACATATTTCAAGAAGAAATAAACAATGAAAAATGTTTAAAAGTGACGCCGAATTAGAGCGCAGCTCTTGAGGAAAGAGAAGGGGAGGATACGGAAGGGAGGGACACGTGCCACGTCACGAGGGTAAACTTTTCTCGCTAAATTTGGCGGGAGCTATTTTCGCTAAATTTAGCGGAAATTTTTATCGCAAAATTTAGCGGGGACCTATTTCCGCTGTAATGAGCGGGAAAGTTTTCCCGCTAAATTTAGAGGAAAAATGTTACCGCTTAATTTAACTAAAAGATTTCCCGACAAATTTAGCGTAAACATTTTGCCCTCGTGAAGTCACGTGTGACGTCATTATGGGAAACGTCCCATAATGCAATGCGCGGTTATGCCGACGGTGACGCCGCTCAAGCTGCAAACGGGCTTCTAAAGCGCGATCCAAACCAACGCGTTTTTGTGCGAGCGAAAGTCGCGCGCTTCCCGGAAATTGCGTATTTCGTCACGTTTTTGCTGTTTCCGGTGCGCGTTCTGAGTCACAAGCGTGCGCGTTGGTTAGGACGGTGCGCTTTCGGCCGAGCGGAAAGCCTCTGCGCCAGACGGCGAAGAAACGCGGAGCCGGAACCTGTTCCCTCCACCGATTGGCCGGGAGAGGAGTGCCCTACTACGTCACAGCGTTTTTCGTGCGCGTTCAGAAGTTGAAATCATCCAACTTTCTTATGCGAGCCTGGAAGGCGCAAGAAATCAGCGCGACGTCACGAAATACGCAATTTCTGGGAAGCGCACGACCTATGCGCGCCAAAACACACGTTGGTTTGGATCCTGCTTAAAGGGATTGCCCGGTCGAAACCGGAAGTACTTAGGTTTTTGCGCTCGTTACGTCGATGGAGCCTTGGTGTAGACAAACGTCATTTTTATTTTGATATATGATCTTCCCTTATTAATGAAACCTTTCATGACCGCATGTACGAAACTGCGCCCCGAATTTCGCCAGAGTCAATGGCTGACAACCGTAGCTGCTGCGTGACGTCTCAAAACCCAAAGGTTTGTCGGATGGTCTGAATAACAAGCGGTGGTCGATGGATGTCTCGTATTTTGTTTCGAATTATAGTCTCCAAGGCTCTACCTTACTGAAATATGGTTCTTTTAATGCAGTACCCAAGCGTGTGCAAAAAAAAAAAAAAGGTAACGCCTTTTTGGCAGGATATTACTCAAAAACAGCCGTAAGCTTTCAGCAAACATATGCCGTTTGGCGCAAACACAACTGCGACGGCCACCGATCGAACTAGGAGCGCTTTCAAAGCAAAGGAATGAGATTTTCCCCCTGAAGCAGCATGGCTAGGTACATGAAGCGGCATCTGGGTACACATTTCGGCGGATCCTCTGGATCGGAGTTGAGGCTGCGGGTTGTTCCCTCGGAGGCGATGTCCGCGGGTCCAGGGCAAGCGGCGAATCGTTCAAATGGATGTCGTCACTTGGACGAGGTTGGTGAATCGTAGCCACGCTCCATTTTCACGCTCAGGTCAAACAGAATCTGACTGCACGCGTGCTAAATACAACTTTCCGCATCGTTCGCAGATGGCCTAGCTGTTGGTTTCGGTTTCGCTGCATAATCAAACCGATTGATCCGATTTGGGCGAGGGGTGTGTGGACGTAGTTGAATATCGTTGGCAGAGCATCACACATCAGCTATACGACCCTTCTGTTCGCTTAGAGCTCAGCTCGTAGCTCTCTTCTGTGAGATGATTGCTGCATAACCGGGATCACCGATCTTGACGGGAACCCAGTCCCTAGGCACGGCGACGATGCATTTTGCTCATCACTGTACGTCTCGCCGAAAAATGTAGGACGTCACGTCTTTGCTCGCATATGCAGCCCAGTGGTACACCCAACCGCGCAAAAAAAATCTCACCCATCTACGAAACAAGTCGAGCGAAACAACAAAAACGATGCACGCGTTCACTCGCAGGAAAACGACGAGCCGGAAATGCTCGCTTTGTGTTGTGTGACGTCAGGGCTTTAGTGTTGCCAACGAAAGCAGCGTTTACGCTAGGATGCGATTGGAGCAGTATAAATTCAATTACTCTTGCAGAGGGGCATATTAAATTCAGATATTGCACGTACGATGCCTCTCGAGGCAATTCCATTTATATTCAATTGTTTTCTCGGATATAAAATTTGACCGGACTATCCCTTTAAGAGCTGCGCTCTAAAAAAAACGTGTGAAAACCGACCCTCCAGGGTACGGAGGAGGAGGAGGGGAATATTCTCTCCTCTGTACCCTCCCCCAGAGCCGTGTATAACTAGAGTTTGGTCAATGGGAGGCGCGGGCAGAGCCAGGGAGTGCACCAGACGCAGAAAGTGGGCTTGACATGCTCCCTTGGCCAACCGGAAGCCTTAAAAAATCCCCTAGCGGCGGCAGCGAGAAACTGTTTTATTGAAATATATATGCTGGTCTATGGCTTTAATAAGCGCGTCAGAGTAAAGTGTAGTCGAATTCATGATTGAAAATAGGGTGCACGTGATGTTTCGACCATGATCACGCAGAAACATGTAAGAAACGAATACGCCGCTCGAACTCTGTTTGGCTCGGACAGGGTGTGAGCGCTCGGACGGCAGATTCCCGGCCCTCTGCGTTTTGCGTACGGATTATGTCGATCGTTCCGCTAGTCGCACTCTTCAACCATCATTTTGGATGACCGTGATTGAAACATCACGTGCAACATATTTTCAATCAGCGAGAGTTACTCTGACGCACGTATTAGGTTTGTTTCTCGCGACCACCACCAGGGTATTATTTCCGGCTTTTGGTCAGCCACATTCGAATTTGTGAAGACGCCCTGGAACACTCCCAGCCCGCTTTCGGCCAATGGCGCCTCCTCATTTGGGTCCTATAATTCCCAACGAATGGCCGAACTTTCTACATATACGGCTCTGGCCTCCCCTCCTCCCCTTCAAGAGCTGTGCTCTAATTCGGCATTACATAGAATTGTAAACGTCTTTCATTTAAGGGCGCAGCTCTTAGGCCCTCGTTTCCGGCTTGACCGGCGTCGCCGTCGTCGGTGTCGACGTCGGTGTAACCGTGCGTTTCATTATAGGACGTTTCCCATAATAACGTCACACGTGACGTCACGTGTGACGTCACGAGAGTTACCCTCGTGAGGATTACCAGAGTTACCCTCACGAGGGTTGCGAGGGTTACCCTCACGACGGTCATGAGGGTTACCCTCACGAGTGTTACCTTCATGAGGGTAACCTTCGTGAGTGTCACGAGGTTACTGTCACGACGTTACCCTCCTGACGTCACACATGACGTTACGTGTGACTTTTGTATAGGATACAAGCAACGTTATTAGATTAGCTCAGTTACGGAACTGCTCATAGACGCTGCATGCACGAACAGTACCCCCCCCTCACTCACCACGACACGCCCGGCGTCGCTCGACGCGCCGCCGGACGGCTACTTTGGTAACTGAATCGGGATACGTTCGTTTCAACGTTACTAGAAACGTAAAAACCGACGGAAAAAAAAAAAAACTCTTTTTGTAGTAACTTTTATTGGAGATTAGTACAAAATGAGGGGCGCGTGATGTTTTCTAAAATTTTTAGTTTGCAAGGTTTTGCAGCACAATTAATATTGTTTATATACAACCATGCCTCAGCGGCGATTTCCGGTAGCGCGTCCCGACCTAGGTGCATCTTAACTTCGGTGATATGACGCGGCGCGTCCGCTGGGGAGACGGGGGTGGAACCCCTGTAACCCTTACCACCGTATCTGTTTCGGCTCCGAAATGGCCGATTGAAGCCAAAATAGAAGTCACGTGCAGTTCCTCGAGTGACCGCTGCGGGAGAAATAGCGGCGTTGTGATCGCCATTTGGCGCTTCAGCTGTGCTCATTTGGAACGCACAGCTATGAAATGTAAATATAGATGGCGCTTCGAACGACGCCAGGCGGATTGAAATGAGTGAGGGGGGATACCCCCCTCCGCGGGAGTTCCACAACTGAGGTAATCTAGTAACGTTGGATACAAGTGACGTATGACGTCACGTGACGTCACACGCAGCTAACATTGCCAATATTCTCACTAAATTTAGTGGAGAAACATTTCTAATAAACTTGGCGAAAAAATATTCCCGCTATATTTACCCCCGTGACGTCACGTCTGTCGACACATGTGACGTCGCACGTGACGTGACGTGTAACGTCACGAGGGTAAAAGTTTCCCGCTAAATTTAGCGGGGAAGGAAGAGGGGCATTCCCTCCGCTTCGTACCCTCCCTTCCTCCTCCTCAAGATTTGCGCTTTCATTCAGCAGCACAGAAAAGTGTAAGCGTCTGTCATTTTTTTTTACTTTATGTTATATCTCAGTGCACACCTCTTAAATGTGCCCAGAGGAAGTGCTTGAGATCGCCTAAATATGGCGATAACTCACTCTGCTGGCTCTGAGAATCCTAAAAATCTCTAAATCATGACGATACGCGGTTGATTTCACTATTTAAAAATGGCAATTCAAGATCGCAATCCCACCGATTTCATCCTCCGGCGATAGGAAGAGCATGTTCCGAAACCAGAGCCACTGTAACTCAATAGCAAGAAAAGGATCCTCGCTCTTCCGAGCAGTGGAACCGCGGTGTGATATCTCCAATGCGCGTGGACCACGACTGTTTCCAATAGAGCCCGGACCACGGTTCAACCCAACGAGCGCGCCTCGAGAGCTGACGACCGAACACATCACTTCCGCAAAAAAAAAAAAAAAAAAAGAAAAGAAACGTGGTGTTTTTGTTTTTATTAGACGATCATTGCACTGTTGTGTTCCATCTGAGAGAATTTCAGTAACATTTTTTGATTGCTCTTGCGCCTATCATATACAAAAGCATATATATCTTGTGATAACAGCGTTCAAAGTCTCAACGAAATTTCACGTTTTAATTGGTCACATGCCGTCCTGGCTCCCGGCACAATGCTCCTACCATCGCCGGCAATTATTTCGATCTGTGGTTTCTTTTCTAATAGGGAAATCGGCCGCGCATCGTTACGATTCATGGATTTCTAGGATGCTTAGAGCCCTCAGAGTGAGTTTTCGCCATATTTAGCCGATCTCAGAAAACTCCTCAGGGCACCTTTAAAACATCAACTTGAAAAGAAAAATAATCTGAAAAGCTTAAGGTTTGAACGTAAATGTCTTGTCCTTCCAACTGAACACGACGATATTGTAAGGTAAGCTAACAGAAAGAACATAAAAAAATATCTTCTGAAAGCTTCAAGTTGGCCACCAAATGTTTCGTGAAGAACATAGCTACTTTGGGAAACATGAAGCGCGACACTTAAACTTTTGAACTGTTTTTTCGTTCATTAATGAGATAAATTTCGCGACGTTGGGCAAACCAACCTGCAGATACAAGTTTACAAAGCAGCAAAACAGCACGAGCTTCCCCGAAAAATGAATTTCCTATATGTGACAAAAGAAATAAAGCCTCGGAAATTTACGAACTTTGTAGAGTATCTTAAACAAACGTGGATCATGGAGAATTCATAAAGAAAAAAAGTACACGAACGACATCGCATCTGCATACCGGTACCGCCATTATGCGGGATAATTGCTTCCGTGTTCCAATTTCTTTGATCACACCCCCTCACCTTCTTCGCTTCTTTCTTTTTGTGTGTGTGTGTGTGCGAAGAGGCTCCTTTTGTTCTCCTTGAAATGTGCAACAATGGAGAACACGAACCTCATTTTCTATCATATATTATAGACTGCATTCACATTGGGTCTTCATCTTTCCCGTAGATTTACACTTCCAGTTATATGCGCTTCGGACGAGGCTTTCTCGATTTAATGTCGCAGACTTGTTGAGAATATTTTCGCGTAGTCTTTCTCAACATTCGCGTGAGGCGTACTTGCGAATAATAAAACGAAACGTTAAAAGCCACATATATAGAAATTAAAAAAGGGCAGAAAACGAGAAACACTTACTGTCCTCTGCAATACGAAAGACCCATTCGCCTATTCAGTTTATGCATTGGTGTTAAGCCCATACATGCAAGACACATAATTTTGAGGGAAGGTGAAAAACAAAGGTTATTTATTTTGTCAAGCTAAGAAACGCTGTCCTTGTAAAAGCGAATTCGGCAGATCCATCGTAAAATGCATTCTCTAATGGGTCTTTCATAATCCAGGAGGGTGTACAGTGAGTTTTCGAGTTACTTTCAAATTTTGCCCTAAAACCGTATGCCAAGGCCAACTTATCTTTTTATCTTCTTTTTTTTTTCAGACGTAAGCGCGAGAAATTATTAAACGGAATCATTGAGAGGGTTGAAAACCCCTTTTTCGTGAAATAAGCGCGATTTTGTTTATTTTCTTTCACGGGCATTTTATTGTTCCCATGTCAATGATTAACATTCTCACTCACTGGGAATGTGATTTGAAATAGGAATAAGCAACACCATCTCGAAGAAAATTCTGGTTCATGGGTCGAGATTCAAACGACGCAGTTTAGGGAGCCTATAGCAAATCGCCGACCCGAGCTATGAAAGAGGATGAGGAGGTAGGGGATTATAAAGAATGTGCTCCGCTGCCGTAAACCAATCCGCCCCCCCCCCCCCCGAAAAATAAATAAAAAAAGCTTGTCAACTGCAGTGAACTGGCAAGCCCGCATGAAAGCGGAAGCCGTGGAACGACTGGCAGGTCTCCGCCTTTTCCATCTGGTGGTGCCCTGCGCGTGAAACACTGGGTCGCGTGCTGCATAAACTGGGCTTGCTGCGGGGAAGCCGAACCCAAGGGAACTGGACGAGGCTTACATTCGGACTATATGACGGTTGGGATAACCCGCGAGGAGACAGATGCAAGAAGCATTGCACTAGGCGAAGGGAAATAAGAAACCATGCTTCGTCGAAGTTAATGCTGGGAATACAGAGACGGGCGGAGTGCGAGATGAGGGTTCTCTGCTGCATTCCTTAGACGCCCGGAGTGGTTCGGCGCTTGAAGGTGGGTACGCATTACGCTAATGCGGCGCAACTCGATTCACGGCGTCAGGAAATGAAGGGTAACCGAAAGTGAAAAGAAAAGAAGAGAAGGTGAAAGCGAGAACTCACCTGGAAAAGTCTGAGGCAAGAAGAGGTTTGCTGGTCGAACTGTCTAACGCTCTTCTTCATCAGAGCAATCCCAGGTAGCACCGAGTTCTGGGCCGAAACTTGGCTTTTGTTTGGGAGTTTAGGGCATTGAAAAGCCCGAAGAAGCCAAAGTAGAGCCAAATCTGACCTCCCTTGGCAACAGTCTGGGTATTTTGGCCCTAACTCGCCAAACAAGTGCCAGACTTAGGCTTCGCTTCCCGATAGCTCGGCTGTTATCTGGCAGCTACGGGCCAAAGTCGCCAAACAAGTGCCAAAGTTAGGCTTCGTTTCCCAATAGTTCGGCTGTCATCTGGCAGCTACGGGCCAAAGTCGCCAAACAAGTGCCAAAGTTAGGCTTCGCTTCCCGATAGTTCGGCTGTCATCTGGCAGCTACGGGCCAAAGTTGCCAAACAAGTGCCAGAACTAGGCTTACTGCCTTGGAGTTCGACTGATGATGTGTTTGATGTACGCGGGTGGTCTTCATCTTCATTAAATGGAAATCAAGTTTTATTCGGCTGGCCACTTTATCTTATTTTGAGTGTCTCTTGATTTCTCCAGTCCAAAGGTTGGCTGAACGTTTTGACGCGGCTGAACCAGGCTTTGCAAACGCAAATTGTGCAGGATGTTGTACTCGCGCGTAGGTACAAGCGCCAATATCGGGACGCGCCGTGCGACTGGTTCGACATTAAAGCGCGTTCACACCGGCGATGCGATCTAGTCGCGTGATAACTTTCATCGCAAAAGCGACCATCGCGGGCAAAAAGCGACGCGATATGAGCAGTCGCTTGCTTTCCCGGCGTTTTGCGATGCGATCTAGTCGCGGAGAGGCTGAGCCAATCAACGGCGTTCGGAGCGAGAGTTTTTGAGAAGCGACTCGCCAACGAAGGCGTTTGACTCGCTCATCGCGCACGCCAGAGTGACCATCTAATTAATTTTTTTTTGCGATGCGATTTAGTCGCATCGCGCGACTGCTTACATCCTCGGTGTGAATGCGCCTTTACAGAAAGTGCTGCCATCGAGCTAGCGCTGCGCGAGACTGATGTGTGCACGTCTCCTCAACAGATATCATCGGCGCATCGCAAAAGCGAGTGTGACTCTGTGCGAGTCTTGCATTGTGATTGAGCACTGTCAAATTCTAGCGATAACAAAGAGCAGTCACGACAGGGGCTCCGTGGCGCCGCTCCCGCATCCCACTTGGGGAATTAAAATGAGATCCCGGAACTTGTTCTATTTTAGCGTGTTGGTACTTTTTAAACATTTAGAAAGTGGAGACACATAATGGACGATACATACAGGACAATTTTTCAACTTCAACAACATTTATTTTCGGCTTCAAGCTCAAAGCCCGCCCGCTCCGTGGGACTACGGGAAAGGGAAATCTTGCGGGAAGGAGAGGAAGCAGAGGAAGTGTACGCGATGCCCCTGTCCTGCGGGGCCAGGTACATCGGGCAAACGGGGCGATGCTTCAACGACCGACTCTGAGAACATCAAATGGACGCCGAAAGAGCTGCTTCGGATTCTCAGCACCCGATCGTTATTCACGGGAGAAAATGTCTCGGCTGCGATCCTAATTTCGCCGGCACGACAGCCATGGGAGGCCACTGCGAGCGAGTCGGGAGAGAAATAATTGAGGCCTATCGGGTAGCGACAAGCCCGCAAAACATAAGCACCCCTTCGATTTCGCTCTCAAGAAAGGAGATTATCTTTCCGAGGCCCACAATGGAAGCCGAACGCTGACAGACTAGGCAAGGCGACAAGGTCACCGGCAGAAGCGGCCTTTCCTTTCATTCCATTCAATTTCATTCCAGAGAAGGGCTGGGATTCCCCCGTCCCTTATTTCCCTACTCTTGAACAGGTCGGAATACACTCTCTCCCCTGTAGCTTTGGCTGTACAGCAGTTTTTTTTTTATAAGTTGTTTTCGTTTTTTTTTTTGTTTTTTTTACTCTAAAGCGTCGAAAATGCAGAGGGAGCTCAGCTGCGTTGTTGATGCCCCTTCGACCTCGCCTTTTGCAAATCCTCCCCACCTGCTTTTGTGTCTTCGTGTGGCTCTCAGCGAGCGCGACAGCCGCTTTAAGCAAGTCAAAAGGGTGGAGCAAAACGCGTGACCTCTCTGCGTAGGACGCGTAGGACAAAAATGGTTGAACGAAAATGTTTTCGCGGGACTCTCTTTGTCAAGCTGATGGGATCTCTAGTTTTAAATAGGCGGGCCACGTAGGTCCGGTTTTTGAAATGCGCTCTTCAGTGTTCTGTTGCGTTCGTGCGTTGCAGACGCGGCCGTGTGTTTTCGTGGTAAACGGCCGGAATACGTCCATGCCAATTTTTTGGTAATAGCCATTTTTTTCACCGGAGTTCGTGGAATTCTTGTGATATGTTTGTTGGATACGCTTCGACAAAAACTGCTTTTCGCCGACGACGAGACGTCAGTTGAATGTGCGCAACCTTCCTTCTCGAGTGTGTTTGTGGGGTGCCTGAGATGGATTATGAATCTATCAAGGAGTACATTATATCGCTCTTTTATTAGTAAGTACACTGCAAGCATGCTTCTGATAGTAGTCCTGCTTTGCTCTCAATCTCCGCGGTTTTTTGTGTGATGAGTTTTGTTTGGCATGAGGACAGTGTTAAGTTTTATTTTGTAATTTGCTTTTCGTTTTACAGAGAAGTGTGACCTTTGTAAATATGTTGAGAATACAATGTGTGTAATGATAGTGGTTTAATAAACTTCTGGGAGTGATCGAAAAACTTTTGCTTGTCCGTATATGTGATTGGACATGCAGCAAATGATATGCAACGTACACATACTTGCACGACGTTCGGCCAATACGGAGCAGACGCATCGTTGAGTATTCGCACAATATTGCGCGAACGCTAGGCCGGGTCAAAACGGCTGTACGGCAATACCTGCCGGATTTCAAACGGTGGTGCAAAACTGGACATTTGAGCGATATTGGAACCGACTTTCGGCCGGTAATGGCACGATAATGCAAAGTATTGCTGTGCTGCTTGGGAACGGAGGTTATGACATCTGACCATCGTCTTCCCAACGCTTATTTAATTTAATTCTTTTTTGGGGCGCGTGAAAGAGCACTTCTGTGACACACCAGAGATATTCCAAACTCGGGCAGGCCTCTCGGCTTTCTTTGCCACTTTTGGCACTTATTTGGCACTTCAGTGGGTAGCCAGAGAAGAGCCAAACTTCGTCATGCCCCGAATTGCCAAATTAAGATTTACTGTGGCAGTTATGGCTCAAGTCTGGCACTTCCTTTGGCAGAACCGTGGCGCACCAGAGGAAAGCCAAACTCGGCATGTCCGAAATACCCAAATTAGGCGTTGCTTTGGCAGTTATGGCTCAAGTCTTGCACTTACTTTGGCACAATTTTGGCGGACCAGAGAAAAGCCAAACTCGGCGTGGCCGAAATACCCGAATTAGGCGTTGCTTTGGCAGTTAGGGCTCAAGTCTGGCACTTACTTTGGCAGAACTGTGGCGGACCAGAGAAAGGCCAAACTTGGCATGTCCCAAATACCCAAATTAGGCGTTGCTTTGGCAGTTATGGCTCACGTCTGGCACTTACTTTGGCAGAACTGTGCGGACCAGAGAAAAGTCAAACTTGGCATGTCCGAAATACCCAAATTAGGTGTTGCTTTGGCAGTTATGGCTCAAGTCTGGCACTTACTTTGGCACAACTGTGGTGGACTAGAGAAAAGCCAAACTTGGTGTGGCCGAAATGCCCAAATTAGGCGTTGCTCTGGCAGTTATGGTTCAAGTCTGGCACTTACTTTGGCAGAACTGTGGCGGACCAGAGAAAGGCCAAACTTGGCATGTCCGAAACACCCGAATTCGGCGTGGCTTTGGCAGTTATGGCTCAAGTATGGCACCAACTTTGGCGCTCCTCTGGCGCACCAGAGAAGAGCCAAACTTTGGCATGCCCTAGGATCGCCCAACTAAGGCTATTGTCAGGCACCGTACTTTGGCACTGATGATTGCCATGGTGCAAAAACCTAACTGGGCCAAAGTTGGGCCCTTATGTTTGCCAGACCTTTGCCCAACTTGGACATTCCTCTGGCGTGCTACCTGGGATGCTTTCTGGAGATTTCTTCATTTTTTTCTTTCTTTCTTATATTGGAAGACGTAGACAAATGCTGCTGCTATATTTCCCGTGATTCAGTAAAAAATAAATGCGGCATGAACGGAGTTGAAATTTTGTGGCGTCTTACTTCGTAGAATAAAATCCGGTTTGCTAAAGATGGGCAAAAAAAAGAAACTGCTTGAATAGACTTACAATTAAGGGGGACGTCAGAAATTATTGAACTCCGACAACCCCCGTTACTTTATATTTGTTTTTGCGAAGCAGAATAAAAGATAGGTAATTCAAGATCAAACTATGCTCTCGTTAATAAGGCAGTTTTGGTTCCTGCTTCGATAATCTGAAAAATATGGTTTCAGATCGATCTCAGAATGGTATTATGAGCAATACAATATGGCGACCAACATCAAACGAAGTTTATAGCATGGATGCATCTGGATTGAAAAACCGTTCACTCATGCTCACGGGAAGCCCTCTCTCTGAAGACTGCACCTGTAGTGCCTCTCTACTCTCGTTAATAAGGCAGCGTTGGTTCCTGCTTCGATAATCCCAAAATTATGGTTTCAGATTATTTCAGAATGGAGCCCACGGGCGCGTCTTTTTTTAGAACAATAGGACGTAAACGTTTTGTTTGTTCCTGATGATCCGATCAACACTAAAAAGCTCCGTGTTTCACCGCAGTTTGACGTGCATATTATTCTGACAGTTTCCTCCTCGCATATATAGATCTTGTTCGGGTGATGCTGTCGGAAGCAGAAAGGACAGTACAGTACACGATGATAGAGCAAAGGATTTATGGAGCCCGAGCCGGCCCGTGGGGCCTGGCGCGAGATGGTCGTGCGCGCCACTGCTCAGTCGTCGTCTTCACCTACCTAACAATATATATATCTATATCTATATATATATATATATATATATATATATATATATATATATGTGTGTGTGTGTGTGTGTGTGTGTGTGTGTGTGTGTGTGTACTTAGCTCCGAATGGCGCTTACTTTATAAAAGAAACTCACCGCTTGTCATCGCATTAATGCAAATAACTCCGATAACAGTTTTATTGGAGCGTAGTGTCTGATGAATTTCTGATGAATCGTCACAGAGCTGAGTGACACTGCCCCTGGAAAGAACCGGTTCGGTACTATCGCTAACCGGAGATTTATAATATGCACTGCGTAACAGTGATTACACTGATTCGTGACATTGAGACACAAACGTCAATAAAAATCCAGTGGAGATGACTCATGATGTCAGAGTCTGTGCGCCGAGTTTCACTCCCGGGCTGTTGTGTGTGAACACAATCGGCCACTGGGCGTGCCAAACTACGAAACATACAGGTTCAATGTTTAAGCTTAACATATTTGTTTAAATAAAAAGCCGTGAAAGTTGTACACATGCTGTTTGTGCAGGTGAGTTATACGGCCAGGGCGACATAGTGCAGGTGGCTTATCGTAACGATCAGTCGGCTGAAAAGCTAAAATTTGTTAAATAAATTTTTTGTTAGTGTAAATAGACTTATCACTCCAATAAGAAACGTTTTGAGCGTCATGGAAAACCACTAAATCAGTAATCTTTAGAAAGACCGAGCTCGTGAGAAGCGCAGTAGTGCACTAAAGTTACCACTCGTGCAGCAAGGGCAAAACTGCCGCTGCGATAACGCGCCCGCACGATTTTTCCTTCTCATACCATAGCACCAGCTTTGTATACCTGTTGCCCTAGTGGTACCTTTAGCGAACTACTGTACGCTTTGCACGCTCTCAGATTATTTCTAACAATGATATATTGCGTGGTTTTTGATGACACTCAACAAGTTTGTAATTCTAACCATATATATATATCTTTTTTTTTAATAAAAAAGTTAAGTGAATATGTTTGCTTAGTTTGCCCAGTAATCGTTACGATTAGACCCCTATACTATGTCCCCCTGGCCGTATAACTCACCTGCACAAACTTGAGAAATTTAGCTTTCACGGCTTTTTTTTTTTCTATTTAAACCCATCTGTTAACTTGAAAAGAAGACACCCCGTACAAACGTTTGTCGCGTCATATTGCCCATCAACGCAGACCGGTAATCAATTGCAGTAAAGTGACTGGCGAGTTAGGAACCGCAATGCGTCACTTGTTATGTTAACTGCTTCTCCCCTTGTAATTTGTTCTTCGGGTTTTTATTTTTTGTAATTTGATTTCTGCGGAGTAATAACATAATGTGCTTGCGACTCGCCACGGCCTATGTTTCTTAAGCCGTCAGTGATTATAATGTATACATCGGTAGCATCTGGTGTGTTTTAATGATTTTTTATGTGCAACAGCTTTCGTCCACCTTTTTGACCAGTTCCTCTACGGCCATTTCTAAAAAAAAAAAGTTTAATGTTTTTTTTTTGTATTTTGGGGGATTATCAGTTCCTTCCTTCGTATCAAACGTTTTCATCTGTAGCCAAGAAAAATTTTGTAGCCCATTTTTTTTATTTCTGTACTTTCTTATCGCGTGTCTATAATTTCCGGGGTGTACGTTTTACCGTGCAATAAAACGTAACATACCGATAAAAAAAAAAAAAGCTTATTGTCATTCAGAATCGGTTGTTGTAGGGAGGTGCTGATCGCAAATGCTGACGAGTTGACAAATTCATCAAGAAACAACGTCACGATTAAAAAAAAATATAAACTTACATTTCAATTTGCACTTCTGCCAGAAATACTACTTTCGGAACGCTCTTCACGTTTCACCCCACAAAATAAATAACTTCAATGCAATATAGCAGCCACCGAATGTGACCCGGATTCCAAAGCGAGGGACCTCGATGCGAGTCCATCGATTGCTTGGTCCCAGACACGGACTTGCATATAGGTTTCCGTTCTGGCGCACGGAGCCGGCACGGGTTCTCTTCACGCATGCGGTGCCAAACGTTCCAGTGAGGATTCCATGAGCTGACCACACGCATTCGTCGACAGGCACCAAGTTTCCTACCTGATGCGGCTGAATTCCGATTGCCAGGGTCAATGAGGGTTACTTTGCATGTTTACAACTAACGTTCTTATATCTACCAGTTGACAAGCTCCACGAAAAAGCAGAGTTCGAAAACCGTTCTTTTCAGTAGCCTGAACGCGAGCAGGTACGGGGGACAGAATTCTTAGTGCCAACAGCGGCAACGCCTCCAAGGGCAACGCAGAGGAACCGTTTTTGAACGACGCTCTTTTTGTGCTACTTTATGTTCATTATACTGCATATTATCATTAAGTTAAGTGCATACTTCAAAGAAACTAAGACGGGTACATCTTATGCGTACTCGTGGTATCTAGACGAGCGCAAGAGGTGACCGGGACCCGTGCAAGTCAACAAAGCTTGAGCAAGGTTTCCACGTCGGCTGTGAACTAAAAGACACATCTATTTACTCAATTTTAAATGATTTTGTAGGTCGTGACCCGGTCGTGATTTCTTCTCTTTCAGCTTAACTCGTGGCTAACAATGAAGATTTTCCGTAATCCACCATCTCATCGATCCATCTACGTCTTCAAAAGTATTGGACCGCCAATTCGGCGGTATGGTTTGCCCAAGTCGAAAGCCACTTTTACACCCTTCGAATCAGCTTACAGATTGGCATGCTCCACTTGGTGGTCGATGCTCTTCCAACCGACATCGCGACCGAAATACGAGATTTGGTTCACGTCTTGTCTGTGAAAAACCCCTACTCTTCCTTGAAAAATATGAAGCTGGTAAAGCGAACACCAGAAACTGAGCTGCGCCGCCTTCACTAGCTCCTAACAGGCGAGCAGCTCGAAGACCGAAGACCCTCACAATAGTTCCGACGCCTGACACAACTCCTGGGCGAAAGGGCCGCATCATTCGACACACCACAGTTGAAGGAGTTATTTCTCCAGAAATTGCCTACCAACGTTCGCGTGGTGTTAGCGACAGAGTGGGAACTCCAGTTGCCCGCCCTCGCACAGCTGGCAGACCCGGTGACGGACGTCTGAACACCACTGGTGGCAGAGATACGACAGACGCGAGAATCTCCTGAATCCCCTGTGGCGTCAGGACCGCAAGAACTCCTCGCGGAGCTGCATTAGCTCCGAGAAGTCTTTCATTGAGTGTTGGCAGAACTTAAAAACCGCGTAGCTGCCATTTCGCTGCGTTACCGATCGACCTCAAGGCAACGTGCCTAAAACCGCAATGATCAAAGCCGTTCAACTTCATCACTTACCGAATGTGCTGGAATAATCAAACATTCAAAAATAGGACCAGAAGCTGCACACGACCTTATGCTGCTAACAAATATGTCAATCCCCACCTCTAGAAGCGGCGAGTGTTGTTGGGACGAATGACGGTCGCTTATTTTTGTTTTCAGTGACCGAGCCACCGGACAACGTTTTCTGAGACACCGGCGCTGAAGTCAGCCTTTACCTCGGCCCTCCTCCATCAGTCCCGACCAATACACTCATACCTTTAAGCTAAAGATAAAAAACCAATTGCTATCTACGGTGAGTGAGTTTTAACCATTAACATCGCATTGCCGCGAGTTTTACAATGGCAATTCTTAGTCGTGGACGTTGCCTACGAAATCTTGGGTGCTGATTTTCTCGGACTTTTCGAGCATCTGGTGAACATGCTGAACAAGCGTCTTGTGAAATCTGCAACAGACCTCGTGGTCCAAAAAATAGTACTTTCAGTAGATGATGCACATCCTAGAGAGTCTGCTTACGAAACGCTATTTCAAAAAGTTTCATCTTTGACTCGTTCTAATAACTTTCAGCACCCAATTAAACATGACTTTCCTACCACGTTGTAACTACCGAGCAACCTGATTTCGGGCGCCCGCGTTGACTGCACGTGTATCGCTTGAAAGTAGTACGAAAAGAATTCGGGCCCATATGCTTGACATGGAAATCATACGACCGTCATCGACTTACAAAGTATTGCCTCTAGACATTGTGCCGAAAAAGACACCCGGCGGTTGGCGACCTTGCGGGGATTATCGCGAAGGAACTACTAAACGTTATTGGATAGCTACCAACTCCCACACACGGAAGATTTCAGAACGTCTCTTCATGGTGGCATCATCTTCTCCAAACTCGATCTCGTCAAGGCGTTTCATCTGATGCCGGTACACCCATCCGACATTCATAAAACAAACATCGCCACCACATTCGGTGTTTCTAAGTACGTGTGAATGTCTCTTGACCCGCGAAATGCAGCCCAGGTCACGTAACGCCGATCACGTAACTTGAGACATGCAGTTTTGTTAGGCATATCTTGACGACCTCCTCCTTTACAGTCCTGACCAAGAAACACATCTCAAACTTGTTTTCCAAAGACGTGACAATAAGGGTCTTGCAATCAATAAGGACAAGTGCGAGTTCGGCGTGACTGGGATAGATTTCCTCGGTCACTGTTTTGACCAGCAGAGATTTCGACCACTTAAAGTCAAAGTCGTCCACCACTTCCCTCGCCCTTCATCTATCCGCAAAGTCCGAGAATTTATAGGTTTAATTCATTTCTATAGGCGCTTCACTCCCAACTGCGCAGATATACTTCAGCATCCGACGGATCTCCTCAATGGTGTCCACAAACTTTCCACAGCACTACACTGCTCGTCCAAACCTGACCAAGCTTTCCAACAAGCCAAACAAACGCCAACCAACACAACTCTGCTATTTAATTCTGGACAGAATGCCCCCCTTAGCATTGTGGTCGACGTCTTGGATAAGGTCGTTGGCGCAATTTTGCAGCAGGCCTTCAGAGCAGCCCGGTACCCTGTCTAGTTTTTCTAAACAAAAATGAAAGCCGTTTACAACTCCCTGTAACGCCGAATCAGAGCGCAGCTCTTGAGGAGGAGGGGAAGGCACGGGGGGGGGGGGAAGGGTCACGTGACCTCGAAGGGGGGGGGCGGAGAAAATTTTCCGCCAAATTTAGCGGGGAAAATTTTCCGCTAGATTTAGCGGGGAAAACTTTCCGCTAAATTTAGCGGGGAAAATTTTCTGCTAGATTTAGCGGGTAATATTTTCCGCTAGATTTAGCGGGGAAAATGTTCCTCTAGATTTAGCGGGGAAAAATTTCCGCCAGATTTAGCGGGAAAATTTTTCTGCTAAATTTAGCGGGGAAAATGTTCCGCTAAATTTAGCGGGGGAATTTACCCATCATGCACCACGCGGTTACGCCGACGGCGAAGGCGACGCCGACGCCGCTCAAGCCGGAAACGGTCGCCTAAGAGCTGCGCTCTAAAAAAATGGAAACTGCAGGATGCCGCTACAGCACCTTTGGCCGCGAGCGTCTCGCAAACTACCTGGCCATCAAACACTTCCAAAATTTCTTGGTCTACTTTTCTTCATATTTAGGCACAGCAAGTCTTTCACAAACACCCCGAAATCGTCCAGCGACAAGTTTTCTCCGCGGAAAGTGATCCACCTGTCTTATATCGCTGAATTCACAACAGAGACCCGTCATGTCAGGCGATCCCCCAACCCAGCAGCAGACGCTCTTTCGCGCATTACATCCACCTCCCATTGCAATGCGCTGCCATCTGCCGCCTGCTTTAATTCCCCAGCTGTTGCGCAGCAGCATAATGATGACATTCGCTCGCTCAGTACTCCCCCAAAGGACAATTGGATCTCCGAAAAATCTGCAATAAAGTTAGCACTCTGTCATTTTAGCCACTATTTTGTCAAGAAATTGGAGTCCGTAGGATGTTCTTGTAACTTTGTTCGGATTAAAATAAACATTTTGAAACAATTATAAAGGTACAGAGCGCGACACTGTTAGCGCGAACAAGCGATCGCCGGTTTTTCTAGTTTTTTCTCTTTGAAACCAAGGGATTTCATCCAAGTTATTGCTGCTACGGAAATAGCTCATTTAGTTCTATAATGTAAGCGATAAAATATCGTGCTCGCTAATACTATTTAGAAGTAAAATGCGAAAATTCGCCGATGTCGTGTTCGCGCTAACAGTGTCGCGATGTGTACGTTATGTTCAATTGTGTACAGTGTGAGTGACAACACTCCATCGGCGCTTTTTCTATGACTTCGTTATCAACAATCCCCAAAATTTCCTAATGTGTTAAAGGGTTAATTGATCGAACCTACACTTTGAGTTCGAACCATGGTTTAAAAAAGAACGCTCTTAATGACTCGCTGGTGTGGTGCTCTTAATAAGCATGGCAGGCTCTTCTTTCTCATAAAGCCTATGAGTACATATTTCCTAAAATCCGCCCCTAAGAAACTACTCTTATTTATTTTTGTGACAATGATATAAAAAAATGATTTTCGGACGACTATACACATAAGACGGAAGAATGAAACTTTAATCCCCAAAAAGTGGAAGCAAATCTTGCCGGCAACTAGATCTCCGTTCACGGTGACGTAATCAGGTCCTTATTAAAAGAGTGCCTTAGTTTCAATTATTATGTCGAGCGATATTTATCCGCCCCGTTGGCAATGAAAGTAAAAAGAAACTGCGCAGCCTGAGGAAAATCTACTTCCTTAGCCAGAATTTGAGAGCTCGTGTGCTTCCCGGGAAATCTCCCAATTTAAACAAAGGCTATAACGATTGCTCGTTATGCTTTTCTCGTAGTACCTCTAAGCTGCAATGCTACACAAGCAGATCAAGTTCAGGGGTTTTCTGGAGCGTTAAATTTATTAAAGAAAACTCGAGCGAGCCAACGCCCACGCGCTTAAAGAGACACTGCAAGAAAAAATAGTTTTTTTTTCTTAAAGGTCATAGCTGGGACAGGGATGTTTTAAAGAAACATTTCCAGAAAAAAAAATTGCGCGCTTGTTTGACGAAATTTAGGTGGAGGTCACAGCCAGCTCTAAGCTCCACTCAGAAATCAGTGACCCCGCCCATTACTACGGGACTGGCTTGGCAGCTCGGCCGAACAGGCTAACAAGCGAAGTGTCTCCCTTATGCGTCATCCGGTGCGTGTAGTCAGGAAGTCTAACACCGTCTGCCAGTCGTGCGAGCAGACGAGCGGTAGCCTCCAGCATTGTCTGCTATTTCACCACCGTCTATCGTCGTCTGCAATGTCTCGAGACGCGGACACAGAAGCTGCGCGTCGGCGTCCGTTTTCGACTCCGTCCGTCTGCTTTTCATCCGCCGTTCAAAAACTTCTGCAACGCTCCGAAGACTTGACCATGAAAGCGGCGTTCAAGCGTTTCATCATGCATGAGCCCCGGTCCGATACAAGCGTCTGTCAGAGTTCATCGATGTGCGTGATAAGCGATCGAGAGGGCACATAAAATAAACAAAATAAGTATGCGGTCTTTCTTGCTTTACTGTTCCTGTTACTATTTTTTTCTTTTTGTCACATGGCATCCGCGAGTAAGGTGGGTGAGCGTCATGACGCACAATTAAAACGTGACGTAAAAATATTCGCTTTGGTAGGGCAGGTTCGCTGCGAAACTTGAGAGCACGCCTTTCGAGCCGCAACGATGGGAACATACCTCGAAAAACTTGATGCGAGCCAAACACCAGATTGCCTCCAGTCAAATGGTTCGCAAATCCGTACCTCTGTAAGTATCTTCTCGCTATTGAAACCATGATTATAGTAACGAAGGCTGCAGAATTCACAAAGCAGCGGGACCGCTCGTACAAGAACCAACCTTTTTATTCAATATTAACACGAGCAAAAAAAAAATCAAGTCAGATTGATTAAAACAGTGTATCTGGGACGCTAGGCTTAGGCCAGTCCCACTACGAGAACAGGCACCCGCACAGCGCTTCCGAAGGAGCGCACTTCCTGCAGGTGTTTGTTGCAAACTACGCCGGTTGGGGAGATCTTCCTCTAAACACCTGTGTGAACTCAAAACCACTCGCAGTAATAACAATTGACAAGCTAAACGAGCAAAGCTCATTCACTACTCCACAGACGCCGGCAGCCATGTTTGTTAACGTGTCAAACCAAAGTGGGAGAAGAAATATCAGAATACATTTGAAAGTAATAATGTCTTTATCTTGATTATTTGCTTCTCAAACATAAAAAAGTCGATTAAACTGCTATACGGCACAGAGATACGAATTTACAACCAACCTTTCCTACGTCAGTCATTTCTCGAGCCAAGGAGAGATGTAAGCACCTTCTAAGCACGGGGCGGGGCTAAGCGGGCTGCGACCTCCACCTTCTGCACCTAAATTGCGTCTAACGGCGTAAGTATTGCGCGCAAAAAATAGTTGTACTTTTCATGGAAACATTAAAAAACAAAATAGGTGTCCTATCTTTGCCCGTTAAAACAAACTTTTTTTTTTCCTTGCAGTGTCCCGTTGAGTGCACTCAGGAACCCGTACTTGCACTTGCGCACAAAGAAAGAAACTTTAGATTCGACGCGAGTCGTTGAAGCTCAAACGAAAGTATTCGAGACTATAAACGTTAGAAATATTTTATAAAAAAATGAATTAAATGGAATAGATTGACACAATGTCAAAGTTTTTTTTCTGCCTGCATTCCTTAGGTAAAATATTCGGGAAGAGGGACCTGAAATATTATACGCTAAATTATGTGGTTTCGGTATTTTCCGACCCAACTCTTCCAGGCTTTTTTTCATTAAACAAACACAGTGGGAGCTGCAAAAAAAAATAATAGTAATAATGTAATAGACTTCCCATGTGATCAAGGGAATCTAGTCCTTTGAGTTTTTACACGAATTTTAAATCTTTCTTTTTCATTTTAGACTTTTTGTAATTCCTAGTCATGTGCTATTTTGTTATTCTTACAGCTTCGCTTGAGGAAAATGCTTATCCGATTTTTTTATGTCCTCATGTTCCCCTTTCGCTCTTAGCTGCACAATCACAATTTCGTGTCTTAAAGTAGAGTTTTTATCTTAGAGATGCACAGCATCGCTAGTCCATCCCAGCGGGGGAAAAAAAACGCGATTATAGATCAGACGAAAACTATAAATATATATGCGTGCAGTCGAGACAGAAATCTGTCTTGGAAAGTGCCATTCTTACAAAATTCCACATGGGTCTTCTCGTATAGGGCGTTACATATTTGATGACGCCACGGTCTTCGAACGAGCAGTGTTCAAGGTATCTTACCGATTCGCTGTTACTATGTTTAGCTTTACCTTAAGAAGTACAACAGCTGGCTGTTATTCCTTCTGCCATAATATAGGTTCAGCCGAGATACCTTGTAGGACGAGCTCATATCTGTAGACTTCGTGTTTCACCTACTTTCTACATTTTCATCTTTCTTCATGTGCCGTAATTTTCAATCGAACCTTCTACCGTGAAATCAGTTTCAACTCCTCCTTCCGGGATGAAAGCCAGTGCTGTATCTCAGTCGGCGCTCGATCTTTCTTTCTTGCATTGCTTACGTCTATGGTCAGATACAAGTTAAGAATCCGCCAAATGAACCCCACCACGTCCCAGCCACGACATCAAATTGCTCTGCCGATCAACCAAGAAATGGGGTAGTCATGAGGACTTATGGGACGTCAGCGCAGACGTGCACCTCGGTAGCGGATTATTTGAGCATCTCGAAGGAATATTGGCAGGCGGTAATGAGGGTGCCGGCCAGCGTCTGGTGCAGTATTAACTAGTATCTGACTACACGTTATATGTGTAGATTATTATGCTCATGCGCAGACGACTCAATACGAACAGCACACCCGGAAAATCGCACTCATAATGAACTGTGCTTTCCACCCTGCATTCCCGTCGTTCTCTTTTTAGAGCGCAGCTCTAAGGCGCCCGTTTCCACGTTTCGCAGCATTGGCGCAGGAGTAACCGCCCCGCTAAATTTAGCGAGAAACTGAATTGGTTTTGAGGTCACGTGACGTCAATTTTCCAGCTAAATCTAGCGGAGAAACTGAATTGGTTCATAAGTTAGTCGACACGACGTCATGTGACGTCATCTTCCCCGCTTAATTTAGCGGGGAAACTGAATTGGTGTTGAGGTCACGTGACCTCAATTTCACCGCTAAATGTAGCGGAGAAACTTAACCCGCTCAATTTAGCCGGAACATTTTCACGCTATATTTAGCGAGAACATTTTCCCCGCTAAGTTTAGCGGATTAAGGAGGAGGAGGAGGAGGGGAGGGTACGGAGAGGCATACTCTCCCCACGGTACCCTCCCCTGTTATCCTCCTCCTCAAGAGCTGCGCTCTAATTTCGCATTACAGAGATTTGTAAACGTGTTTCATTTTTTTTTCGTTTTGTTTTTATCTCCTGTTTACTCTTTTGAGTTCCAACTCTGCGAATCAAATATTAACAGTTTTCACTTTCGAACCAGCTCATGTAACTGCCTGGATCGGGAATTTAAATATTAAAACTGCCACTCTTCTTATCTCTTCAAAAAAAAATAATAATAATATGTCGCCTCAAGAAGTATACAAAAAAAGACAAATGCCGGTCAGTCTTACAATATTCATGGCTTTGGCGTATGTGAAATTGAAGCTCTTTCTCACTCTCTCGTTTCCCCTTTTTTACCGGAAGATTTCCAGAAGCGATCGCGCAGCGTTCGCTTGCTACCATCAACTCTGTCGCTAGGGTAGGGAACGCTACGTCGCCCCGGCTGAATTTTAGAGTTGGCGGACGTGTCCGAGCGCGCGTGTGCGCGTGAGGTGAGTACCGACATAAACATCTGAGACCCACGTTCAAACGTTGGACCCGGACAATCGTGTCGTGACTTCTCGCACGTGTGCATTTCTCCCTCAGTGCATCTACGATCACGCAACGTGCGACTCCGCTACGCACCGACCATTACGCCCTCCATCCCTGGCATTCCGATAGAGGGGACAAGAGATAAAAGTAGAGCTAGACTCACGTCTCAGTTTGAAGGACGCCACTGTGCGAAATCTTGGTTATGTCAGCTGAGGAAGGATCGGCGAATTCGGGAGGATACGCGAAACTGCCTCCGAGTGTAGGTTCTGAATATCAAATTTGCAGTTTATTTTCTCCTTAGATGCTCGTATGGCCTCGAAACCTATGCCCAACTATGCCTTAAAAAAAGAAAAAAAAAGCGTTTGCATGTTTATTTTAAAAGAAAGCACGATGGCAGAACACTCGGAAAGCAACATCGGAACACCACATTTCTCGCCATGCGACGTACTGTCACCGCGTAATCTTCCTGCATTTTTCTTTTTTTGACAGCGCGTGTTTTGAGAAATGTCGTTTGAGGCAGTAGTGGTTGCATCTATAAACCGAAAACAAGATGACATTTTCCATCCTCTTTTAGTGTTTTCACTCACTTCAAAAGTTATGGCGAGCATAACATATACGCACACATATTACGATCAGACTTATGCACTGGAAATATATATATATATATATATATATATATATATATATATATATATATATATATATATATATATGTTTATATATATAGCAAGAGGGCAGTTTGTTTTTCTCTTTTATTTAAAGAGCTGTAGAAGCAGCTCCCAGATTTGCATGGCGACATCTTTTTCGCATCTATCTAGAACCCGTTGGGCACTCTATGTTTTCTGTGGTGAACATTTCTGCCGTAATACTCCTGTTGGCCTTTCTCTTAGGCCAACCAGAGTTCTCTGCCACTCGGGCAGCATATCACTAAGCCCGAGTCACGCTGCTCAAACATCGTACAAAAGGCCCGCGGAGTTTCTCTGCAGACACGAGGACAGAAATGTCTGCGGACTCGGCTGAATCATGTTCGTGTCACGTTGGCTTCCTTCATGTGTGTGCTTCCAACCTGTCTGCAGACAATTTGTGCCCCACTAATTTGACGGGACAGCCATACAAGAAAGGAGCACGTCACAGATGGTGTCTTCACACTTCCCTTATATAATGTTCTAGAATTGCGATCGTGGTTTTAGAGTTTTCAATGGCGTGAGCCTCTTCGGACAATGTGTGACCTCAGGTTACCAAAGACTTCGCTGTATCTCTGTGATGTCCGTCTGCAATCCGCGCTTTACGAGAAGCTGGTAAAATATTTCGCCCACGTCACGAAATATTCTATTAAAAGTCGTCAAACGTAATATTTCTTTTTTTTTATGAATTCGCAAGAGTCGGCCGCAAATCCGCCAGTATTTCTCATACAGAAAGAACTTCAGAAAAAAAAAGGTAGAAGGTGTCAGAATTTTTAGAGCCCGTAATACGCGAAACAATAGGAAAAAGAAACGGTAAACAAATACGATTGTTCACGTTTCATTTACTTTGTTTTATTGACTTCATTTTTTTTTATCAAACTACGCAAATGATTGTTTTGCGGAGCTTTCATTTTAAGTCGATTCGTTGACTTGTAATATACAAAAGTCGCCAAGCATTCATAGTTGCAATGTCAGCTGCTAATTAGGTAAAAGGTACAATTTTCACCGCCCCAAACGTTGATATATACTATAACTACATGAGTTTCGGTTTGCGAAGAGAGGTGAATGATCCTCTAACTACTGGAGCATCCACTATCAAAGCGTGAGTAGATATTTTTTTTTTTTTTATTATTTCTCAGTAAATGATTTAGTTCTGCAACTCGTGAGCTTGTAACACGTCCATCACATTACACGTACACGTGTGTGTCGTCTAACGTTTCCCAGTTCTATAACGTTAAGTACATAAGGACGTCGCCCGATGACCCTGCCGGTTTTGTGCTATGAGAGAGTAAAAGCCAAGCAAGACAACAAACCAAGCGGTAGAAATGCAAACAGAAATATATATAGCGAACAAGTGCAGTCAGAAGCAAAATGGCAACGAGGAATACATATACCAGAAAGAGTGACGAAACCTCCCATCACACGTTAATCACCGAGCAAGCGCGCACACGTCTAAACACACACTCCACTCAGAAGCGCGAAAAACATTTCGCACCGTCTGCTGGGCAGTCACAAAACAGCGCTCAAGCACTCTGCTTTAAACATCTCCTAAGCGAATTATGGCTATCCCTGGAGGTCCAGTGGAGCCAATGAGAACGAGGAACAGCTTGCCACGTGACCTCGGGATTCGGTCTCCGCAGCTCCTCTTTCGTAGCACCACGTGACCCTTTGTCTCCCCGCGACTGCCTCTGGCGGCTCGTGCGTGCCCTTCGCTTCGATTCACGCTAACAAGGGGACGCCATTCTCAGCCCAGCAAACAGCCAGGCAGGGACATCCAAATGGCAGTCTATTACAATCCCATCGACCAAACAGTAGAGTGCTGACGGTTAAACAGGTGTCTGATGGGAAAGGGGTGGAGGGGAAAAGGGCAACTTAACGTAATGAATTGGTCGAAATCAGAAAGTAGCCAGAGATTGCTAAAATAACGAGAGAGCAAGAGAGACACTAATTGCAGTCGGCTCAGAAATATTCCACCGGGTTGACAATCGAACGGAGAGCTGGGGGTGCTACTGTTACTCTTATCAACGGTATATAGTACCTATTGCAGTTCTAATTTACTTTGCAAACCACTGCGTTTTTTTTTTTCTTGTGGCAGTAAAAATAGGCCATGAAAGAAAAGAGGCGAGTGGTCTTAATGCGTTTACGGGCAATTAGCGGGATGTGGTTCTTGATCGGATAAACGAATCCTGCAATAAGTTATTCTACGAAAAGAAATCGAAAATGATGAAGCTTTCTCACTCTTCCTTTCTTTGTTATCCTTAGTTTTGATTTTGAACACACTGAAATGGTGGAAATAAGTACAATTTCACACTTTGTTTGTGTGTGTGTGAAGTAACTTAAAAGATTGTTTTATACAATAATCTACCCTCGAAGCGAAGTCCAGCCCGTGGAAGCTTCGACCAAAAAATTCAGCTACGCCAGTCTTATTGCTCAGCGCTGCTTTCATAAATTATTCGTGCGTAGAGCGTGTGACTCTAGAAAGTTATTTCCCTGAGTCTGTGCACAGACTAAGCGAGAGAGTTAGCGTCGGCGCAGCATGTTGACGTAACGTCGCAATGGGCACGCCGAGGGCCGATAAAGCGTCAACAAAGCCTTCTATTGACGCAGCAATTAAATATAAGAGGAATCTTAGAAGACTTCTAGGTGCTTCAATTCCACACTAGAAACCGACACAAAAGAAAATATAATCGTCGAAACACATCCGCCTCTAGCTTCACACTTCCCGGGCTTATACTGCGGCTAGTTTGGCGCAATCTTGGGACAGGCTTGAGCCAGGTGGGCTCTAGCTCGCGCCAGTCTGGCCCAAGCCTGGGCCGAGCAAGTGTGCTACTTGGAGTGCCCATAAAGCAAACGCGGCGCACCTCACTTCACAAGACAAGACCAAAATAACAATTGATTCAGGTACAAAGCAGGAAAAGATTGAGAAGATAAAGCACATACCCGACATGTTTTGTGTCGTGTGGACGCGCTGAAAAAAAGGAAAAGTATAAAGGACCTTATCAAAAACCAGGACATCCGACACCTCCTAAAGTGAGAAATCTAAAAGCGTTGCTCTTTTTTGAATTTGGCTCGGTGCCAAGTTGCACCCTCACCCCACAACCCCTCCCACCCTTCTACCAACAAACACCTACGCGCACATTCTTTTGGCATCGCGCTTCTGTCTTCGACTGTAAAAGGGACATTTAAAAATATATATATATATATTCTTCTTTGTGGATTGACTCCGGTTCTTATATCAACACGACTGGCGATACACGAAAAGCACACACCAGCGGCTGCCTCTTTTTCGTTTTTTCGACACAGGAAAAAACGAACATAGACGGCCTCCTTTTGGAGGTTTCTTTCAAGTAACTAAGAAGATGTCGTTAAAGCTAACAGTCTAACAGAATTTGCTTGTCTTGAGCAACAACTGGGTGGTGACACGTTCGGTATTCGTTATCTTGTTCTTGCCTGATCAGAGTGCAAAAGTACCCAACTCGTGTTCGGGCTGTCTGTGCAGCGATATGTAAATACTGAAAGTATTTCCGAAAAGGAAATCCCGCGACGTATAATATGCGTTGACACTTTGGGCGACTAAAGCAAAAGCTGCGACTTTTTTCGGCCATTCCCTAATCGACGAGTGCATCGATAGGGAACTTAATATGGCCCCTGTTAAAGTTTACGTCGAAATCCTCATTGAAGCTTCCTTAGTGCAGATTGCAACAACTAAGAGGATAGAATGGTACTATTAGAGCCACGAAGCCAATTACGTTTAGAGTATCGACACCACAATTCGCGATTCTCTTTTGCGCGCCGCCATCTTGTTGGCTAGTGCGAATGAACGCAAACCGATCATAGCTCCGAATCGAAAACGTGACCTTTAGGTAAGGTGTCAGGAAGCGCAGACGATATTAGAAAGCTTTAGGGAACCGTTTTCGCTCATCCGATTTGATACGATGGGCCTTCCGGTACGAACTGCGCATGCGCGAGTCTTAATTGTGCGGTGGCATATGCGCAGTTCGCACCGGAGGGCCCATCGTACCGTATCGGATGTGCAGAAAACCGTTCCCTGAAACTCTACACTCTACTGCTCTGTCAGCGGACCGTCTTAACGGGTGTAAAGGACGGGAAACTGTTTCCCGAGATTTCGAATAACTGGCAACATTGATTGCAAGCCACGAGATGGCTGAAATGGCGTTTCTCTGGAGCGTAGATGATGTATAGTTCTAGTTGTTCCCTTGCACTCGTTGAGGCTACAGAGTGTGATGTTAAGCAGAGCCAACAGTTGCATTAATAATTTGACGCTTACTTGAAATTTTGACATTAAATAGTGCCGCTGTAGCACCAACAATAAACCCCTAAAAAAAATTAAGACTGACATTGCATATTCTTGCCTTCAACGCTTGCCATTGCGGATACGGCAAATGATTGGAATTATAAGGAACAAAGAAGTGCTATATTTTGTTTTACCTATTCTAGCAAACTGTAACTGGAGTGTAAAAGGTTATTGAACTTTGTCGTAAAACGCCCTCGTTAACTATTTTTGTTGTTTCTCTAGCATTCACTGCAGATACGGATTTCAATTACGACAGAGCCGCAAGCAAGGTCACGCTTGCATCATTCGTTTTCGATTTTAGGTACCTCTGGGCAAGCTTCGGTGGTCGTTTCACTAATGGTACGACGGCTATCTCTCGGTCCTTTCGGGCCATGAACAAGATTGAGATGTGCGGCCGCCATGCACGGGTATTTTATTAACGTCATACAGTTACCTATCGTTAATATGGACACTTTCCTTCCCCCCCAAAACGTCGATAATGTGAGTTGTCCAAAACAAGACACAACTGCACGTTTTTACACAATTAATTTTTTTTTTAACTTTGTCTTTAGACGCTTTTAAGCGCATTTGCATGGGCGCCGCAGTAACCTAAATTCAGTTTTTGTATCCTTTTATTACGTTTACTTCACTCAATGAACACCACAGCAGGACAGATCATTGCCATTTTGAATTCTACAGTGTTCTTCTCTCCACTGTAGGCCTTGGTGGAGGCTCGTAAACACCCGTTTCAGTGGCTCAGAAACTGGATAAGACAAGAAAAGGTCATCAATGGCGGCTATAATCGGGCGTGTTACGTAGTCGCGTATTAGCAAGACAAGACTGTTCGTCATTTTCAAAACTGTGTAAAACGTAATCAAGTTCATTGACGCCGGAGCATTGATCTATCACATGCTTTGTTAGCGATATCACATTCTAGAAGAAACAAAAATAACTATGTCCAATTACCCCTACATATTCGGCTACAATGGTGCTTAGATCCTCGGAAATGTAGCTCGAGGTCATCTACAATCGAGGTAACGAACTAAGTCAAAATTATGTATATTACTTCTCAAGTTGACATAGAAGAAAAACACAATATACCGCTTTCACCTTATTCGAAAAAATCGTTGCCATAGTCTTCTAACTTCGATGATCGCTCACACGGGTTTCAAGTCTACATGAACACAGCACAATTTGAAAAGTTCCGTTGCGTATACATTACTGCGCTGTCATAAATGTGTTGCCTTCCTAAGTTGCATTCAGACCTTGTAGTGTTTCGCGCCATGCCTTACAATGCGTGTCCGTAGTCCCCATTCGAAACCAAACCGACCAGGCTAACTCGCGGAGAAAAACCTCATCGGGATGCGCCGCAGCACACGCGCGCAGCGCCGTAGCTCCAACTTAGTTGACCACAATGGTCGCTGTTGTGCGGGCTCCCGTCTTCCGCACACAAATGCTCAGCTTCGCTGAATGCCGCTCATTACGAAAAGAAGTGGCCATAATTTCGAGCGTAACGCCGCAATCCAGTCGCAGAAGCCCCTATCGAGAACTCGGACAACCGCCGGGCTTCTACGAGTAATACCTAAGTAAAGCGGGAAACTGTCCCCCCTTCACCCTAAGGTGGATCGAAGAGAAGGCTGAAACCCTTCTGCACCAGTGAAACGCCCAGAAGGAAACTACGTCCATGCGTCCATTCACCCCTCCAACCAAGGAACCTTTCCAGAAACGCGCCACGTCATGGATATCCTTCGTCGGCTCAGCCAATAGAACCGCAGGAACCGGACGTGAGAACGCGGTGTCCGAATGTAGGCCCTTGCTTCGGTTCATCGAGGTTGGAAGCGGAGTGTGAACCCTCAGCAGCGTGCAGCGCGGGAATCTTGGCGCCAAGATCTGCACGCAGTCCTTCGCCGCGTTCCATACGGTTCGGGAAATTATGGCACGGTGTTGTAATTGAGTCTCCCCTCTCCTTCCTCTTTCTAGTATGTATCTCTTTCTTGCTCTCTTTCTCTCCTCACTCACTCTTCAACGGGAATGTCTGGGCACAAGTATGGCTAAGTCTTGCTAGTGGGAGGCAAATGGTTCGTTCGGTTTGCGCGCCAGGCACGCGCAGGTGGAATTTTTAATGAGGCGAGAAACCTCGCGTCTCTCTCGCTCCTCGCAGTGAGGGCGGCTTGCTTCGCCAAATGAAGCGCGTCGATCGTTTTCCGAGTGTTGGCGAGAGCACGCTCTGGGTGAAAGCGAACAATGCGGGAACTCTATGATTCGGGGACCCCCGGATGAGAGCTGCGGAACAAATTAAGAGGATTCACCCTTAAATCTTCTTTAAATGTCATCTGTGAAAAAAAAAATGAAAAAAAGATTAAAATCACTCATGTGAATTTTTTTTTCTTAGCAAATAATATGTACTTGGCCCGCTTGCGTGACAACCACCTACTTTCGCCCGGGGTCAAAACATAATCAGCGTTTTGGTGCTTCGATGAGTGTTTATACTGAAGGACGGCTTAAGAAAAAGCTCTTAAAGGGATACTGAACCATAGAATTTAGTGTCCATAATAAGTGGCGCACTTTCTTTCCACGAGCCAGCAGCCGCCGGTGTGCGCGAGCACTCGCAACGAAAATGACGTCAAAGACCTCCATTCGCGCTTGAGGACAGTGAAATGCATGGGCTTCGGGCGAAAGTAGAATAAAGACAGGCTTTTCATCTCTACAAGTGAAAGCTACATGCTTGTTAGACCACTTAATCGCTTACCTTTTACACCAGACACCACTGTATAGATGAAAAACTTGTCTTTATTCTCCTTTCGCCCGAAGCCCATGCATTTCACTGCCATCTTAACCGCGAATGGAGATCTTTGACGTCATTTTTGTTGCGTGTGCTCGCGCACACCGGCGGCTGCTGGCTCGTGGAAAGAACGTGCGCCACTTATTATGGACACTAAATTCCTTGGTTCAGTATCCCTTTAAGAGATGATCAGAAACGCCGTCCTTAGCTCCTTATTTTCACCCTGTGCAATTTTGTATGTCGACCCTCGTTTTAAATTCTGTTAGAAGTCACTTTTTTCATAGTATGTTTTATTTCCCTTATTTATGGGCTCCTACTTGCATATTGGTTTTTTTGGGCTTTTTTGCGTCAACGTAAGTTATAAAATGTGTAGTATTGTCACGAATGACAATTGATGACGCGGCGAAGTTGAAGCAAACTAAATGTTTAATGGGGCAAACTTGTGCCCAAAACAAAATAGATAAAGAAGGCAAGTGCGAAATCCGTTAGGCCACGAGCGTGCTGCCTACTTGGTCAGCTGCGCGCGAGGCAGTATTACATCAATTATTCGCAGCCAAAGAAAAAAAACGCTCAACTTGCAGTTTTGTTTCTTTGATATATAGGGAGTCCCAAGTTACCACGCTCGATCTAAAATTGACCGTAAAAATCGAGGCCTGCACGTAGCAATCTAAACTTGTCCTCAAATGTGTATTTTACAAGTCGGTTTTTTCTAGTAAATTTACCAAGCGTAGCTTGCTTTTTGTAAAAAATAGGGCCAAAAAACTTGCCAGGGTCAACGTCGGACGACGACACAGACGACCGAGTCGAGTCGCGGGACGCATTTGGAGCGCTTATTGATTGATGACGTCGGAAGCAGCGTCGGAAGGTGTAGCCGACCAGCGAAAGAAAACAGACGACACGCAGACGAAATTCGTTGGCAGCAAAAGCGACGTCGTTATGCGAACGCGTTTTTTTCTGTTTTGTTTTTGCTTTTTTTTTCCGCATTTATTTTTAACGAAAGATTCATTACAAGAAGATTATGTTAATTTATAAACCATGGTGGTCGCAAGCAGTCTCGATAAGGAGGTAGCGCCTTGTATTAATACGAGCGCCTAACGCGTCCCGCAACTCGACTTAGTCGTCTGCGTCGCCGCCCACCGTTGACCCTGGCAAGTTTCTCGGCCCTCTGTTTTACGAAAAAAAAACTACGCTTTCTAATGTTACAATAAAAAACTGACCTGGGAAATACATCTTTGACGAAAAGTATAGATTGCAAAGTGAAAGTGTAGATATTTAACAGTTCATTTTAGAAAGAGCCTGGTGACTTGGGACATTCTATACAATTTCAATGGGGTGCATTAATTGATATAGTCGGTGTAGGAAATGCGCTTGGCCTATTGGTGTATTATTAAATCATCGCGTCCTCGTTTATAGTCCAACTTTACTGCTCACTAAAAAAGGTTTGTCAACCCAGTCAGCGTGTCATTCATGCTTTCGTTGTCGGTTCGAATGAATACTGCGACATTGGCGAACAGCATCAGCGAATACAGAAACACTATATACTCCGTACTTTACGACTCGATGGACCCATCGAGCAGCGCCGAAAGTGTGCCTCTATGGCGCTCGTCCTTTGCGATATCACCGGCTAAAACCAACCACAAACAGTAAATTCGCCGTGATATCCTGGGCTTCTTTTTCTAGGCGTGATTGCTTTAGCGAGCGATGATGAATGCACAAAAAACGACGAAGAGCGTCCTGATGATTCACTTTTGGTGTTGTTAGATTATCACCGTCGGATGGAAAAGAAAAAAAAAAACAAAAAAAGCAGGGCAGTAGGGCAGTTTGTTTCTTCAAAATCCGTCTATCATTTCATTTGCGAACAAACAACGCGCACTTCGGGCACACAGAGAGGCAAATAGATAAGCTCGTGTCATTACTGTTACACAATATGTTAGTAGAGAGTTTTAGTAGATCGTTCCGATACCTCCGATAGCCCCGATAATGATACTATGCATGCGCAAGGGAGGCAGTGGCGTAGTATAGTGATCGGCAGTATCGGAGGTATCGGAACGATCTACTAAAACTCTCTATTAATACTGATTAAGGAAGTGTGCAGAAATGGTGCGTTTGAGAGAAAAGGACTGATTTTGCTCATTTGGTTTATAGACGCCGATTGTAATTTTCTTATTCCACGTACAAATTGTGTATAATTTATGATGAATTCTATAAATATCAGATGTCGAGAAGATAGTAACAGTCTTAAATAAATGCGCTGGAATGACAAGAAAGAAAAAAGGAGGAAAGCCATCAATGCAAGAAAGAAAGGGTTAATCGCGTTAATTTTCGCTTTAGATGGAGCCAAAGACGGTGGACATGACCCAATGGCACGCTCCACCCCAGTCTCTGTATCGTTCGTCCACGCGACTGCCCGCCGATAGCACACAGATGATCATGTCGCTTAGTCCACTTTCGCGATCAGCGCTCCTTTGGCGTTGTAGGGTAGTCTTAGGCGGTGGTCTATCTACACATCATGTACTACGATAAAATATTTTAAGAGGATGGGAGCTAGAAGCCCGGCGGACACTTCTCTAGCACGAACAGGAACGGTCGGAAGTGGGGCTCACTATGTTCAAGCTCCTTGCTTCCCCATTCTTCCTTCGCCATTCTTCTCGGCTAATGCCGCATCCTCATGGACCGTGGAGCGTTAATAAAACTCCCAGGACTACTGGCCCAACACGACATTTCTTGAGCTGTCAGTTGCTATTACTAGACGACGACGAAGTCACATCGGATAAGGCAGCATTTTGAAACCAGTCATCTCTTCTTCGTAACAAAAAACAAACCTCTCAAACAATAACGAAACAAATTAAAAACAAGATTTTTGATATCGTTTTTTTTAGTAATCAATCAAATATGACTTTCGATTGTCCGGGTTTTATTTTTCTTACTGCAATTTTAGGTTTCCAGAGTTCGCCATTTGCAAAATTTAGCGCTCAAAACAGGGCAATAGTTAAATCAGAAATACAAAGACAAAGATGTTTTATTATCGAAGCTAATATGGGCACAATTGGTAAAAACAAATATGCAACACAAGTTCCCTCGGGAAAGTTACCAGTACAAATATATAAAGGCAGAAAAGATTGTTCGTAAGATAGATAAAATTGCTAGTGAAAAGTAAGTTATTCGTTCATTTCAAACTCCCCGTAAGCTTCATTGTGAATCGGTCACACGAAAAACTACCCTTAAAAATGCCACTCCAAATTCTTTCGGATAAATAAAACAAAATGCGTAGAACGTAAACGTAGTCAATTTATAACTAATTGTGTGATGTGCACTGCGTGTGGTTTAGAAAACATCCCGACAAACAACTGTTCCCGGGATAATGTTTCTTTGCGGACCATTGAATGAGCAAACCTGCGGCGGCAGTGCTAGCCGCTATGTGTACGTGTCGCTAATGAGCGCAGTAGTTGGGCGACTAATATTAGCTCACAGAAGTGTAGAAGTGTGCGGGGATAAGCCACGGGGGACCTCTTGCTATGGACCGACTTAATTGCTGTTGATGTCCGTACCGAACGACATGTAGCGGACAGTCCGGACTTGACTAGCCTGTTGGTTCATGGTTGCTCTCATTTATACACTACTCTTCCGTGACAAACTCAGTCTCCCAATTCATCGGAACCGCATCCTAGGATACCCACAGGGAGCAGTGGCCGTTGTATTTCGTTTGAATTTTTTAAATTCTTTTCACGACACTTTCACGTATACCCACATATATTTAAGGTTTTTCGTTTTCGTGTAAAACCCGATATTACCCGATTTTGCACCCCGAACAGTTTTTATTAAAATAGGGTTAAACCCGAGTTCTTCCCGAATACTGGTCTTGAAATCAGCTGAATTTATGGAAAATAAGAACGATTCCGGATCTGCTTCAGAACTGCTTCCTCGGTCACTCGTTTGGTAATAACAAACTCCTTCGATTTGCGTTAACTCTGAATATATTCGCTTCAGAATGAGTCAGAAGGCGGAAATATACTCTAAGATCAAGTACCATTGCTATACTTAGTTGACTTTTGTTCGTGTAAATAACACATTTCAGGTACTGCCCTTCATAAATAAGACCCGAGAAACCCAATTTTCTAATGGCTTAAGAAAGCCCCAATTCCTCCCTGATTATGAAAAACTGCGCCCGATTTTCACCTCCCGATTTTGGAACAATATAAAACCCGAAAACGAAGAACCTTACATATATTCTACTTGTTAAAGGAAAAAATGATAAGTTTACAATTCCCTGTAATGCCAAATTGGAGCGCAGCTCTTGAGGAGGAGGAGGGATAATGCAAAGGGGAGGGTATGCCCTTCTCCCCCTCCTTACCCTCCCATCCTCCTCTCCTACTCCCTTGCCATTTAGCGGAAAATTTTCGCTAAATTTCCCGCTAAATATAGCGGGGAAGTTTTTACGCTAAATTTAACGTGAAATTTTCTCCGCTAAATTTAGCGGGAAAATTTCCCGCTAAATAGAGCGGTAACATTTACCCGATAAATTGACGTGTGACGTCCCGTGATGTCACGTGGCGCGTGACGTGAAAATTTACGTGGGACGTCGCATGTGACGTCATTATAAGAAACCTGCCGCTAATTTTAGCGGGAAAATTTCCCCCTCCAAATTTAGCGGGAAACATTTAACCTCTAAACGTCACACGTGAGGTCACGTACGCGTGACGTCATTATGGGAAACGTCCCATAATGCAACGCACGGTTACGCCTGCGTCAACGCCGCTCAACCCGGAAACGAACGCCTAAGAGCTGCGCTCTAAAAGAAAAACAGAAATTACTTAAGTCGTAACTTAGAAAATCTACGTCATTTTACTATTGTAGAAAATATCTGGTCTCGCCACATATGATCAGAGGTAGACCTATTACTAAATTACCCAAACATCAAAGGGAATGCAGGAAATGCAGGTCTACGCACCGCACGTGCTGGCGTCTGCAGAAGTGTTAAAGCAAAAGCCTACACCGAATGGCACCTTGCAAGCGCCTTCGTCAATGACTCATTTTGGTCATTTACCTCGAATCATGTATACGGGGGAGGGCGAGCGTGGGAGGAGCGTAGACCTGCATTTTCAGCATTCCCTTTTGGGCTTTCGTAATTTAGCAATAGGAATGTTACGTGAAGACCACCGGACTGGTACTCGGCATATTTTACGGACAACGAAACCGTGGAAGACGTTGCTCGATGGTGTCGCCACGCATGCCGATCATTGAACCTTGTGCCTCATGTCGTTATATTTTGTGCCTCCTCTTTATGCCAACCGTCTTTGTCGTTGGCGCTGTGGCACACGTGATATACCATCTCGTACGAGTATGTTCTTTTACGGCGATGTCTCGTTAATATCGACACCTCCTTTCCCCCAAATATAGTCCAAAATGTGAGTCGTTCGTAATGCCTATACAAAGACCCCGTGTGTTTACCGACTTTTACCATAAAATACTGCTTATATAATGGGGTTCCCGTATTAAGGGGATCTCTATTACCGACACATGAAGGTAAGTGTCTTGGACAAGTTCATAATTTACGTTTTAGAGCGCAGCTCTTAGGCGCCCGTTTCCGGCTTGAGCGGCGTCGGCGTCGCCGTCGCCGTCGGCGTAACCAAGGTCATCCCAAGGTCACGTGACCCCCAAGGTCACCCCAAGGTCACGTGACCCCCGGGTCACGTGACCTCGGGGGAGGAGGGGGAGGGGGGTCACGTGATCTGGGGGGGGGGCACGTGACCCCCTCCCCTCCTACCCCAGGTCACGTGACCCCCCCCCCCCCCCTCGGAGGAGATTGAAGAATGAGGGGAGGAGGAGGAGGAGGGGTATACGCTCCCCTGATTACCCTTCCTTCCTCCTCCTCAAGAGCTGCGCTCCAATTCGGCGTTACAGGGAGAGTTGTAAACGGCTTTCACTTTTTTTTCTTGCTAGTGCAAGTACTAGCACTTCCCTGACCGAACAGCATTCTGCGAACCTTGACAGTTATTGTGACAGGTGTCACAATAACTGTGACACTTCTTTTTCTTCGGTATTCTTTCAGAAGACAATGAAAAAGTAAGAAAGCACAAAACAAAAGAAGTTTTTCGTCTGCCCTGTAAAAGAGTACCGAACATTACAGGGAAAAGGAGCTCCAAGTCGCGGGCGATATAGGGGCACTGCGCAGACGATTAGCTTCTGAAAGACGCGGTGAGATGCAGCTCCCTTTCCCTGGCGAGCGGAATCCCGTGAAGCTCGAATCCCAATGTCCACGAAACAAATCGAATCTGGCACTCCGGTTCTGGCAAAAGTAAGCCAGAAGTAAAAAAGAAAAAAAAAGCGTGGGATCCGAAAAGAAGTGGGAACAAAACTCGCGTCATCTGGAAGAGCGAACGAAAGAAGGGAGAGATGGAAAAGGCATAGGAAACGGTTAAGGATGCTTGGGCAGAGAAATATTTCATTTTACTTTTTTAACACTCCTCAAAACGTTGCCGGATAAGTCGGAAGGAGCTGCCTCCCAAATCTACGATGATCCTCTTCAGCGTGACTCATGTTTTATTTACAATCGAGAATGCGCCTTTCATACGCCTCTGAATTTCTTTGGTACATTTGTTGTAGAATATTGTCGTTGTTTCTTTGTCTTTCTCGTTCATTTTACTGTCCTTAGCAGCACGCCTTGTCTGGTCTGTTCGAATTGTATTCGCTCCTATGAATTGCTGTGGCGCCTATCTTGGGTATAAAGAGCCTTTTGGTCAGTTGTTTCCCGAGAAATTCGAACTTGAGTAGGGCCGGCAGAAGCGCTGGACTCATGCTTCAGGGATGGTGTCTAGGTGAAGAGATTTTCAAAGAGCGAAGCAATCACTAGAAACCCTGCCACCATAAATAAATACACTTTCCTTGATAGCCATCTTTTGTCGGGTAGGACTTCTGGCTTTCGTCTGAAGCGACCACAAAAGGCGAGCTCGCCAATTCAAGCTTGCCTTTGGTGCGCAGGTTTCCTTATTTTTTTTTAATTATCCGCGCAACGCAAGTGGTGGTGTTTACTTCTCTTTGAGCGAACAATGCGCACTGAACCACACCGGCCATACGCTGAGGTAGGACTTGTGTGTGACCTGTGCCCCGCGTCACGTGACTTTAGGTGGCGCAGCAAACCCAGCCTTGCGGCTTTGCTACCTGGAGGCTATCATCCATTCACCCCTAGACAGACAGCACGGAGGGAGCTTCCCACTCACCGGACAAGTCAACCGCCTCCCAGTCATTACCTGACCCCCGCTATCTGCACGGTTGGGGGGGGGGGGGGGGGGGGACTTGATATTACGAGGCGAAAGATGGACGTAGGACTGGTTCAACGAGCATGTAATTTTCAACACACTGTCAGCTTGGGGTTGAACAGAGTATAGTTGATGTTGGCCGAACTAGAACCACTAATTGAGCTGCGCTTAGAGCATTGGCACTTCGTTCCCCGACATTGTTGTGGGCGCCGCCATTTTTGTGCTTGTGCAGAGCAGACGCAACTGCCCATCGTCATGATTCAAAAGTGCGGCTTCCCCTGCATTAGATTCGGTGTTAGGAAGCTCATGTAATATTGCTTTGCTCTGTCGCGAACTGTTGAAACATTTCTGGAGGGCAGAAAAGTGTCTCTTGGGATCTCAGATAAAGCGTCAGATAACTGTCAACCATGATTTTAAGCCACAATATGACCAAGTGTTGTTACTCTGAAGCGTAGCTTATTTAGTGGCACTAGCCCGAACCTGCTCCGCATATCGCAGTTACTGAATCTCAGAGTGATTTACGCGAAAGTTGGCGCCTGTCCATTTTTAGAACACTCCGTTCGCCTTTTCGGCACGTTGGCGATGGAGAATTCGATTAATAAATCATATACTTGTATAGACTAAACATGAAATTCCAGCGTGAAATATGTATTCCTTTTTTTTTTAATGTGGATAGACATAACCGGAGCGACCCTATAGAGCGACTCTATGAAACCAGCGTGAAAAAAAAGCTGGCGACCCAACATTCATAGTCCATTTTTTGTGTGATAAATATGCATTGATATGTACAGGGTGTTTTTTTGTTCTTTTTTTTAACTGCGTCAAATTTAAAAAAAAAGGGAACGTGAGATAGAGTAATCTGAGCCCTGGGGAAGTATGAGTGGCCATGGCGGCCTCTAGAAAGAAGGTGAAATTAGGTAATTAGTTAGCTAATTAACTAAAATGTTTTAACTAAGTTTTTAATTTTTCACTTGACGGCACATAATATATTTAGAGGATTGAAGATCCACCACAGTATGGTGTAGCCGTGTCGTCAAATTTGAATAAACAAATTCCCAGTAGGTGCTACGGGGTCGAGAAATCTCACTTTGGTAAATGGTGTTCGAGGCGGGGTTTAGGCCGCACGTCCGGGAGCTTCCTGGCTCGTGACGACGACCATTCCCCGAAGTGAAGAACCCAGGGGTCCAGTGGATGGTGGAGAGAATGGTAACGTAACGAACGGTTAAATTACATGGTAGCGATCAGTCGTCAAATCCAAGAGAACAATGGAGCCCTCACGCCCCGCCTTATATAGGGGTCGTTTTCTCAAACTCTCTCCGCCAGGGCAGCAGGTGCGACCGCCACGTCATTTGCAGCTGGGTCGCCGCGACGATAGTCAGAAATGAGTCATAGCCAAGGTTCTCCGCAGTTAGGCAGGCCTCTCTCCCCTTCCGGAGCGCACGAACCCACACGGACACACACACGGTCCCGTTGACGTCACGGAGCGTTGAGGACACGTTTTGGGCAGCCTTCGACAGGTGGGCGTCAGTCCGAACACGTCGGGATCGTTTCGGACTCGTTTCCGCAGCGTTGAAAAACGGAAGAAGGTGCCGAAGGTTCCATT